>JAACJM010000015.1:600000-944229 GCA_013368315.1 Tetrapyrgos nigripes
GCGTATTTTGACTCTCATTTCACTCGTTTCCATCTGACACCTCAGTACAGACTAGACACTATCACCGACTTCTTCAACCGCATGGTCTCGTCAGTCATTTCTTACTGCGCAATTTTCTTTCCAACAAGCTTTTCATCTCATGTTCGCGTATCTCACAGGTCATGTCACACCAAATGCGTAGGCACACGCTACACTGAAGGAGACTTGAACAAGGCCGAGATGGTCTGCATCGACCGTTGCGTGGCAAAATACAACGAGGTTCAGAAGAAGGTCGGAGAGAAAATTCAGAGCAGAGGGGCTGCCAGTGCAGGTGGAGGTGGATTCGGTCTATGAGACATTCGTGCTGTAACTCTAGACTAGTCGTTCCTTCTCATCTTCAATGTTCACTTTCGGTGAGAAAAAGTAAATCAAATTTCTTCTAGTATGTAAGTGAATCCAGATAGCCAGTCGCCAGTAATACAGCCCAGAGAAAGGAACGTCGTTAAAGCCTCGTGTCCGTCATTTGCCAAAGGTAGGGAAACATTCGGCCAGGGTCTTGGAATGTTTATTCTGTGCATGTTCCTCGAGACTGTTATGAGTATTGGGTTGCATTAGATACACGTTGGTCTAATGAGATGCATTTAGATCACTCACGCAGGTTGACGAGTGGTCACAAACTGCGAAAATAGTCAGCGACTTTTGTCATGAAGGATAAAGTAAACCGTACGGACAAAAGCCTGTCTGCATACTGCACATAATATGTTCTTTGCAGCCTCGTTCGACTTCATTTGACTCTTGCCTCCCTTTGCACCCTTATCTTGATTCCTTTCCCTTTTTTGCTGAGCTTTGGCGCCTAGACCGAGACAAATTAGAGAATATGCAAAAGGATGGGAAGAACCGGAATACCATTGCCCATTTTGAAGAAACGAACGTCTAAGAGGGTATCGAGAGACGGAAAACTCGGAGCCGGACAAAGTCACAAACTGAGAACTAAAACGATCACGTTACTACCATGTTAGGATGTCTGAGACGGTCATCGTACACTCACTCGTTCCGAGAAATCTCGACTCAAATGCATCCGTCGCCCTCTATAATATATGGGCTACCATGATTCTGGATATCTAGTCCCAATGTCTCCCAATCTCGAGAAAACAAGAGCTTCAATCAACCAGGATCTCAAGTTTGACCCACTTTCCAGCACTTACGAGGCAGACAATGACCTCAAGAGAGCTCAAATAGCTCGTACTTTTATCTGTGAGTTATTGTTGATTTTATTTTAGTTTGAGAAAACGTATTGACGATGACCAGCGGACACGATGACAGGTATACACCCAATGTGTACCAAGCATCTACTCAAACTAACGAGATTTTCACAAGTCCCAACGACGGAAATGTACGCCTATGGTGTCCATGGCACACTAGGTGATGCAGTCTATTACGAACCTTCCACAATGTGCGCAAGACCTTTACTCCTTAGGCCCCAATCGCTGATTGTCATTCTTAGCGCTTTGGAGGCGCATGTAGCCAAAATAACCGGCAAAGAGGACGGACTCTTCATGCCCACCGGGACTATGAGCAACCAAATCGGTCTACGCACACATCTGACACAGCCTCCTTACACGATCGTCTGTGACCACCGAGCTCACATCTACACGTAAAATTTCGACATGTCTTCCCCGTTTTCGCACTCACCTTTCGACTAGATACGAACTCAGTGGGGTTGCCTTTCACTCGGGTGCTCAACTTATACCTGTTCCACCCCAAAACGGTATGTTTTGGTTTCTGAAGACTGTCGGTGAATCTGCTTACACGTCCCCATTAAGGCCATCACCTCACAGTCGACGACGTCAGTAGAAGTGTGGTCCAGGGTTCGGATGTCCATTTGTAAGGCAGATACAAGTTTCAAGAGGTTAGGATACAAATTTGATGTGCAAATTGCTTCCCCCAGCGCACCGACCCAAGTCATCTCTCTGGAAAATACGCTAAATGGTACCATCTTCCCCCAATATGACATCGTCCCCATCTCCGAATTTGCGAGGTCCTTGGGTATCAAGATGCACCTGGATGGAGCGCGACTTTGGCATGTCGCCGCAGAGACTGGAATGTCCTTGAAGGAGCTTTGTGACCCTTTTGATTCTGTCAGTCTTTGTTTCAGCAAAGGTCTGGGTGAGCCAGCGTTCTCTACCTAGATTTACTCCATTTCTGATGCAATTGACCATCCAGGTGCGCCTGTGGGCTCAATCCTTCTAGGCACCAAGGAATACATAACCAAAGCACGTCGTGTCAGGAAACTCTTTGGTGGTGGAATGCGGCAGACAGGCATTCTAGCCGCCTCTGTTGCTTATGCATTGACGCACCATTTTCCACTTCTACCACGGGTACACATTTTGGCTCGCAAGCTGGAGAAAGGCTTGCAAGACATTGGAGTGACTATCTTGAGCGGTGCAGAGACCTGCATGGTGAGTTTATCTTTTCTTGACGTTTGGCTATCTCCTCTTCCGACTTAGCCTGACAAAATTGTGAACAGGTCTTTTACGACGCGACCAGTATCGGTACTACATACGACGAAATCGCAGAAAAGGGCCTCCAGCTCCCCAGCCCACTCTTCCTTGGTGGTTCCAGGCTGGTGGTGCATATCCAGACCACTGAAGCGGTTATAGACGACTTTCTCGAGCTTGTTGCTGGTATTGCGAAGGAGAGGAAGAAAGCTGGCTTCGTCAAAGCGGAGATGAATGGTGTTGGGCAGTATCGCGATGTGTATGTTCATCGTCATTGGAGCATTTCAAAATCCAAATGATATAGTATGAGGAAGACAAGGGGGCCACTGGCAGGGCTGGTAGATATATTTTTAAAAGAGTGTGCTACATAGTCAAATACAAATCAGGTTAGCTGTCGTTCATGCAACCGTTGACCGACATCCCTACCATCAGACCCAAGGGCCAAATTACAAAACGTGAGCGCGTGAGCAGCTATGGTGAACACTGAACCAACCGTCTTGTAAGGCACACACGGATATGTTTTCGCACGCTGCTTTATTTTGGAGTCAGGTCATCGCCGTCGCCGTTCCGGAAAATCTTTCGAAGAAGAGATGGTTTGAGTCAGGAATGTGGGATCAGACGGTTCGGATCTCTGTCCTGCTCAGTCATCATGTCCTCTGAACTCGAAAAATCAAGAGCCTCAATCATCAAAGATGTAAAACTCGACCTGATTTCCAGCACTGCGGAGGCAGATAACGAGTTGAAGAGAGCTCAGTTGGCTCGTACTTTCATTTGTGAGTCATTTCGAGTTACTCGCAGGTTGCAAATGGTTAAACAGAGGTTGTAGCGGATACGATTACAGGTAAATTTTGAATACTACGATGTGTCCAAGCGATTTGCTGAGATCAACTACCAAGCCCCAACCAAAGAGATGTACGCGTACGGTGTACTCGCAACTCTGGGAGATGACGTCTATCATGAACCTTCTACCCAGTAAGCAGGGATTTTACACCCTACAGCATTCCATTCCTGAAAATTTGCCAGTGCATTGGAGGCACACGTAGCCAAGATAACTGGAAAAGAGGCTGGTCTGTTCGTATCGTCTGGCACCATGAGCAACCAAATCGGTCTACGAACCCAGCTAATGCAGCCCCCTTACACTATCCTCTGTGACCACCGAGCACATATATACAAGTGAGTTTTGTCCGCGTCTTCCTTTTCTATTCACTCGAACTTGAGGCTAGATACGAAGCCGGCGGGGCTGCTTTTCACTCTGGTGCTCACGTCACTGCTATCGTCCCTCAGAATGGTATGGCCTTTCACTTCCCGACGGTAGAGATCTCCTCAGACACGCTTGAACGCAGGCCATCATCTAACACTCGACGACATCAAAGGCAATGTCATTTATGGCCCCGATGTGCATTTGTAAGTCTGTTATCACGAACAGAAAAATGCAATGATGAAAACTCTTCTTTAGCGCACCAACCGAAGTCATTGCCCTGGAGAACACCCTAAATGGTACTATCTTCCCTCAGGAAGAGATTACGGCCATCTCCGAATTTGCAAGGTCTAAAGGAATCAAGATGCATTTGGATGGTGCTCGTATCTGGCATGTTGCTGCAGAAACTGGGACATCTTTGAAAGTGCTCTGTGAACCGTTCGACTCTGTCAGTCTCTGCTTCAGTAAAGGTCTAGGTAAGCTGTCTACTGCGTGGGCCCTTCCATCACTAATGAAAAATCCATACAGGTGCACCTGTTGGCTCAATCCTTGTCGGCAGCCAAGAGTTTATAACCAGGGCCCGCCGCATCAGAAAACTCTTCGGTGGTGGAATGCGGCAAACAGGTCTCCTGGCAGGTTGTGCGGCATATGCGTTGTCAAACAATTTCCCTCTCCTACCACGGGTGCATGCGTTGGCCCGTAAGCTTGAGCAAGGCTTGAAAGACATTGGTGTGACTATCCTGAGTCCTGCGGAAACCTGTATGGTCAGTTTTCGGACATATGCTATGCTTTCTTCGAACCTGGCACTGACACTATCGAATAGATTTTCTACGACGCTCCTAGTATTGGTACTACCTACGACGAAATCGCAGAAAGGGCACTCAAATTACCTGAACCTCTCTTCCTTGGTGGTTCTAGAGTGGTGACTCATATACAAACAACCGAAGCAGCTGTAGACGACTTCCTCAAGCTCATTGCTGACATTGCAGAAGAGAAGAAGAAAGCTGGTTTCGTCAAACCACAGGTGAATGGGGATGGGAAATACCATGATGTGTATGTTAGACGTACGCACTGAACGAGAATTAGAAGATGTAAATGTAAATAGATAAATGTACAATGTCATCGACGGACTGAACCAGCGTACACGTACAATCATCCTTTCCCCACATACTTCTGCTTCTCATAATCTTGCCATAACTGCTTCAGCGTCGTCTTATCCCCAGCCTCCGCCATAGATGCCATCAGTGCATCTCGACTGTAGTCGTTCATCGTACCACACAAAGCATACAATCCTGGCTGCAGCTCCTTTCTGACATTAACCGGCAAGGTGCACAGCGGATCATTAACCAATTGGATGTAAGCCTTCAATACATAAGCAGCGTGTTTGGAGAACGGTTTCGCCAGTGACTCTGCTTTTGGTGTTTGTGATGAGGAAGACACGACATGAGTTCTGGGAACTGTTTTGGTTGTCAAAGACTCTAGCAAGCGTGCCAGTGCTTTGCCTTCCTCAACTCCAAACGGCTGGTGGGGTCTAACCCACACAGGCAGATCGTTGGATACGATGGCGCTCTGTCTCGCTCCCAGGTTCGTTCGAGGTGACTTCATGATCAGAATCAGTCGTCGGAGTATCGTACCCAAATGAGGTATGGTCAATACCACCAAGTCCCTGCGAAGACGAATGAGAGAACTGGCGATTGAGATGACACTGTGAAGAGTTTTGAAGGAAGTTGTTGGATCATGAATTTCTGAACCACATGTCATCTTCGCGATTAGGGACCAAATGCCGCCCAGTTCAAGCAGGCGAAGCGTTGCCGGCTGTAAAAAGAACAGGGTGAGGTTCATTCAGGACCCTCGAACAAATTTAACATCACCTTGTCCCTACATCGTGCCAGAAGGAAGTCGAGAACGGTCAGACGAACAGATGATGTTCCGGATGTAAAGAAGTCGCGAGCATTGAAAGCGTTTATACAGGTGAGTATCAAGTTCTGTACAACTTGCGAGGAGCCTATAGCAAAATTTCAGAGGTAGGTCATTTTGTTGCGGTAGTGCTACTCACTCTGTGGAGGTTCCCGCATTAGCAACGTAGCCAGGTGCACAAGAGGTGCCACTTCTGCAGACTCCTCATCCACTTCCATCAGAGACTCGCAAACAAAATTGACGGCATGGGTAAAATCTTCCACTGTAAGGCTGCTGTAAAAAGCCAGCACAGATCGGTCAATGTGTTCCGTGACATTTGTTCCCCGTGTTTTGAACAGTAAGATATAGACAGCTACAACGACATCCAGTTGGTCCGCCCTGTTGTCGGCATGGGTCTCATGGAAGTCTTCGAGGAGGATATCGAACGCATGTATGCAAAGTTCATCATTTGTATCTGACCGCCTTGACATTTGGATTGTCAAGTGTCTACCGAAGGCTGGAGCAGATTCTTCTGCGGACCGTCAGTCTTGGATGATGTTTTGCACAGATGTCAGAACCACTGACCTTTGATACCTTGCCATCGCTGAAGAACCTGGAGGCGATTCCAAGTGGTGAGTAGCGTAGAGGAAGACGGAGACCCCTCGGCAGGTGTTGTGTCCGCTAGAGCATGAATTTGGGGTAATAGTGCGCTCTTCAAGTGCTTTGAGAGATCCACGAACGCAATTTGAACAACCTCTGGGAACCTGTACTCCAACTTGAGCAGTGATATGATAGGATAGTATAGAGGCTTACTGGGACGCAGTATACTCTTTCTGTAATATGTCGACCATACGATTAAAGCAATTCCAGGTGACCCCAGAGGATGGTCTAGCATTCTGAAAGGTGGCTATTAGTACAACGAGTTCACTGCCGTCTTTTTCTCCTTGTTTCAATAATGCACTGTGATCATGGTCAGCTTTAAGGCAAACATTGTCACAGGAGAGGGCACATACGCTATGTAAAGTTCTGCCAAGCCTACAGTAACAGACACGTATTGCGTATCCTCAGAGCAAGGCAAATCCTTCTGGAGGTGTTGCAACCGTGACAACGCATCCCGATACTACAGGCTACATCAGAAAGCTGGAAAAAAGCAAATAAGATGTAAATATACACACCAACGAGTCGGTCCAGTCGAGGGAATCGAGAACCCGAGATATGAACCCCCTAACGACATAGAGAGTTGCAGGTACGTCAAGAGTCCCAGCTTTAGAATCCACGGAAGAGCTAATAGAAGGCATCAAAGACTCCTGCTCTCCTGACCAAGGTCACTTTTATAGACCTAGTGAGATATTCCGCAGGAGCGACCAACAACAGATTGAAAGCAGAGATCACATTCTGCGCCTCCACTGACGCAATCTCAAGTCGAGATTGCTGTGATTCCAAACCGTCTAAAACAGCTGTAGCCCCATCGATGCGACTAAGCAAGGCAACTACAAGGAAATCAGTGTCCTGTTTTCATTGACGATTTTGCCGCATACCTCTTAGTCTAGGTAATTCCCAGAAGTCGGCCATGGAGAGAAGTTGTGATACCAGCATCTTGAGAGGGTAAGGAGCTTCATGACGAGTGTGCAGATCTAACAGGATTCCAACCAACTTTTGCAGCTGTTGTCCTGAAGCTCTGAAACTGAGGGTAATCAGAACTCGAGCAAAAGAACAACATGAAAGCACGCCTACTCGATAACAGACAGCCATCGATGCACCAACATGTGCAGCAATAAGAAAGCTGTATCTGGTGGAGGGTCCCCGTCGAGAGATTCCAAGACTTGATCGACCAATGCAGAATCTTGAGCTTCGTCTGGTGTCCGGGTTAAAAGTGTGCGTATCTGTTGAAGGTCATTAGTACGTCACAGTGCAAAGTAGCAGAATATCCCACTCACGACTTCGAGAGTAAGATCTGGACAAGAACGCATGCTCACGGAGTCCAGAAACTCCTTCATGGCGTCACGTAAATCTTGGTCCATGTCTGGAAGGCCATCGGAAAATTCTGCAAGTTGCAAGTCGATTGCATATCGCAGTCGCAGTAGTGAGGAAGTGAAAATCTCCACGTTCCTGTCCTGCTCAGCACTCAACGTCCTCAAGCTCCGAAGCAATGCAGGATTCAGAGAAGTCTTAAAGAGCCTCAGGGCTTCCAATAGCTGAATCCGGGTGCTTTCAGCGACAGCCTGTACCGAAACCGACGAAAGAACAACCAAAGCCACAGATGCAGTGGCAAACAGCCGCAACACTTCCACCTGAGTGACCTGGGATGACTCCTTGCGTCCAGAGTTGAGTTTTCTCTTCTTCAGGCTCGTCCCTGAATCACCGGGACTGAGGACCTGCTGCTGAAGGCTTTCAATGGTGGCTATCGACGAGTGGACAACATTTGAGGTTTGAGTCGAAGGAAGGAAGTCGTTTGCAGCTTTAGCAACTTTATCGAGGTGCGCAGGATGTAACAACGCGCTCCCCGAACATCGTTCAAAAGCTGTCTTGGAGTCTCCGGTAACCGAATCCAGCGAAGAACACACAGAAAGAACCTTCTCAATGTACGTGTCAATTGTACGAGTCTTCGTGTGATATTGCAGAAGCAGCTCCAGGAGTGTAAAGCTGGAAGCTACCGCATGCGAGATCTACAAATCCTATCAACAAAATATTCCGCCGAAGACCGAGGAATGACATGGAGGACATGACCAACGTACAAATAGCAACCGAAGGAGGATATCGGGAAGAACCTCCTCGATCAGACGATAATCAATTTGCACTAGAGATGCCAAGCATTCGAGTACGACCCCCGTTTTCTCTGTCCAGAATGAGCCACTATGGATCGCGGCAGAAGTCGGAGATCGTACTCACCTGTCTCTCCCGCACCGAGCTCAAATAGAACTGTTTGAATTATCTTTTCAATAAAGAAACCAGTCCCGTTTTGATCTTGTTGGCCCAGACCATGCCCGTTATACAGGTGATATTGGTCAACGAGATCCAGTAATGCTGATCTCGTTCGCCAGACTGAGATGGGGTGCTGGGTCAATTTGTCTTCCGAAAGGATGACATGGTAGGATTCGAATACCCGTAATGCGGAATTACGAAATTCGTTGAGAGGGTCCAGACGGTTTTTGGAGTCTTGTGCGAAGAGCGCACCGCGATTCTTCTTGATGCTTTCGACGTGGGATTGGTAGAGACACGGGAGAAAGGGCATAATGACTTCAGGATCAACTTTGCCCAGCGCTTCAAAGAACGTGTCTTCAAGCTTGGAATCACGGAGAATTTCCAAATTGAAAAGGCATTCGATTCCCGACGCGTAAATGAGCCGAGATACGCTGTGCTTGTGCTGAGCTGACGTTGCTTCACAGGAAAGCACCCAATCTGGTAAAACAGTGCGGACAAATGTAGAGAAGATCTTGAACAAGAAGACGCGTGAGGGACTTCAGCAACAAAGAGCTACGACAAATTTACCTTTTTCTTCGTTGAACAAGTCGCGAAAGAGCGACGGAAGGAAGTGACGATGAACAGACCGACATGGTTGGGATTGATGTCAAGCTCCTGACTTCTGCTCTTCATAAAACGAAGAAAAGAGGCGAAACAATCTAGCAGGGCTTCCGTGGTCATTTTTTGAGTCGAGATAGGCCAAAGAATGGCTAGGCATGGTCGTACAAGCGTCAGGACCTCCGAATGGACCACTAGGTCGACCTTGCACAAAGTCTCGAGAAGAGACACAACAATAGGTATCAAGGGTGTCCGAGAGAGTATAGCAGGGAGCCACGAGCTTGATGGAAGAGGATCTGAAGTGCTGATGACATCGAGAAGGAGCCTCCAAAAGCGAGTGTCGAGAAGTGAAGTTTTGGCACTGAGAATAGCCATGATATATACTCGATCAGCTCTCACAAGAGAAGAGGCTCACCTACGGTCCTTTTCCTTCAATAACAACCCCAAAACTCCAGTCAGCTATGATTTCGCCTTTTCTGGGAGCATAGAACGAAGAGTTATCCCATGTAGTTCTCGCAATTTCGATTTTTGTGGGCTCATTAGGAACAGGAGGATCTGAGGAGCTCTTGAGTGCTTTTACAAAGTCCTGGGACGTCTGTAACTCGAGCATTGTTTCGCTCGTCGACGCATACAGTAAAAATCAAAACTTTTTTGGGCGTCGGTGTGACCGGTCCGGTCAAAGCTCCTTGCTGACATATGATGTGCTTTGGCTCCTTGTTTTTCTTTGGCTCCTACTCTCATCTGCATGTCCGAGGGACCGGGAGAATGTCATTCACTTCAAAAGGAAGAGCTTGAGGTTCTGGAGGTATGTGTTTCTGTATCGTTTAATGTGACTGGTCAGGCTGATTTAGATCCTAAGTCCATTTATCCAGACTACATTCTTGACTCATCTGATACTCATGGAAATCTCAAGTTTGAAGTCCCCGTAGAGTTCAGTGAATCACAGACAGTTATTCTATCCGAAACATTCTCAAGTGGAACCGAACATCAAGCCCAGACACTGTCTCTATCAACTCTACCACCACTTCTTCTTCATGTCGCACTTCCGGCTCTCTATCCCATTTCTCAACCACCGATAATTGAATTGATACGATCTACGCACCTCTGGCTACCTTATTACGCGAAGTTGCAAGCACTTTTAATAGACAAATGGCAAGAAGGCAATGGTGTCCTGTACGATTGGATTTCATACTTGCATGACGGAGAATTTCTTCAGGATATGGGTTTAAGGAAGGATAACAATACTCTAGGGTATGCCCCTGCCCGACTTACTTCATCATATGCTCACACAGAACTAGATTATATCACGCAGCGCCTCAACTCCTCGCACCATTATTGACTGGATATGAGGCCTCTGCTAAAACTACGGAATTTAATCAAAACTCGTACCCTTGTTCAATATGTTTATCGCACTTTAAAGGAACCAAATGCTTGAAGCTTTCGTGTAATCATATATTCTGTCGGTCCTGTCTGGAGGATTTCTGGGGACTTTGTATAAAAGAAGGAGACGTGGAACGTGTAGGTTGCCCGGATCCAGAGTGCGTTAAAGAAAACAGAGAAGCGAATGAAGAAGAAGTGGCTAGGGTGGTTTCGAAAGATCAAGGAGAGAGATGGCGCTGGTTGCGAGAAAAGGCCGTTGCTGAGAGAGGTAAGTATCCGGATTACTGTCCGTGAAATAGCTAAGACTAGCTGCTATAGATCCTACGATCATATTCTGTCCAATGTCATTCTGTCAACAGCCAGTACCTAAACCTCCGGTCGTCGACGGGAAAGAATCTGGTTGGGACAGACTACGGACGTGTAAAGCTTGTTCATACTCGTTCTGTGCTTTCTGCAAGCGTACTTGGTCTGTGATTGCATTCATGACATTTGCGGTATTGATTGACCTGTTGGCAGGCATGGTCCAATTAGTAACTGTCCAATCTCAGTCTCTGAGACCCTCGTACGAGAGTACCTGGGTCACCCAGAGGACTCTCCAGCACGTCTAGTTATCGAGCGACGGTTCGGGCGACCCAATATACAGAGGCTGGTTGCCACTTATCAAGAGGAGCAAGCCAACAGAAAGTGGCTCGAGTCATCTACAATGGCTTGCCCAGGGTGTGAAATGCATATCGAAAAGTCACTTGGATGCAACCACGTAAGGATTTAATTTTGCTCAAAGTTGCTATATCCGAGTAGATTCTGACCTTTTGTTTCTTAGATGACTTGTGTCAAGTGCAAAGCTCATTTCTGTTTTCGGTGCGGACAGAAGCTGAATGCGTAAGTTGCTCTATCGGTATATCCTTGAAGCTTCGCAGTGATGTTGATCCTGAAATAGTACGAATCCGTACCCTCACTTTTCTACCCCCGGACTTGAGTGCTATTCCAAATTATTTGATTTCAACATTGAGCCAGCGGACGAATGGGAACACATATTTGTAGAGGATATGTGACGTATATCCCGAGACAGTGTAGCCGTAGAGTAGAATCAGTAGACTTGATGACAAAAATTGAAAGAGCGCGGGTGTGAGACTTGAGGAAATTGTTGTTCGTCCTCTACTTGTAGCTTGTTCTGTGGTCTGTTCCTTTCTCTTGCTTTCACTTCCCGTCTCTTCGGAAGATTTTTCGCAAAAACGCTCGGGCAGGACAACCACTCCATTGATACCACTTTGTGTCAATACCCTCCTATACATATCATACCCTCCAACGACTACCTTTGTATTTTCCCTTTTGTCCCATCTCATGGATGTCTACACCACGTCTTTCACTTATCCCCGCAGGTCGCGACACATTCATTCTCCTTCTTCTTCTCTCGACTTTCCTGGCCCGGCAGAGCTCAGGTCAAATGGCAACGACTCCTACCCTAATCTCCAACCTCAGTTGAATAATAGCGGCCTCTCCTCAGACGAATCTTCTGCTGAAAATGCAGAGCAGATCTCCAAACTCGCCATGATGGCCATGTCTCTCCATGGTTGCCATATTTCCTTCTTCCCAGCGGATCAAGGTCGAAGCTGGAACTTCCATGTTACCGGTGCCTACCAGCAGGTCATGATTACTCGAGGAATGATTTTGAAGGAGTGTCCAATCCAGGTAAGATTTACATTCCTATTCGATTCCCGCCTGTTGACGTAGTGTGATCCACAGCACCGTGCAGCTATCAAGGTTACGCGTTCGGAAATTCTCGACTCCCCTTCTTCGAAGCCTGCTCTCAAACCCGATGTCCGCCGTCGTCTCGACGACATTGCTTCACAAACCATGGCTCATATAGCCGTCGTCAACAGCCCACTTTCCCTTTCCAACCGAACTCCTCCAGATGGAATTAGCAGCAGTGCGGGCTGGTCGGGTCTAGAGACGGAACGGATTTGCGAGCTTGTCGTTACTGGACCGGGCGATTCTGTAGACTTGGCAAGAGTCCGGCTGCTGGTCATGCTGGACGAATTGGTGCGTAGTAGTCTTCCTTTTTTTTTCACGTTTGCTGATAATTCCAACAGAGCGGGCTACATTCAGAAATGTGTGAAATTGACCAAAAACTACACACTATCATAGCAGGCAGGAAACGTTCGGCACTCCAGTCCATACAGGAAGAAACTGCAACCAACATCTATCTTCCCTCGCCCTTGCAAGGCCTCGTCGGTCCCGACATCTTGGCATCGGCTTCCTCCACTCGGGTTTCGAGGGTCAACGGTGTCATCTGGATTACCGGCGAATTTTTCGGTGTTCAGCGGGCGCGAGACATGCTGTACCAGCTTTCCGTCAATAAGGTCAGCTACTAATCATAAGCATGTCGTCTTCCATTTGGCTCATCTCTATCCTAGGGCAAATCTATCATTTCAAGGGATACCGCTATTCTTCCACGCAAGCTGGACTGGATGGTCACCGACCGTCCCGATGACCTGAAGACTATCATGAACGACAACGCTACTTTCATTCAGTTTCCTCCACTTGGCAGTTCCACGAGCTTGATCACCGTTTTTGGTGACCATCGTGTCAACATCCAGCGCACTATTCGTTCAATTATGCAGCTGGTGCGTTTCGTCTGCTATTCTTTTTTATCTCCGTATCTTGACGGGATTACAGGCTTGTCACCATTATGTGGGATCTTTCTGGCTTCTCCCCGTGCAATTCAATGCTTTGTTACCTCCCGCTACCCTGAATGCTTCCCAAGTGGCTGCCCTCATCAAACAAATCTCTCTTAACACCGGTGCCGAGGTCGTGTTCAAAAGTATGTGCTTTGAATTGCATGGTTTGGAGCATGAAGTTCGTGCAGCGGTCAGCATGATCATGGAGTTGGATCTTATTAAGGTACAGTAATATTAGATACCTTTTTCTTGCTTCTTTCATTTACCCCTTAACAGACTTTCCACCACGAAATCCGTTTCCAAATTGAACTTGCCAACGAGCATCGCGAGTTCATCAGTGGAAAGAAGAACGGAAAGATTAACAAGATCATGCAGACTACCAACATCAAGATAAAGTTTGAGACATTCAACGATCACAATTTCCTCATTGATATTTCTGGCTCGGACACATCCGTCTTGCAAGGCCTCTCTTTGCTGCAGGAAGAGTTGCCGGCTGAGATTTCGTTCCATGTTCCAGAGGCGTATCACAAACGCATCATCGGTGTTGGTGGTCGGAGCATCCAACGGATTATGAAGAAATATGGTGTATATGTCAAGTTCTCCAATGCTGAGGAATTCGCTGCTCTTGGAGGTTACAACGACAATGACGACAACGTTGTCGCTAGGACGCCCGCTAAGAATGCTCTGAACCTTGATAACCTGAAGCAGTCAGTGATGGAATTGGTGAATCCCAAGGCATGCGTACTCGTCTTTTCCCGCCCTTTAGATGAGCTAACTGTTGCCTAGGACAAGGACTTTGTCTACGAAACCGTTTCTATTCCTCGACGTTATCATCGGACTCTGCTCGGAGAAAAGGCCATTTTCATTCATGATATTGAGACCAAGACCAACTCTCAAGTGCGTTTCCCCGACAAGGAAACAGCCTCTGATGTCGTCACAATATTCGGTCCCGAAAGCCAAGTGCAGATCGCTGCTGCTATGTTACTGGTATGATAATAGGCTTCTTGTTTTTGCTACTGACGACTTACTGTGTATAATTAGGATCATGTTCCGTTCGAGGCTGACATGGCTGTCCCACGGAATTCGGAGATCCCAAGGGTTTGTGCTTCTGGTGAATTCCAAAGCCTGGTTGAGCGTGCCAAACGGGAGCTTCAAGTCTCCATTGTGCCAAACGTCAATATTTCTACTTACGGAGCAACTAGTTCTGATACTCCTGCCGACTATTCCTTCAAATTCCGTTGCCAGCGAAGCAACAGCGACTTCCTCATCACTGCTCGGGAAATGCTCGAGCAATTTTTATTGAACCATAACATTCGTGTCTATCCTTCACCTACTTCGCATACACACAAACGAGGAGACTCTTTCGCTGAAGCCTTCCCGCACTTTGACAGCAAACTACTTTCCACAGCTAAAACACATCATGGTATGTCGTTTAAACAGAATAATGATGTCATAAGCTGACCCTAGTATCAAAGTCACAGAATCTGCCGACTTTGGACGCCCTGTCCATGATCATGACCGTCGTCTCCGCCTTGCCAACTCCTCGCCCGATGTTAAAGCCCTGTTCAACGCTCCTGCCTATATTTACAATCTTGAAGAAACCGATGACACTTCAAGCACATACGGGCGTACGCCCGGTGGCTCGCAAGACTATTGGTCCGCTCTTCCTCCTATTGTATGTTATTCTCTTCATGTTGCAACGTGTGCGCTAATTCTTGTGCAACCCAGGGCTCTGGCATCGCTTCCCGTGCGAGGCAGTCAGATGAGGCCATCAAGAGAGGCTCGGATTCTCTGCTCGAGGCCAAGCTGAAGGAACAGATTTCAAAGCCTAGGTCTTTGGGCAATCGTGCTCAATCCCTAGATCTGACCTACTCGCTTTCTCGTATCACCGAGTCCTCTGGTCTTCCCCCAGACTCGCCCACTGATTCGATCGGTGATACGGGCACTGGTGGGAACTCTAGCCCCACGTCTGTCACTGCACCCTCTTTCCCCAGCGTCTATGGAAGTCGTTCAACGGTCATTGGATCCCAGAGGACCCTGGACTTGGACGAAGAAGCCAACGACGAAGTTGTACGGGTCATGCATAATCTCGGACTCTAATAAACGTTTGTGGAACATAAGTATTCCATGGGCGCCCGATTGGGCATTGTAGTCATCCTACAAAACCATTGCTTTCTGCTCGGACCATTTACATCTCACATCACAAACTACTTCGCTGTTCTGCCTACTCTACAATTCACATTTTATATAAAAGTCGTCCAACATCCATGCCCAACTTTCCCTCTTCTGCCCTATCCGAATCGAGTTCGAGTTCGTTCTTCCCTTTCCCTCTTCTACTTCAACTTCTACCTACCTATTCTAAAAGAGGCGTATTCTAGGTTTGGATTTTTGATCTAGCTGATGTCTCATTACTGTCAACGGTGTATAAAAATCTCTCTATCTCGCTCTATTCTTCATTCATGATCAACGTTATCATCGGTAGTCAGTAGTCAATTCGATAATAGACGCCAAATGGCTTGTGCACAAATCGATATATTGGAATTGGATGGTGGTACTAGTACGAATAAGATTATCGATGTGAGCGTTGCGCTGGAAAGATGGGTATTACAATGTTTGTAAACTGAGTGGATGAAGATAGTCCGTTGTCAACCAAATCAAAAAGGTCGCTCTTCCCCTGCTGTCCTCTCCTACGTCTGACTTTGTTCAATCATTGCGTGATAATCCACGGCACCTCGTATAACACAAAGTCGTAGAATTCTTGTTCCATCAAAGTCTGGTATTCACCGACGAACTCGTCTGCTTCTCCGCCTTTTGGATTGTTGCGTTTGGAACTGGAGCCTAGGTAGGAGAAATGCGATTGAAGGGTGCTGAAGGTCTTCTTGATTGATTTGGGGTCCGGCTGGTGAGGCATATTAGGTTTGTCGCTACTACCAGAAGAACAGAATGAAAGACTCGCCTTTACTACAACGCCAATGTAATTAGCTGGTAGACCGTATCGAAGCACACTTTCAATAAAGAGACGAACAACTTTGAGGTGGACGAGGATTTGGAAGGATTCAGAAAAATTTGTCCGTGATAAATGTAGGAGTTCGGTCTAGCGGGGACAGATGAGTGAAAGGAGATAGGCATAGAGGAAGGAAAGTACCCAAAGTTCTTTTTCCGTCGTGTCAGTCATGTCAAGCTCCATCTTCTGCTTGGCTATCTCTTCGTCGGAGTATACAAACTCGCGTAGTATGAATCTGGTTCTGAGTGAGCAGGATGAATGGCTTTGGGACAGATGAGCGAACGAACTTGTTTTCTCTACAAGCTTGAACAAAGTCATCGTGGAACCGTCTAAATGTCACTACACTGAAGAGCGTGTATTCGTCGTCTGAAGCAATGGGTCTACGTGCGAGATGAGAACAGTTATAATGAGAAGATAGGAGAAACCTACTTTGAAGATCTGGGGACAACCACCATCTTTCCGAAATGTTCATATTTTGAGTTCCAATCCTTGACTAGATTCCTGGTGATTCATTGTAAGCGGACAGTCACAGTCAAGATGATAACATAGACGCACTTGGGGACAGCAACTAATAAAGTGTCAAGGTACTCCGAGTCTTGTATAAAGTCTTCTTTGGAAACGATGTCCACAAGCGACCGCACAGATAGATTGCCACTAGATAGGGGATTGAGTATGTCTTCGATGAGTATAGGAATTCGTGCGTACGTCCTCTTTCGTTGCATCTGGACCAATGAACCTTTGACCAGATTATAATTGGTGAGTTTCGCTTTCATCGAATTATCAATTGACGACATTTCCTGGGTCGGTTTAGTGGGCGGTAGTAAATCAATAGGATATGATCCACACACCTTGTTAAGAGTGTCGACCATCTCTCTCAAACCTCTCTGTGATCCATATCGTCCATCATTCCATTTCCAGTTATTTAGGAGGTATTCGTCTACAGGTTTCTCGTTTACGAGGATGTGTTGCGATAACTTGGATGCGTCATTATTGAGTAAGTTGCGAAGCGTCTCGACGACCTTGGCGACCGTATTAGTGAAGAAAGTGTCGTGCTTTGGAAGATCTTCTGATAGCGAAATAAGGAGGTCCAAGGTGCCTGTCTAGAGCAAAGATTGGCTAGATATGGAGAACTGAGCACAGGAATCGAACCTTGAATGAGGGAATGGGGAACTCTGCGATGGAATTAGGAGACTTGGACTGCTGGGAGAGCTTTGACTGGAGTTCTGGTAGAAGTCCTTCAGCGTCGCCGTTGTTGGGGACAGCGATGAGCCAAGTACTCTGATCTGAGGGCATTAGTAGTAGAGTTGTAGAAACAAGTGTTTAGTCTTATTGATGTCATCCATGTTTTCCAGACGTTCCCTTTTGGCATCCTTCCATGTCCCTCTTTCTTCTAGATCTATCGCCACAATTTCTATGGCTCCCCTCTTGATTAGACCCTCTGAGCTGAATAATCTTCTCAAGGAGAAACAAGACGTCGCCATCCTTGACGCGACCTGGTTCATGCCCAATGTCCCCCGCAACGGCTATGAGGAATTTCTGCAGAAACGAATCCCTGGTGCTCACTTTCTGGACCTAGATAAGGTCGCCAGCTCTCACCCTCTTGGTCTGAAACATATGATGCCTTCTGAGCGTGCATTTGCAGATGCTTGTGGTGAGCAGACACGTCGTACCATAATTCGCGACAATTCCTAACTTTCCAGATAGAAAGCTTTGGCATAAAACCCTCTTCTCATGTCGTGCTGTGAATTTTATTTCGATCATGTCTGTCATACCTTGACGTGTCTCTAGATATGACACGCACGGTATATTTTCTTCACCCCGTGCTCTGTTCATGTTCAGAACCTTTGGACACTCAAACTCCAGCGTCTTGGACGGTGGTCTGCCGATATGGGAATCAGAATCCAATTCGGTTGAGAATGGTCCTCCACCTGAAGCTGAAAAGGCCGAATATCCTACTCCTCGATTGGACCATGGATCTATTCGAGGTATGAGCGTCTCATTTTATACTCGGATCAGTGCACTGATGTTCTGAGTACGTTAGACTATGACCAAATATCCAAGAACGCTTCTCTTGATCCAGCAGTAGCGGAATTAGTTTTGGATGCCAGATCGCGCGGCAGGTGAGCATCGATAGCGTATGCATGTCCACACCGGTTCTCATACCCTTTGGCCAGATATCTGGGAGTTGACCCTGAACCTCGGCCCGGTTTATCTTCTGGACATATGCCCAATTCCGTCTCTCTACCATTCAACGTCTTTCTTGAACAGAAGACTGGCCCTGGCGCTAACACCTTTCCAGTATTCAAGGCTGCCCCCGACATCCAGAAAGCCCTGGAAGACGCAGTGGGACAAGACAGGGCTTCACGTATAATTAAGGGCGAGCTGCCAGTTGTCACTAGCTGTGGAAGCGGTATGACTGCGGGCATTCTGTGGCTCGGGCTCAAACTACTTGGCGCACCACAGACTGCGGTGTATGATGAGGTAAGTCATAGTCTGCTGCTTGAGCATTACCTATTGATATCTTCTAGTCCTGGACTGGTTATGCTATGCGGCCGACTAGCAAAATAGAGAAGAATTGACAGATGTGTTAAGTACACTATATTCAAAAAGTCTAGATCCATGCATCATTCATCCCGAAACCTAAGTATGGGTATCACTACAAGTTAAGTGGGGTATGTCGCCTATACGACCATACAAGTACAGGGCGATTAAGGTAAATACGAATAAGGTAGGCATTCCTGACCATTGTGTTCGAGGAACTTCGATGGGTGCTTAATATATGGTACGAATAAGGTACGAGTGACTTCTCGACAGCTTCTCCTGTCCGTTTATGTTCGCAGAACTTCCATGAAGGGTGGTGGTTTGATGGCTGGCGTTTCCCCGTGCACATGTGCGGCTAGAAGGACCAGGTCAAAGATCATGGTGATAACAGAATAGAGTAAGACTCACGGCGCCCACAGTATTCCACCTCGAGGCGATATTGGGCTTTTCGGCGCAGGACGGTGAGTCTCCAGCTACATGTGTGCGCCATGAGCTGAGAACAACGAACATGAATCAAGGGACGTACCTCTCATTTAAGAAAATGTTGTACCCTTTCTTCTCCACTTCCTTCAATAACTGCTGCTGCGCAAATACAATGGCGCTCTGCGACGCAGTATAGCTGGTCTTGGTTTTGATGTCAAAGACATACGTTCCTCGTATGTCGTAGTCGCTAATGGCCTCCAGGTCCAGATCTGATAGGTAAAGTCAGCTTAGAAATAGATACAGGGGTTAATAAGTCTCACCTTCATCCTCAGAGTACATGCAAATCGGCTCAACGTCTCTCGTATCCACCACCTCCCATGCAACCTCTTTCGAACGAGTCCTGAACAGCATGAAGAGGAATATGACGGGAAGAATGCAGCACGAATGCAGGAGAATAGGATTAACGTTGTGATTCAGATCAGGGGGGGTTGGTTACATGCCGAAGACTCCTAAGCAAAGACTTTATAACTAACAACTGCGTTTCGGGAGGCACTGCCACTCGGAAGGTTATATGGGTGTTATCCAGGAAGTACTATGTTTTGAGTCATCAATATTATCTGCCGTTGAACGGCCGCCATTTCCGCCCATTAGCGAGGCTTACACTCGGAAAGAACATGTAATATATCCGTTTCGTATTCTTGTTGACGCGTAAGCACTTTTGCGGCCAGCTGTTCAGGATTGACTTTTGACGTCGTTTTTCCAGGCTGCATTTTAACCTCTGCCAACGCTTGACCGTTTGTTCACAAGGAGGCGGGCGTACTACTACGGAGTCATCAACCGGTGAAGCATAGCAGTGTGACTCAGAATGGAGTTCCATAGCCTTCACCACCATTTCGAGAACACCCTATATCATAAAAGGTGTACTCAAAGGTGTCAAAACGAATAGAAGTCGGAGCGTCCGGTGGCGAGAGGATGCCGTGCAAGAAACGTATGCATTCAAATAGATTCGTTATCAACAGATCATTGTATCAACGTTCTGAACAGGGCTAGCTGACCGCGGGGTTACACAAAGACTAATGCAAGACCAAGAGCACCTAGAAGGGATATGGCCAGCTTAAGAGATGGCGTTTCGATTGTGGCTCCGCTGTCACCACCACCACTGCTACTGCTATTACCACTGTCACTGCTATTACCACTGCTGCCACTACTTCCGCTTCCACTCCCCGCTTGTTGAGACGCATTGGTGCAGCTGAAGGCACTGGCGATGTCGACCGAGTCTGACAAGGTGAGATCGGCACACTAAATAAAATCCTCAGTTTCCTGACAATGAAACAAATAGGGGTTTGTTCACACGTACCTGGAACAGTCGACCATCGTCGGCAACAAATTCGATCTAAAGAAAAGATGGTCAGGAACCTGGCAGCTGGACGAGTTTGTCTTTCCAAACGTACTTGGATCGTGACGTTGTCGCCAGCCTTCAAGCCCATGGATGAAGCATTTTGGGAGGTAGAGAAATCGAGAGGCAAGCAGAAGACACCTTCTCCGTTCAACTGCGCGAATGGGGTGACTTGTTCAAAGTCGCTGAACTTGGTTGGGTTGGAAGAGTTGGACAATAAGGTGAAGACTGCAGAGAATATTGAGTTTTGGCAGAAGAGGAAGTCGGACCGAGTTTACCTGTCCATGTGGGATGCTCAGAATTGAGGGCATAGAAGCCCCCGCTCAGTGGGAATTGAGTCCTATTCGTAGCAGGGTTGTCAAAGCCATCTAAGAGGGATAGTGAGACAAATATCAAGCATAGCGTGGTCTTGACACGGTACCACAGAACTTCGGTTCATCGTCTTCAACGAATGGACCCCTAGGACCCGGAAATTGCAGTTGGAAGTGGGCAGCAGCAATAGACGCGAAGCCAAGCAAGGAGAAAGCGGTGAAGGAGCGCATAATGACTCTGGTCGCGACGCTGGACTGAGGCGGAGAGAGACAGTGAAGCCAGTCTAAGCCGAGGAAGCCACTTTATATATTGCGTGAAACCAAACAAAAAGTTTTTCGTCGGTTTCCAAATTTGGAAGTAGCCGAACGCTGAAACTTCTCACCGGTCAACCATGATAAATTGCTGGTAGTCGTATCAGACACGAGAGGAATCATTTGTTTCGCCCCGATGAATTGGATCCGGATGCGAAAGTTGCTGCATCTCAGCCTTTCACATACCATGGCCATGTGCGAGGAAATTAGAAATTATGAAGCAAGGAAGAAGCGAGAGCAAGTGGCTGAGAGTGTAAAGAGTAGGCATGACCACTAGTGACGCGTGTCGTACAACTAAGTTTAAAGACTCAACGCTCCTCCAAAAAAAAAAAAAAAAGAGTAGGCATTACCATATAGTCGTGCTGACAGTATTTTGCTGTCCCATAATGATGAACCTGAACGAGCTTGAGTAGGGCAAATGATAAACACTCGGATGGTCAGTTAGTCGCATAACTCATCCATAATAACCCGTTACTGGAAAAAAGAGCAGTGCGCAAAGTAGAAAATCTTAGCAAGATAATCATAATTATTGTTCAGACAATTTACAAGCAATAGAGTGCGAGACTGAGAGTACCGAGAAGGGACACCGCCATCTTGAGAGACGGCGCTTCCACTGTGGCTTCATTTTCATAGTCTGTAGCGCTATTTTCACCGCAGTTACTGTCATGCCATGTCCGCCACTATCATCAGTCAAGTTCGTGCAGCTGAAGGCACTGGTGATGCCGACCGAGTTTGACAAGATAAGGTCGGCACACTAATCAAGGAGTAGTCAAGTTCAGGGTAATTCAATTTAAAAAAAGGATTCTTGAAGGGATCAAGAGTGCACCTACAGCGTTGTCAAGCTGGGCTAACGGAGTGGCAACTCGGTCAGTTTGAGGCAAATTATCGTACCTGAAAGACCATGGTCAAATATACCTCAAGTTGGCGATCACCGCTGTGTCCGTACCACAAAAATTGACCGCCGGTAACTAGGTCACTTCTAGGAGAGAATTGCAGCCAGAAGTGAAAAGCAGGAATAGATACGAAGCTGAGCAAAGAAAGAGCAGCGGAGGTACGCATAATGAGACAAGGCCTGCCAGGACAAGTTGAAATCGTGGAGGATAGTAAACGAAAGGCATTATTGAATTGCCCAAGGGCCAAAGTGATGTAAGAAGGAGCCCATTACGGTACGCAAACCCAGGCCATTGGCTATCAGAAGCATGAAAAGACGCAAGCGTTCAACGAGAACCCGACGTTGGAGTATTACTGACTTGCTGGTGATGGTAAGTTCTAAAGATTTCCCGACGTCCCGTGTACACCGTGTAGCTTATGAGAAACCTGGATGTCGTGATAGTGACTTCATCCCAGACGCAAATTCGCCATCTTTCACAGCGCCCTCAACCTCTCTTTATCATCCACGACCATGTTCCGCACCTGTATGGCACGAGCTGTCAGCTCAGCAGTACGCGTCCAATCCACTAGTCGCGTCTTCAAACCATCAGTCACCTCTTTCGTCAGATTCGAATCTTCTCAGCCCTCCAAACCTCCCCAACCTGACGCTGCTGAAGTACGCAAGATTATTCATGAAAACCAGCATGAACTGGACAGGGATTGGAATGCTAAAATCATTACTTATGCTGAGCTGAAGCCCAAGACAGAGAGCCCTGATCCGGTGAGTTATTCAAAAATTCCGGGAGGATTTGATGGACTGACCTCTTCATAGAATTCTGTCCTCATTGACGTTCGGGAACCAGATGAAGTCATGCAAGGAATGATCCCTTCTGCTGTCAATGTCCCTTTGACAGTGCTCGGCGAAGCTCTGCGTCTGTCCCCGGCATCTTTCCAGGAGAAATACGGGTTTGAAAAGCCTAGAAAAGACCAGGAAGTCACTTTCTACTGTCGGAGTGGAAAACGCAGCACGTCCGCGAGTGATATAGCCAAGAGGAATGGATTCTCCAAGTACGTTAAATTTCCGGCTGTAAGACTCATTTCTTGACCTCGTTTTCGACAGTATATTGAACTACACAGGCTCATGGCTGGAATGGACAGAGAAGGAGACTAAGCCGTAGTGTTATTCAGGATTTCTATATTTTATACCTACCAATATTATATAGATTTTTTTTGAGGATGTCAAGTCTGACGCGAAGTACATAAACCGACTCAAACACTTCCTTTGATGTTGACTCGCTTTCTACCACCTCTTCTCGCGTCCGCACGACGGTCATTATCTCCTGCTTGGATATCTCAGCGACACCGCTCCAATGAAATCACCAAAATAACCCAACGGCACTTTGCTACACCTCCGCCTCAAATTAATGTTAGGTTCGCGTTTGCCAAGTGCGCTATGACCTTCTCTTGCTCAAATGCTCTGCGACCTGCAGCTCACTCTCAGTGGAACGGTATCATAAACTCTCGGAAGATGTAATGGAGACTCTATTCGAGGAACTAGAAATTGTACTGGATGATCTTGGGAAGCCGAGCTATGAGGTGGAATATTCTGTGAGCAGTCATAAACTTCCCTGCTATCTTCACTCACTCGCAGTTAGAGCGGCGTCCTGACACTCAAGCTTGGGGAGCATGGGATATATGTCATCAACAAGCAGCCTCCGAACAAGCAGATATGGTTGTCCTCTCCCGTAAGGTGAGTCGTTATATTCCAAAACATGTATCAGTGCGACTTATATATGAGTTATGAGTGGCCCGAAGAGGTACGACTACTCGGAATTGGACGGACACTGGCGCTATTCACGGAACAACGAATCTTTGAGTGAATTACTGAATGAAGAGCTCAGCAAAACCCTGGAGACGTCAGTAGAGTTGGATTTGCGGCCAAAGGACTAGGACCATGGGCAGAGGACAGGGATTAAGTACGTTAGGCAAGCTATCCTAAAATATCGTGCATATAATGATACAATGATAATGGGGGACGATCTGATGCAATTTACAGAAGACTGGTCGTGAATGGGTTCTCTATGCAATGCTGGGTTCTGGGTGCTAAAACTGGCACGCGAGCAAGAGATCAGTCAGTATGAAGTTACACGGTTGACACGGACACGCACCTATGTGTCTGCCATCGGTCTTGATTCATCTCCGTCCAGTTCTCGTCGACGTGATAAGAATAGTGATCCAAGCCATCTGCGAGGTTCAAAAATATATCCAGAGAAATCTGAGACATGATTCACCTGTTTGTATCTTCATAGCGCGTTCGTACGGATTGGCTTTCTTTCATTTCTTTTTGCTGGGGAGCAGGTTCCGTGCTCTCGAAAGCAGCGGGAATGTCTGAGACCCGTTTGCTTGTATACTGCGACTGGAACGAAGTGCTGCCAGGATAGTAGGAGATTTGTGGCACGTCCATGTGGCTCTGTGGATCATGGAAAGGCTCCTGAGGAGGAGCAAAGAGTAGACGGTGCTTGTTAAGAGTGTGTAATTCATGAAGGAGGTTGTTGGTCGATTTGTATGGAGAATGATCGTACTGAAAAGTTGTGGAATGATCTTGTTGATGTAAAATGCCATCGTCCTCATCCTCATCCTCGTATCCATCGTCGCCGTCATCTATTGGCTCACTCGGTGTGGTCCATCCTCTGAGTTTGCCATCCAGGACAGGAGGAAGGGTTCGTCTGCGTTTAGCGTTTGGCGCCTCCAAATTGGAAGAATCAGTCAAAAGAGGTACATTGGAGGACGAGAGTGGTGGAGAAGCAGGTCGCTGTCGTTTCAACATTATGATTGGGAAGACGTGTTGTGAAAGGACAAAAAGACAATTGCCATTACGAGTCACAAACGTCCCAAATCGGCGAAACTGGTACCAGCACGTGAGCCTTACGTCGTACATCGAGAGCGAAAGACTCCTCGAGTGGCGCTCATCCTCTACCTCTGTACCTTTCTGAACAACTCAGATAGGACTCAATATGGACGACCAGGATGTTCTCGCTGCCATGGGCATTTCTGGTTTTGGAAAATCTATGCAGAAGAAGAAACTGGATCCCTCAAGGTTTGACAAAACCAAAAGGGTAGAGGTATGGTCTGCTTTCGTGTTTCTGGGACTGCGCTTATATTTCTGCTCTTCAGGCAAATAAACCTGTCCAAGATTCAACTCCCGTCATGGGTCCGTCATCTGCATCTTTGAAAGAACGAGAACCCGAAGCCGATTCTGAAGAAGCGACTGCAGGTCAAGAGGCAGCCAAGGAAGCACCAAAACCATTCGTAGAACCCGAATATGACCCCTCTGAGGAAGAAGAAGAAGAAGACATTGCCGACTTTCCTACAACGCACGAGCTTATTCTAAAGGATCACACCAAGGTTATATCTGCTCTCGCATTGGATCCTTCTGGTGCAAGAATTTGCTCTGGATCCCATGACTATGATTGCAAGTTGTGGGACTTTGGTGGTATGGATATCCGCTGCAAGCCTTTCAAGACTTGGGAGCCAGCGGGTAGTTATCATGTGCGTCATAATCATCATCCGCTTGGGAAGCCGAGACTCTGAAGCGTTTTTCTCCTTGTAGCTTCACGATATCAAGTTTTCAAACGACGGGCAAAAGTTCTTAGTCATTTCGGGAACGAGTCAGGCAAAACTTTATGATCGAGATGGAGAAGAACGGTACGTCGTTTATAATTTGCTTGAGAATGGATGGCCTCACCTGACAACCAGGGCTACTTTTATCAAGGGAGACCCTTATATCCGCGACATGAAGAATACAGCGTAAGTTCGACTTCGCGAAGCTCCGATGGTTTAATGACTGTTTCGTTTGCAGAGGGCATGTCAGTGAAATCTTCTCGTGCGCCTGGCACCCTAAGGATGCGCAGACGTTTATAACTGCCTCAGCTGATTCTACAATTCGGTAAGTGATGATGATATGAGCCGTTGACATGACAATATATGCTAATCTATGAGGCAGGATATGGGATGTAGAGAATAAGCGGAAGCAAAAGACAGTCATAGTGGTCAAGTCCAAGGAGAGGGGGGCCAGAACAAAGGTTGTATCATGTGTTTACACCCCCGATGGCGCAATGATTGGCGGAGGTTAGTGTTCATTATCCCTGAGCGGGCAGATTGTCTGACTGTCCGTACCTGTTAGCTTGCCTTGATGGCGCTTTGCATCTCTGGCAGACAAGTTCCAATTTCGTAAGGCCAAACCTGTCAATAGAAGGGGCGCATACAAAGGGATCGGAATTGGGCTCCATGGTGTTCTCGGTGGATGGAAGGACATTATTGACGAGGGGAGGCGATGACACTGTGAAATGTATGTGCCACTCGCTATTCGAGGAGAAAAGCTGACCCTCAGGACATTAGTGTGGGATTTGCGAGCCTTCAAGAAACCGCTAAGCAGCCGTTCTGATATCACCACACTTTACCCCAACACCAATGCCGTTTTCAGTCCTGACGACAAGTTTGTGGTGACCGGAGCCGGTGCAGCAACGAAAGGAGGGAGGGGACGACTGCTGTTCTTGAGCAAAGATAATCTGGAGACTGTGAAAGAACTCGAGGTGGATTCGACGCCTGTCAAGGTTGCGTGGCATTCAAAGATCAATCAGGTGAATACCATAAATAGAGTGCCGGCCAAATTTGATAACTCTATTTTCTATTCAGATTGTGACAGGGTTATCTAATGGACAGATATGCGTTCTCTATTCACCTACAACATCCCTGAATGGAGCGAAGCTATTGATGAACAAGGGGCCTTCTAGGAAGGTGACGGTGGAAGACATGTCTGACGCTCTGGCAGCACCCACTATCCTCACTCCCCATGCCCTTCCTATGTTCCGGGACGGGGACGGAATTGCCAGCGGTAGTAAACGCAAGCGGGAGAAGGACCGGATGGACCCCAGGAAAAGCCGACGGCCTGAGCTGCCTGTCAGTGGGCCAGGGAAAGGAGGGCGAGTTGGGGCGAGTGCTACACAACACGTGGTACAGAATCTCGTGCGGGACACGACGCGGGACGAAGATGTGAGTCGCTTTTGATCCGATGAGGAGTACGTGCTGATGCTCTTATCTAGCCAAGGGAGGCGCTTCTCAAGTATGCCAACGCGGAGGACCCGCAGTGGACTGCAGGTGAGTGTATGCTGCTTGATGTCATGGAGGACGCAGTCATCGGCATCGAGCTCGCTGTGTCCAGCCGGAGTGATCCGTGCGCCTGTTACCTAATTGTTTGTTCGGACGGGATTATGACGTGGCTAAAAATTTTCTTTGCAGCGTGGCAAATCAGCCAACCCAAGCCTGTATTTCGAGAGGCGACTCCAGAGAAGGAGAAGGAAGAATAGGGTGTGCCTGTAGCGTAGAGCATAGTCGTAGACTAGGAGGGCAAAAGCAAGAGGAAGAGACGAAGTCGGTTGTCCCATTGTTTGTCCTCGAGGTTAATGACAAATACGATCAGACAACCAGAACTACAAATACCGTGGACCTTCATTCGACTTCGATCCCCTCGAAACCTACCTAGTCAAAACTGTGACACGCCGTGACAAGTCACACAAATTATGAACGACGCGCCCCAGACAAGTCACGTCCCCGTCGTTCTCAATGGCGACCATACCCCGACCACCGTTGTCAACGGCATTGACGATCCCGCCGACTCTCCCCACTCACCACCCACCCCCATTTCTAACGATACTGCCGTCGACATGAAGATTGATGTCGAGTTCCAAGAACAAGAGAGCGACGCGCGCAGCGAGCCCCTTCCTCCAAGGCCAGATCAGCACGACGCGTCGGTCATCCCTGAGGTTGGCTCGCCAGTGGATCCTGGTCCGTATCTGTCATTTTTGTCATTTTTCAAATTTTGTAGCTTATCGTCGCTTCAGACTCTATTCCCATAGATCCTCCAACCGAAACATCCCTTGAAGGCCCTTCCAATCATGTCAACGGCATCAACGGTTCTCATCAAGATGATATCGACATGGTCGACACCGACGATCACACTCCTGCCGCAACCCCAGCTCTTTCGGCATCGTTCACAGCAGATTCCATAGGTCCTTCTACCTCACACACGACTCCTAATGATGCCCCCGATGATGATGAAGACCAGCCGCCGCCAGCCAAGAGAGCTAGAATGGACTCTGATGCTGATATGGCGTCAATCACACATGTGAGCCCAGTCTTCGTTTGTGCGCCGGTTCTTGGCGTGCTGATTCTTCTATGCAACAAAGTCTTCCACACCTCCGCCTCTATCAGCCAGTGCTTCGGCCAGTACCACCCCTGTTCCTCCTCCTACCACTGCCGACTTTATCACATCAGGAGCCACTCTCCCTCCAATAACGCTTAGCGTTGGACAATATCGCTTTTGTCAGTCCACCGTACGGTCATTAAAAAAGCAAAAGGATGCCGCACCTTTCATCAAGCCCGTTGATGCTGTCGCCCTTAACATTCCGCATTATCCCACCATCATCAAGAACCCGATGGACTTGTTGACAATAGAGCGGAAGCTCACTGCATCCAATCCTGTCAAACCTGATCCGAATCCTCAGAATCCCCGCTACTTTAGTGCCGACGACTTCATCGCAGATGTTCGTCTGATAATCTCTAACTGTGTCACGTTCAACGGTCCCGATCATGCAATCACGCAAATGGGCAGGCGTGTTGAGGAGGCATTTGATAAAATGATAAAGAATTTACCACCTTTAGAGGTACGATGCGTTGTTATGTCTGGCTAATTCTGTCGTTGACGTCAAACAGCAACACAAACCTGCTCCAATCAAGAAACAGTCAACTCCTCCTGTTCTTCCCCCACCTCCTCCACCGAAAAAGACTCAGCCTGTTCGGCGACCTTCCACGTCTGTACCTGTCATACGACGTTCAGATGCACCCGAAACTGTCAGTAGGCCAAAGCGCGAGATTCATCCTCCTCCTCCCAAGGACTTACCTTACGTCGATGCCCCCAAGAAGCCTCGGAAAGCGAAGAAGGGCAAGGACATTAGCTCAGAGCAGCTGAAGTATTGTGGCAAAATCCTGAACGACCTGCACAAGAAAACGCATTACAGTAGTGCTAGTCCCTTCTACGAACCCGTCGGTGAGTAGCTACCCATTGCTATATCGTCCTCGTGTGCTCATTAAGTGCTGCAGACTGGCAGAAGCTTGATTTACCTCAGTACCCCAAACTCATCAAGAAGCCTATGGATCTCTCCACGATGCGTAAAAAGCTCGACAATGGAGAGTATCCGAACGCACAGAAGTTCTACGACGACTTCAAGCTGATGATTCGCAATTGCTTCACCTTCAATCCTGCTGGTACCCCAGTAAATCAAGCTGGGTCCGAACTGCAACGGCTCTTCGACGACAAGTGGAAAGGGCTACCATCTCCTAGCAATGAAGCTACTGACGAGGACGAGGATGACGAAGACAGTGACGATGAGCGTGCCCGTGAGGTCTTTCCTTTTTCCGTGTTTTATCCTAGTCTGATGTCATCTTAGGTACCATTGCCATGATGGAGAGCCAGATAGAGACTATGCGTGGTACTATTTCTGCTCTCAAGCATGCGAAGGCGAACAAGGAGAAGAAGAAGAAAGACAAGAAGGAAAAGACCTCTGCTCCCGTCGCGTCTTCCTCTAAAGCTGCTTCCAAGCCTGCCAAGGCTTCGACTTCAGCATCGTCTTCAAGCAAGAAGAGCAAAAAGAACAAAGCCGTCATGGACGATGATGTAATGTCTTTCGAGCAGAAGAAGGAGCTTAGTGAGGCTATTGCCAAGCTGGATGGCACCAAGCTTGAGAGAGTAATCCAGATCATACACGAAGGTGTCCCTGAGATTCGAGACGTGAGTGGCTTGACTAATTGTCCTCGTCATCAAAGCCTGACCATCTTGCAGAGCACGGAGGAAATCGAACTCGAGATTGACTTGCTACCGATTCCTGTCCTCATGAAGCTATACAACTTTGTAATCCGACCGATGCGGCCGCAGCCACCCAAGAGAAACCGACCAGGGAAAGGTACTGGTACTGGAGGCTTGAAACGTAAGAGTATGGACGAGGACGTTGAGGCAGAGAAGATCCGACAGCTGGAGCAGCGCATGGCCTTGTTTGACCAAGGCGCCAACGGTATATCAGCACCTGTGGCGTCCAGAGCTCATGACAGCGACCAATCATCCGACTCCAGCTCGGACGACAGTTCGGGTTCTGATTCAGAGTGATTGATTGGGTTGGTTCTTCGCTGGTTATCTTTACACTTTTGTGCTCGTTCACTTCGTTCACTGTTGCTCTTTTTTGACTCTACCTTATTGGACCAGAGATGGCCATCTTCACCTTCGCTGCTCACTTTGTTTTTTTGTACAATTCGGCTTTCGAAAAGTGTATCTTCTTGTTACCGCTATATTACTACGTTACCAAAATAAATAAAGATGGCAAACACTACAGAGTATTACTTTCTTCTCGAGTTCGACTTCTGGAATTGCTGCCAGCCAACACGGCCAACGTGGGCTTTCGAAGGAGGACGAGAGGCTGCGGCAGCCGTAGTCGCAGTGTCTTGGGGTGCTGCTGGGCTGCTAGCAGCTTTCCATCCACCATTGGTTGGTGCAGGAGGAGGATTGACAGGCGGTGCATTCATCGTGTCTTGTGCTGATGAAGTATTACCAGAGTTGGCAAGACCATTGAAAGCGGGAGTACTGACAGTCTTCCATCCACCTTTAGAAGGCGGCGGCGGCTGTGACGACGAAGAGCCTGATGATGGCAACGGATTCGAGGGATCAGATTGAGTATCCAAGCTTGACCAGCCTCCTGCCCGGAATGCAGGAGCGCCCGCAGACGGCAGCTTAGCTACTAATTCAGGAGCTTCTGCTGATGACACCGTAGCCAGCCAGAGGACGACTGCGGTGGATTTGAAATCGACTGGGTTGATTGAGTATCCAAGGTCGACCAACCACCTGTTCGAAACGCAGGGCCAGTACTGGAAGAGGATGGTTTAGACCCTTCTGCTGACGATGATACGGTAGCCCAGCCCCCAGAGGACGACTTGGGAGCATCTAAAACCTGAGTCGATTGGGAACTAGATGCACCGACAGTCGCCCAACCTGATTTCTTGAAGCTAGATTGAGCAGAATCCCCTGATCCAGATACAGTAGCCCAGCCAGCAGAAGACTTGGTTCCAGTCGATGAGTCGTCAGTCGTCGCAAGAGCTGGGGCGGTGGTGGTGGATGAAGAAGCAACAGAAGCAGGGACCGTAGCGGTTTTGGCCACTTTGATTCCACTGGCGGCAGCAATCTTCCTCAATTCCCTCTCCTCTCGCTTTCGCTCCTTCTCCTTCCGTTTATTAATCTCCTCCTGCGGTTTCATACGAGCACTCGCTTGCATATCTTTGAAACGTGCTTTATGATGATGGGCATAAGAGTTACAGTGTTCGTCATACTGAGCCACGTTCTTGAATTGCTTATCGCATAGGGAGCAGTAGAATGGTTTGAGAACATCGGAGAGTTCGCTTGCGACTGCTTCTCGACGAGCAACTGCGTCCTTTTGAAGAAAGGTTTGTATGAGCAGACGGGAGAGGAAGTTAGGGTCCTACCTCACGAGCCTGACGTTGTTCATCGGACTCTTTCTGTTGTCGTTCAGAGTCGAGTTCTCTACGTTGTGAGACGGTGCTTTCAATCATCCGTACGTCTTGGTTGACTTTGCCAAGGCCTGTGGAATCAGACTTCATTTGAAACGGGATTGGGTCAACACGGCCTGGGTGAAGATGTTATTGTCTGCAGGAGGTTGCCAAGTGTGAGGTTTCCTCACCATCACCAGATAAACCAAGTGGAGTTCCCTCAGTCCAGCCCAGCTTCGCCAGCATGGCAAAACCTTTATTGGTTGGTTTGATTTTGGTTTCAACGGTTATGACCTCCCGAGCAGGACCTCGCACATATTCGTCGTATTTGGAAATGTCTTGTGCGTCGACGTCCATGCCCTCCGGAGGCGGGGATGGAGTACGCGAGACGAGGGACACATTGTCGTCGTCGTCGTCATCCCTAGAATTACGCTGAAGGAAGGAAGAAGAGAAAAAGGGCAGCAAGAAATGAGGTGGCACAACGCATATAGAATACCTTCAAGCTCTCTGGCTGTTCAGAACGTTCTAGAGGAATAGCGTTCCAACGAGCTATAGTGCTCGCTGACATGGTGGCTTGACTGACGTTTGCAAACTAGAAACTGGTCCTAATCAGGACAGTGGCGGTGTATAGCCCTAACCCTACCCAGGGCTGGATGGACGCGTAAGGGACGCGTACGTACCCTCTACTTCCCCATATCTAGCTCTTCGACATGGTCAGTTTGCTTCTTTTTAGGTCTGAAATACTCTTATATGTGCTCTAGTCGATAATGGAATATAACGGTGGCTCCGTCATAGCCATGGTGGGGAAAGATTGTGTCGCTATTGCCTCTGATTTGCGACTTGGAAATCAAGCTTTGGGAGTCTCCTCAAACTTTCAAAAGGTGCGTAGTCTTTGCTTGTGGATGACATGGATTTCCTTATTCCAGGTCAATAGATATTTCCTGTAACCGATCGAATCTATCTTGGTCTCCCTGGGCTTGCTACAGACGTTACAACTCTGTAGGTATCCTGTTTCCTCTGCCGATAGGCCTGTACTCAAGCTATCCCTAGACGAGAACTGTTCAGATACAGAGTCAACATGTACACCGTCAAAGAAGAGCGAGATATCGAGCCAGAAACCTTTGCACACTTGGTCTCTTCCACCCTCTACGAACGTCGATTCGGTCCCTTCTTTATCGAGCCAGTCATCGCAGGCATGTCCAAAACCCCAGCAGGAGGTCTTAAGCCCTTCATTGCTGCAACAGATCTCATTGGCTGTCTGAACTTTGCAAAGGACTTCGTGGTTGCGGGAACAGCGAGTTCTAAACTCTTTGGTGTTGCTGAAGGGTTATGGGAGCCAGATCTTGAGCCAGAGGATTTGTTCGAGACAATATCGCAGACGATGCTCAATGCTGTTGATAGAGATGCATATTCGGGTTGGGGTGTCATGGTGCATGTGATGTGAGTGTAGTTTCTGTGTGTTCTCGTCCACATTAGCATCGTCTTACTGATCGTTACTTTTCTAGCACCAAAGACAAGGTCATCTCTCGTACCTTGAAAGGAAGAATGGATTAGAAACGCTTTTGTACCATAACTGCATATTTCATACTCGTTATCGGCCATCTGAAAGCTCTGAGCTTAAATCCGTAATCTGAAGCATACCGAACCCTGGCATGCATGGATCTAGTACACTATGTACAGCAATCCGCTGGCATAGGACGGGTACTAGACGTTTGCACTCCGACCATCTTCATTTTGGTCGTACAAGTTATGATTAACCTCCAAAGCACTGAGAGTACTCAAGCCTTTGTGCTCGCAGGTTCTATATTCTATGCGGCCTTTCACTAAACCTCGTTAAACACAGGCTGTCTCTCTATGGTGCATAAAGGTTTCATATTTCATACGTCGTAACAGAGACGACGACCATGGTACAAACTATGTTACAAGTGACTTTAACAACGCGCGCCAGGGGCAGCCGCAATGGATAACATTGTCGTTGGCGTTGAACGTTTAGCAGTTGCATTCGCCAGGCTTGCAGTCGCAGCTGTATATCCAGGACATCGAGACAAGACGATGAGAGGTAGAAAGAGGCAGAGATAAGAGGTGAGAATGGAAATGAGACATTGACATCCCAACGAGTATGACAAACACTCACCTGGTACCACAGCTGCAAGTCGAGCTACCACAGTGCTCGTCTTTGATGATGGTAGTGGTCTGACAGATAGAGAGAGACAAGAGAGAGGAAGTCCTCGATGAGCATACCAAGACAGAGTAAGAGACGGACAACTCACAGAAATCATATTCGAGTTTGCTTTCTTGTTGATGATGATGGTTGTCTTAAAGGATGTTACTGAGGAAAGGGAAATTCAAGGAGGCTTTTATACTAGGTATGTACCTATGTACACCGGCGACCCCCGGACTTCGGAATGATGTCAAGATAAAATAAGGAACCCCAAGATCACATAGGTAGTGACACAAGAATACACCAGAGTTCGAAGGCCAAGCCATCTCCTTTAAGTCTGCCTCGTCGTTACCATCTGCCTAATGAACACTTGTCGGAATGAGGAATTTGAGGTCTTCATAGCAGATTCAGAAAGGGGTAGATGAAATCTGAAAATGGGTCGCATCGTCATATTTTCTTCTTCTCGTGAACGCGCTACCAGCGTGTCCTCAGCCCATGAAACCCTAGAATATTCCTCCTAGCGCGTACTGGTAACGGTCTAATCGGATACACCATTCTCATGGTGCACGATCAACGTAGGAATTCGCAGTCGTACAGCACGAGGTCGTACAGGCAACAAATTGACGTTCCCCGAGTCAGATTTTACTCGGGAACTCTTGCCTATTGTGTCCCTTTGTCGTGAGAAGATAGCGCGGAACGCTGGTGGGATCGTGCTGGGGCGGTGGGGACGCAAGGGACTTATGTACGTGGTTCATGAATAGAAGAGAATGCATTGTTTGATGGATGTGGGTCGTGTTATCGGGTAGGGTGGGTTTGGGATGGGTGCTAAGGGGTCGACGGTGTGCCTGGATGTGCTGGCAAGGGACCGAGAGGAACGTTGAGGGGGTTGAGGCTGTTTGAAGGACAACGGTCCATGGGACGATATCAAGAGAGGTTCTAGCGTAGACCAAGGTTTTTTGCGAAAGGTATCAGTACCAGAATACCCCTAGAGACTAGTTAGAGTCTGTCAGAAGAACATACAGGGTGTAGAGGTTGGGAACGCACCAAGGGATATAGAGTTCGTCATATGAGAGATGAGGATGACTTATTGAATAAAAGGTCAACTGGATTGGAGTCTAAATCCAGATTCCAGAAACATCAACGCCAAGCTTGAAGGAAAACAGAGAAATAAGAACATGGTGGAAGTTTGAGGGAATGGGGGATGAGGAGATAAGCATACAGAAACAGAAGACGGGTAGGCAAGGGACCTTTTATAACCACCGGATATTTGCCGGATGTTGAGAACAAATTGCGCTGCGCCTTTTCGCGATTGGCTGGGCAAATTTAAGGACCCCGGATACCCTATCTACATTCAGTTCGCGCCATACTGAGTCCTAAGGCGCAAACTGAGGGCTACTGAAGCTACTATTTTTTCCCTTCCAATCCAGGTAGACTAAACATCTGCAGAAAGCGGTCAAAGATACGAAACATGAAATATTAAAGAAGACCTTTACTTCAAAAATCGTCTCGGAAGGTACACCCCACCCTCTTAACCCTTCAATACGATTATCCATTCGCGTCCCAAGCATAACGCCTACGACAGCACCACTCTCTTCGTCAATTATTGGACCTCCACTGGACCCTGCTGTGGGCAGGGGTCTGAACAACATATGGTTCAGCGCATCATATGTACCAGGCTAGCAAAACAAAATTTCAGCGATACAGAAGGACTTGTACCCGTTTACGTCTTCTTACAAGTGTTTCTCTGCCAGCGAAATCTCTGTAACCCAACACAGTCCCACTCACCCACTTACTCCATGTCCCTCCAATCCAAGAACTCCACCCAGGTTCTTTCGGCTTCACATGAGATACAAAGTGCGCTCGAATGGGAGTTTGAGGGTGAACTGGATAAGGTGACACTGGTACAGTCGGCACAGAGGGAGTTGTGCAAGACAGGAGTATCAGATCTGACCGAGGAAGTGCTGAGGAGATGGCGGTGACCGGATGGGTTTTTATCGACTGTTCATCTCCTGTTATCACGAAAGTACCCGACTGGCATGATTGCAATTCAACTGGGAGCAAGTCTTCCATCTTTGAGGTAGTATTGAACATCAATGGTGAATGCCGTATCTATTTGAGAGCAGTGAATTCGTAAAATTTTGGAAATCATAAAAAATAACTCACCTCCTCGAAAGTATGCGCACAAGTAAGAACATAAGCTTCTCCTTCACGCTGAGAAGAGACTTTCAAAGCAAAACCCGAACATAAAGTCAATTTGTGGTTGTTTCCATCCCGAACGCAGTGTGCTACCAGAACCAATGGGTTCCGACTCGACTCGGATGTACGGGAGCTGAGACTTCGGCTAGGAGAAGGACGCGACTCATATGCAAGAGAGGCGTCGAGAACGGTTCCAACATTATCCAGATAGTCCCGAATAAGACCTGAAAGTGGATATCTGCCAGACTGTACAGCAGAAAGAATGGACCGGTCTAGTTGAGAGGGAACAGAGCCTTCGAGGAGTTCGGCTGCTGGTTTCGAGGTCGGGTATCGGTTTATAGCAGAAGATGATACAGTGGCAAATTTCCTGCAGACTAGGCGTAAACTTGTCCATGACACAGGTCTAAGCATCGTTAGTTTCCAGTAAAGCATCTGAGCGAGTGACTGACATCATAAAGCAAACACATGATCAGAGACGCGTACGCGACTCGACCACAGTACATAAACTAACTTGAAACCATACTACGCTTCATCCACCACGAAACGAAACTTCCCAACGCATACTCGTCTTGCACGTCACCGGAACCGTGAAGAGGCGATTCCCCTGGTGAACGTACTAGTAGTCTTCGAGTTGCTTAATGTCGCGATCATCATCATCAACACCCTAAGTTGGCTGCAAACTGACTAGAAATGAACTCGTAAAGATCGCTCTTCTCCTTCTCCTTCTCCTTCGACTGCTTGGGGTTTAGAGTCTTCGACTCTCGTAAAGATCATTCTTCTCCTTCTTCTTATTCTCCAAAAGTCTTCGACTTGCGCAACGCACCGCCCTTGGAGGAACTCGAACTCGACTTCGACGAGGTCACAGCACTAGCGGGTTCGAATTTCTTCAAAGGTGATCCATCCAGCCCGGCTTCGAGGTACGCATCGACTTCATCGACCTCTCCAGCTTGGTCAAACTCCTCTGCCATCATCGGCTTTGACGTTTTCCTCTTCTTCGCACTCCTCCATTTCACCAATAGCCGATTATCCGGGCGTTAGGCGCTATTCTGGATTTTCTGGGCCTTCAGTGATGTTGTGATCGTTGACATCATCTTATCGATGGTCAGAACATCTGTGGTCAGCTGGTACAAGATAAGAAAATATGTCGGGACTCGATGCGGGCCACTGTATACACCGGCAGGTAGTCCTCATCCCATTGGTCAAAAAGCAATCGAATTATTAACTCTGAAAAGGTAGATGTGGGCCATGGATTGGGCACTGGTTTGTCGCTCGACGATAGCTTGACGGATAATTTGCGGAGGTACTTAGTCCCGTTCAATGAGCTCACAAGTTGAATAAGACTCGCAAGTCCCATGAATAGAACCCGTAAGTCCCGTGAATAGGACTCGTAAAGGGCGGCGTTATTGGTATGTGGCGTCCCCTACGCTCTCCTCCCTTCTCAAGCCCTACTAAACCAAGATTAGACGCAATGTGTAAGTTCTACGCCCGTTTCTGCTTTTGAAGGACCCCTCGTGAACAACGGGGAGGAGCTGTCCTTTAGTTTTTTTCTCAGTCATTCATGAGGCTCACGCTCTCAGCCCGAGGAACCACTGGAATTCCGAGTTATGTTTCAGGGAGTAATTCGACCCCAATACTTATGGTATAGTTCTGGAGCTCACCGCCTTCCTATACTGCGCGGTTTTTCACGCGAATGACAAATCGGGTGCAAACGGTGCAAAGAGGTCAAATTACTGAATCAACTTGAAAATCGTTCAGATGCACGGTGTGGTTCCTGATCGCCGCTTTTCAGCTGAGTACCTCGTTCGATTTGGTTTTGGAGTTTATCGCCTTCCTATACTGCGTGGGTTTTCACGCGATGACAGACCGGGTGAAAATTGTACAAAGAGGCCAGCAGACTAGGCGTAAACTTGTCCATGGCACAGGTCAAAGCATCGTGAGCTTCCAGTAAAGAGACTGTTAGCATCTGAGTGAGAGACTGACATCATACTCTAAAGCAAACACATGAGTATATATAAACCAACAGTATCATACACAATTATACTACGCTTCATACGAGATATCTGCATCATCATCTACCACGAAACTGCCAAACGCATACTCGTCTGGCAAGTCATCGGAATCCTGAGGAGGCGAGCTAGAAACATCTTCCCTCCGACGATTACTCAACCGACTGTCTATACGATAAGCACCTCTTGGATTCCTGATAGGCCCGTTGGCAAACACTGGTGCTCCGGGAGCCTGAGTGAAAAGAGATCGACGGTAGGCCTGGGTCTGGTCATAAGAAGGAGAAACCTGAGTTTCAGGTAATTCCTCCACGAATCGCCTATCCGATTCGGTCTCCACATCATCCTCAGCATCTGATGAACCTTCGCTGACCTCGTCACCAGAATGTACAGCTTCCACGTCGTACAAAGGATTGTTTTTGGCAGGAAGTTTCGTCTTCTTCGCTCTGTGTGCAGTAGGTGAACCCCTTTCTCCTCGTTTATGAAGTCGACGAGGTCGAGAAATCGCTGGAGAATCGACATCATCGGATGCAGTGGTAGGTACACGAGCTCGTTTCTTGCCTGGAGCCCGCACCATAAAGGAAGGTTCTGGAGCCTCATCTTCCACTGGCATGAGGTCAGAAGCAGACATGAAACGCGCAGGAAGTAGAGGAGGAGGCATATCCCTTTGACTTCGGCTGGGACCTTCCACAAATTCGACTGATCGATCTGCGTCTGCCAGGTCCCGACGATTTTTCCTGGCCTTTGTGGTTAGAAATAAAGGCGAAGAGAAATCAACGTCTTTCAGGTGATCATCAGTGTTGGCGTGTGCATGTCTAGGAGGAGAATCCATTCCGTCGACATCCTTTCTCATGAGGGACGAGGCAGTCGTGAAAGATGCGAGACGCGCAGGAAGGGGTGGCGGTAGCATCGTCCTCTGAGAGTTCTTCACCGGCATTCCACTGGGACCCTCCAGAAATTCTACTGACAAGTCTGCGTCTGTCGGAGAACCAGGGTCAGACAGTTTCTTTCCGGCCTTTTTTGTCTTGAACAAAGGAGAAGAAAGATTGACATCGTCCAGGTAGTCGTCGTCCCTCGGGGCCTTGGGTCTGACGGGAGAATCCACGATCTCGACAGAGCTATCGCGTGAAACCTTCTTGTTCCTCGAAACCAACGGAGAAGAGTCCACGATCTCCAAGCTATTATCGTTGTCGTTGTCGTCGTCGTCCTCCAGCAACCAGGCAATATTGCTGGTATTCGCTGGATCAGATCGCTTTTTCGGAAATTCGTCTGCTTGGTTGTCAGCAAATTATCGAGTTCAATACCTAGGAAAGGCTAACCTCGTTTCGGAGGAACGTCATCCTCAGAATCAGATATATCGATAGCGTCGCCGACCACTGCTCTGATTGAACCAGAAGAACGTGGTAAGCTGCCCGAAGCGTTTCTTGAAGGCGACGGTGAAGCGATAGGAGACACATGCGAGGACATCTGATTTGGGGAAAGCAAAAACCCTCTATTTGTAACATCGAGAGCATCTTCATCGTCGTCATCCACCTCAACCCTCATTGCCTTCCTCGGTGAACGTAGTAGGCCTCGCTCAATGTCGCGATCATCATCATCATCAACACCCTTGGCTGCAAACTGACTAGAAGTGAACTCGTATAGATCACTCTTCTCCTTCTCCTTCTTGTTCGACTGCTTGGGGTTTAGAGTCTTCGACTTGCGCAACGCATTGCCCTTGGAGGAACTCGACTTCGACTTCGACTTGGTCGCAGCACTAGCGGATTTTGACTTCTTCAAAGGTGGTCCATCCAGCCCAGCTTCAAGATACGCATCGACTTCATCGTCCTCTCCAGCTTGGTCAAACTCCTCTGCCGTTATGGGCTTTGACGGTTTCCTCTTCTTCGCTCCTCCTTTCACCAACAACTGAGAAACAGTGACGAACCCAGTACTCGCACCCATGGGAATATTACGCCCGATATCGTCGTTCCTCTTGCGCTTGGGTGCTCTCTTGCTACCACCATCCTCTTTCGTAGTTCGCTTCTTCCCCTCTTCTTGGACATACTCCTGAATCTCCATCACCTTCTCCAAACATTGGGGTTGGATGTTGTCAGGAAGCAATCGCTCAACGTCAGCATAAAGTTCCAGGTGGTCTCCTCGCACGATAGTCTTCTGGACTTCCTTATGACTAGCTTTGGCTTTGTCCATGTTCTGCTCCTCGCGTCCTTCAGCGAGTAACAAGTGAACAGTACCATCACGTTTACGACCAGTCCGACCAAGCCGTTGGAGCTATATTATTTTTTTGAGAAAGGTTTGCCGTAAGGCAGACTGAAAAACGCACCATACGAATGGGTGTTTTCTGAACGTCATAACAGACAATCAAGTCAACCTCCCCGATATCAAGACCTTCTTCACCTATGGACGTCGCGACAAGCACATTGAAGTCGCCTTCCTTGAACCTTCTTATGATCTACACTCAAAAAATCAGTCACAGAAGTAACGGATTAAATAAACACCTACATCAAGCTGCTCTTTCTGAGCCAATCCCTTCTTGCCCTGCTTATCCGTTCCTTGACCAACAAAGCGACTAGCCTTAATGAGAGGTTTATGCGTCTCAAGCTCCTCAATAATCTCATCCACAACCTGTCTGTTGGTCACAAACACCATTGCTTTGCTCACTGGCTCAGTCCTTGACTCTTGGGCACCATCATCCACATCCCCATCACCAGTACCCGAATCACTCATCCTCGCCCCAAAGTAGGTGATCAAAATATCCTTCATCTTCTCCATCTTGGGATGTGTAGTAAACCCACGACGTTTCTGCTCTTCGAGTTCCACTACGAGGTTTTGGAAAAGAGGATCTGAGCGGAGAGGTTTTTTCTCTTTGGATTTTTTGGAGTTTTCGCTGTCAGGTTCGCGGGCGAGGTCTTGAACCGCGGAGTAGCACATTTGGATGGTGCCTTCGATCTGGTGGGAGAGCGGAAGAGAGGAGTAAGTTCGGCGTGAATGGAGAACTGTAACATGATTAGGAATGCTTACCAAGTAACCCATAATGCGCGCCAGACTGGAAAGTTTGACCAAGTATGGGTACGCATATTTCTCGTCCACTTTGAGATCTCGCTGACGTGCTTGAAAGAAGTAGAAATGTTTGCTTTTGAGGTCAACTGGGTAGCCATACAGTCTTTTGATTGGTTGAAAAAGGCTCTGTCGTAATTGGTATGAATTCTTGTGCAGAGCCGCTAGACGACCAATGACTTACTTCCATGACCTTCACGATCTTGTCTCTAATAGCATTCACTTCAGCCGACATCGGGATAATATGCCTCTCTAATCTCTAAAATAAAGAAGGCTCAGTATCACGAATCGACCCGTTCAATGTTTATACCTTCTCATGAATATACGCTCTCAAGTCCAAACTCTCATCATCCCGAATCTCAATCCGACTTATATGCAAACCGTCCACCATGTTCTGTACAGTATCAGGATTACCACCCGGAGTGGCAGTTAATGCCAGGACACGAAAATGAGGATTCTTCGCCATCATGAACCGCACAATTTGATTATAGGCATGGTCACCGCTAGCATGATGAGCTTCATCTACAGCAACATAAGAAGAGATGCCAGAAACATGAATGAGAGCGTTTTGATTCCGTACCTAGCACAAGAAGGACGATATCGAGTGGATCGCAATTCCCTGAGACCAGATCGTTCCTGAACGTCTGTGGTGTCATGTAAAACACTCGTTTTTCTTGCCACTGAATGTTAGCCATCAGACAATTACATCAATGACTTTGAGGAATTACGCACAAAACGGGTTCTGGTCGTCCTGGTGATGTCCCCGGTGAGCACTATGGCATCGCTTCCTGGTATACCGCAGCTCTTATGACAAGCTTCAACTTGCTGATTCACAAGAGGCTTTGTCGGGGCAAGAAACACAATGTTTCCATCAGGAAACCAGCGATAGACTGCCGAGCAGAGTCAGCAAGCAATGGTGTGCAGATACTCAGAATCTGCTTACAGTTCAGCATGATTACACCCGCCACAAACGTCTTTCCCATTCCAGTGGGTAATGCCACGATTGTGTTCTCGAAAAGACAGTGTCTGACGATGTTGAACTGGTAGTCTCGCTTTGGGTTGTTAAGAGGATATATCCAGTGCTTGGCTTCGAGCAAATCGGGCTTGATCTTCATGGGAGGAGGCTACAAGCTTGTGACATGAGTAAATAGATTTATTTCGAAGAGATCATATACGCACCGGTCTGTGAAAGGCAGAAGCCACAACAGAATGAGTCAAAGTAAGTTGGGTCAAATCAGAACGTACCCCACTAGAAAGAAATGAGTACAGATCGTTACATGAAGAACAGAAACTCACAAGAGACAAAAGGAGCTGGAAACTGCTCAAATTCCACGGGTTCTTCGTCTTCGTCCTCCTCGTTGTTTTTAGCCTTTTGCTTCCCCTTATTACCAAGCCTCATGCCTGACTTGGCAAAAGCGGTATGATCCCACTTCTTTAACTTTTGGCTTTGTTGGCCAGATGGCTGTCTAGGGAGTGGACGATGGGATTTGGACGGGCCAGCCGATGTTTCAGGACGAAGAACGTCGCCAAAGAGGGTTGTCTGCACAAGTCCTTTGGATGACGTGCGTGTAATAGCGGGAGCATTCGGATTCTTCTGGTAGTATTGTTCCATCTGGTCAAGAATTTGAATGTCATCGTCGTCAAAGTCATCGTCGATGTCGTAGAAAGAGTCGCCAGCTGATAAAGTGCTTTTGCCGGGTAGCGGCGGTTGAGGCAATTTGGAGGAAGACGCTTTCTGAGGAGAGTTATGAGCTGCCTCTATGGCGTCCAGTGCCTCGAACATGGCGTCGTCCATGGTAATGTCGTCTTCGAAGTAGCCATCTGAACTCATGACTCCTCCAGGAAACTATAGCGCGTAATACGCGCAAGAATACGTGTAGATATGTCGAACGGATTGCTTGAATTCGTGCAGACGGTGGATTGAGAAAAAGAAGATGAGACCTGTAAGACAGAGGCAACTGCAAACAGAGTCGATGCCAGAGCAGGTGATGGCAGAGCTTTTGCTGACATAATCAACACTGTCTCTCCGAGTTGACTATCTCCAAAGTCCTTCCCCAAATTCCATCCCCATCTCCTTCCTCCAAGCGTCCATGATATACGACCCAGAAAATGCAGTCCATCTCAAGCCATGGCTCGTCAGAACGCTCGAACCAATGTGCGTATGTGCGTTAATTACGTGGTGTTTCCTGACATCCTTTTTTCTCTAGTTGTGATGCGGAACCCGGCGCATTAGGAGACTATATCCTAGCACTTTTGAAACACAACGTTCCGGAAAATGAAATGCGGAAGGAACTATCTTCGCAATTGGACGAATTTTTGGAAAAAGGTGTGTAATTCTGTCGTTCCTACGTATGCTGCTCTGCTGACAGTCTGGCACAATGCAGAATGTTCCCCCTTCATCGACACGCTTTTCACTGCTCTAAGAACAAAATCTTATCTGCCATACTCTTCCGGTTCTGACGCTATGCCTTCCAAATCCCTTGATACTGGAATTCCTATCCCGCTGGATGGACTTCTGTCTCCTTCAATACCCACGTCTCCAAGCAGCAGTCGGAAAAGAAGTTTAGAGGATGTCGATCGCGAGGACAGAGCTCCAGCAAAAGGTCAACGAATAAATTCTGATGGCCAATTTTCTCGCTATGGCAAGGGCAGGGGTTCGGGGCCAGATTATCGCTCAACAGGTGGATGGAATAATCGGGGCAGAGGGCAGGATAATGTTTACGGGGCACCTCAGGGAATGAATGGGATGGGCAATTCGTCGAATAACCGACCGACGTCTTACCAACCGCCCGACCAGCGAAGAGTATGCCGAGATTATTACAGTCAGTTTCCCAATCCCGTTTTCCTGAATTCTGGCTTATCTCTCCTTGACAGACCTCGGTTATTGCTCTCGTGGAGCACTTTGCAAATACAGCCATGGAGAAGACGCACTCATACCAGATCAGCTGTACATGAACGGTCCCCGAATGCCAGGACCTGGGGCGATACCTTTCCTTCCTATGTTTGCCAATGGCTTTGGAATGGGCGGTACTGGTGCTGTATATGATCCCCGAGAATCTCAGATGGACATGAGACAAAATGGACGATCACAAATACGACCTGCAGTCATTCCTCGACTACCACAGGATAATGGTGCTGGGAATGTACCTGCTTCAGGCGAGCTCCCTGTTATCCAAGATCTCACCCCACAAGTAGCCCACAATGAAGTCCACCCCAATCCTATTCCCCATCCTCACCCTTCCTCGAATTCAACGCCAGAAGTTAACCAGGAACTTCCTGTTCCCCCAGTGTTACCTCCTCAAGATGTAGAAATGACTGCGCCAGACGCGCCTCTCAGACCACCAAGTGGTTGGCGAGGACGTGGTGGAGGACGAGGACGCGGCGGATTCGGGGGTGACGCAGGGACATTCCGTCCTGAGCGGAGAAAAGACAAGACCCTCGTCTTGGAAAAAATCCCAGAGGACAAACTCAACCTTAGCCACGTCAACGACTGGTTCAAGCGTTTCGGTACCGTCACTAATGTGGCTATCGATCAGGCTCACCATAAAGCACTGATCAGCTTTTCAACACACGAAGAAGCACATGCAGCTTGGAAATCTGAAGATGCTGTTTTTGGAAACCGTTTTGTAAAGATTTTCTGGCATCGACCGTTGGAAGGTCAAGGTCAAGCTGGTCATCGAGCTCTGGCGGCTTCTGCGCCGTTAATTGCCAATGTGAACACACCACCGAAACCCAATCCTACGCCTCCTTCTTCTACACCTACCCCACGATCCACCAAAGCAATGCCAGGATTAGCTGCTAAACAGCAGTTACTGGAACAGCAGATTGCAGAGCAAAAGTCGCTTATGGCTTCCCTGGCTACAGCTTCTTCAGAGGAGAAGAAGACCATTATGGCTCGTATTCGGAAATTGGATGAAGAAATGAAAGCTTCATCCTCGTCCTCCTCAACGCCCGCAGCTGCTGGACCAGCAGGGACTGATCAAGAGCGGCAAGAACGCGAACGATTGGATAAGGAGCTTGAGCTTCATGGTGCCATAGGTGCACCGGTTGATGGTTCAGAAGGCGAAAAGACGGAGACTACGGAGGAACTGAAAGCCAAACTCGAAAAACTGAAGGCTGAAGTGAGTGCTATCTTCTTACCATCTTGTTTTTATGATACTAATTGTCTTGTCAGGCTGCAAGCTTGGGTATAACTGATGCATCAATGGACACATCCGAAACACCCTATACCAGCTCGTATCGGCCTTACAGAGGCAGGGCTCGAGGCCGTGGTCGAGGTTTCTACCGAGGCGCACCAAGAGGAGGTGCAGCTCCCTGGGCAAGTATGAGATTAGACAATCGTCCAAAGTCTTTGCTTGTCAAGGGCGTCAGCTCAGAAAATGAACAGGCTCTCCGAGACTGGTATGAGGTTCGTGTGTCATCATCCCAAGTTTCTCCCTCAACTTGCGATATTTAACCATACATCTCGTTCTAGACTACTGGCCAACTCGCATCTGTATCCTCAACAGACAACGGATATATCGTCAGTTTCAAAACGCGTCATGGCGCTGAACAGGTTAGTACCATACAACCTGATTTTTCATCGACTCATGAATCACCTATATTTGATAGGGTCTCACCAAAGGCTCAAGCATCCCGATAATCGGCTCAGTACAAATATCATGGCATACCGGTGGCGTACCGCCCTCGTCCTCGACGAATTCCTCTGGTCCCAAATTTTCTTCAACCAACGGTACTGGTTATGCCAAATCTGAATCAGGCCCGGGTATGGGTATGGACGCCACGACATCAGCGTCTGAAGTAGATCCAGAGTCCTCTCATGCTCATTTACATGAGGAGGAAGTCGTAGCCAGTGGATGGGGTGGCGACGATGAAGATGGGATGGGGATGTGATGTGATGTGATCTCAAATGTGTGTGTTGTGCGTGGTGTATGTAATGTAGCTAGTAGACCTATTCTCGCTTGAATATCACTGCACCTCGAGCACAAGAAGTCTCTGTGCTTGCCAGGTTGTTGCTAGCAGTCATTACGTTCAATCATGCATTTGAGTGAAAACACGATCGTTTCAGTGGACCCCTCTCGGTATGCCCCAGTCTGGACGTTCATCGGCAATCATTGGGAAAGTATATGGTTAATTGCCCACTGTGAGCCTTGAGGAATTCTGCACTCGTGAGCTTGAAATGGATTAGCCCACCACAAGTGTGTAAGTTTCGGGCGAAAAAGGCTGTCCTTAAAATCCGAAGGTTACTTATATGATTGTATATTTCGATTGTAAATAGAAGAACACGTAGAGTATGGACTAACATATAACATATTATATACCGTAAGATAGTTTGTGAACGAGTGCCAGCAATATATGCGAGATAGTATCCAACTGCGACTGAATGCAAACAAAAACACACTGTCTAGATAGAAGAACATCACCAAAGCCCATCAATATTCGTCCCCTTCCATCCCTTTGCACGAGCCTCCCAGTATCCACCAGCATAGACCCATTCATCCCCTTGCTGCTTAAACCATCTCGGCTTGGGTTCCTTCCCCTTCTTCCTCCTCTCACGCTGTGCCTCCTCCACCCTATTCTTCTCCACCTCAGCAGTATCTAAATCCCCATTCTCCAACGCCCTCACATCTGGCCTCAACCTCGAATCCGTCGGAGGCAATTTACCCACCACATCCGCAGACATCTCATTAACAGTCATACCAAACGAAGTAAACCCATAATAATCGTGTGTTTGTTTCGGCCAGGGGGCCACGCGCCAGAGGACGACTAGATGGGAAGGATCGACTGTTTGAGAAAATTGTTCATCCCATTTGCCTTCGAGTTCGGATTTGACGGTGCCGGATGAGTCGGTTATGGTGCCTGAGACGACGTTGGAAGGGCCCCAGTAGCCGTTTTGCTTGAATTCTAGGACACAACGGCTGTTGTCGGTGGCGTTCTCAATGACCATCTTACCAACGTGTTCTAGGTACTTGGTTCCAGCGATAAGATTTCTCATGAAGGACGACGGTTTCTTCCTGGATTGAGGGAAAAAATGATCAGTTATCTATCGCTGGTATGACGAGAGATTTTCAAACCATTGATAGTGGTCTTTGCCTATCTTAAGATGCGTTGTACCTAGAGGAATAATCTCCAAACTCTTGCCTGGTGCAGAATGAGATCAAAGAGCCTGATGAGTCAAGACGTCCACGCACCCCAGAACTTTGTTTTTCCAGCAGACGTGGCATACAACTCCCAGTTTGAGCCTTCGGCATGATAAGCCATTTCTACCGGATTATGGCGAACCTTCTCCGCAATGAATTTCATCCGGCTATCTTCAAAGGTTTCGGCTAACATAGGGTTGCTGGGACAACCGGATGAGAACGAAATCCAAAACAGATTGAAGTTGAAAGAAACTCACAATCCTTTCCTTCCAGTGCGGTGCCGAGTGTGAGCGTACCCAGATACTGCAAACGCCGCGACAAATTGCAGACGTTCGATTGGATCTGAGGCTGCTGCAGCTTGATCAAGGAGACTGTAGTACTCTAGTTCCTCAGCAGCTCGCTGAAGCAAGGTAAGGGGTTCGTTGAACGTAACAGGCATCGTGATGGTAGAGAGATCCTGTTGAGAGGTTTGAACAAATCAATCATCTACGGCTAATGCTCGACATACCTTGCCCACGTTTTTCTTCAAGACAGCGAAAAGACTACCCTCATCACCTGTTACCGGTGTTGGAAGTAGGGTGCGCCTAGACACTTCCAGAGACGTTTCAGGAGATGCAGGAGCTTCATCGTCTTCTTGTACTAGAGGAGAACGAATGCTCTCTTCCGAATCCGAATCGGTGTCTATAGATTCAGCGCCATGCATACTGCTCGTACTGTCATTGTTCGAAGAAATTTGACTTGGTCGTTCGCTGGCGTCGGGTACTGATTCATCCAGTACAAATTCCTCGGCACCCTCAGAAGCGTCAAACCATTCATGAACGCTGTCTGATGCGACGGAGGTCCGAGTTGGGGAGGATGTGTAGAAGCCAGATTCTTTCTGTTCTTCCTCCACAGTTCCAGGAACAGAGACCTGGCTTTCTAAGCGTTGATAATCCTTGAAGAGATTTCAGGAGCGTGTCGTGTTGAGAGGTAAGCGTGTCTAGTAACTTTCGCATTCGCTGGAACTGAGCAGACTGGTCCTCAGATGTAGATGATTGAAGGTTTCCATTCTCAGACGCGCCAAGTTCGTTTGCATGGTGGTGAGCTGCAATCATCAGTACAGCAGTTCTGTGAAGAGCATATGGACACACATTTCTTGAATAAACCAAACTTTGCCTTGTCCTTCTCCCCTCTCGACTTCACAGAACTACTTGGCGCTTTCGATTCCTTGAATGCGAGGAATGCCTCCTCCAGTTCAGAAAGTGTCTAAAGAAGCTGGTAAATGTTTTGGTAATGGAAGTGGTCGACTTCAGAACAGACCGTGCCCATTTCTTCAGCAATTGTTGCAGATTTGGTTACTTTGGCAACTCCTTGGCGTGTTGCAATCCTGAGAGTTGCAGATCTGCGAGCTTCAGCAGAAGGCACAATGAATTTCCTAGGAGTGATTCAATTGACGGTGTATAGTAGATCAACGCAAGGATGTTACCGAAAGGCAACCATCCAACGATCAAATTCCTCGGTACTCAAGCATTTGATGTGGAATGTAGCATTGGCTGAATCGATGTGGATGTCTTTACGCCCAGAGGCAGTAGAAATGGCAGCATTGGGAAGGTAGAGTTGATCACGAACAGGCTGGCCCGGTTCAAAGGAGTAGGACAGAATACCGGATTGCTGGAGTACAAAGTATCGTCGTGCGAAGCCTATGTGTATCGGTATAAAAGTAAATGATTAAGCCAGGAGTGAGAAAAAGTACCTTGCATCTTCTTTCTACGCTTCTTCAATACCCATCCTTCCTGAATGACCGGAGAGTTGGTTGCTGCTGCAGACGCAAAGCTCATGGAGTATCTGTGAGAGGTCATGGCAATAAGTTAAGAGAGTATTGGTGAAGTGGCACCTGAGACTAGGAGCTGCGCTGCTGATTCCTGAAACGGAATAGTGTTGGCGTCACGTGTACATGTCAGGTCAAACCCATAGTCGGGGACCAAAGGGGATCCAGAGAAAGCAGTACCGGTCCCCAATAACCAGGGTATTATAGAGAAATCTGTTCTGCTCTATTCCTTGGCCGAAATGGTCCAATCAACGCCCGGCTACAGTCCTAAGATATCGATGGATGATTCAGCAGCCGCTCGGCCCGCTCCTCTGCTAAAATATCGGTCCAATCTTTCTTACCAACCACATCTCTTCTCATCTATCGACTTCCACCATGGCTACGTGAGTTGACCGCAATGTCGTCCCTGAAGCTTTACTTATGCCCTGTACAGTGGAGACATCGGACTTATCGGTTTGGCCGTCATGGTAGGTAGCTTTCTCGCCGCGGTCTTCGACGCGCGTTGCTCATAGCATTTCTAGGGTCAAAACCTGATCCTCAACATGAACGACAAGGGATTCACCGTTGTCGCATACAATCGTACCACCGAGAAAGTGGATCGATTCCTTGCCAATGAAGCCAAAGGTTGCCCCGTCTCGCTCTGTACATCGATATGCATCTCATCCGATCATTAGGTACCAAAATCCAGGGCGCTCATTCCGTCCAAGAGCTCTGCTCCAAGCTCAAGAAGCCTCGCAAAATTATCCTGCTCGTCAAGGCCGGATCGGCTGTCGACGATTTCATTAAGCAGCTCACTCCATATCTCGAACCCGGCGATATCGTCATTGATGGAGGAAACTCACACTATCCCGATTCTATCCGCCGAACGAAGGAGCTCGAGGCAAAAGGTTTCCTTTTCGTTGGCTCTGGTGTTTCCGGCGGTGAGGAAGGTGCCCGACACGGTCCTTCCCTCATGCCCGGTGGTTCCAACGCTGCATGGCCCCACATCAAGGAGATTTTCCAGAAAACCGCCGCCCAGGCTTATGGTGAGCCTTGCTGTGATTGGGTCGGTGAGGGCGGTGCTGGTCACTATGTGAAGATGGTTCACAACGGTAAGTATGCCTGATCACCATGCTATGTTCTTCGTCACTGATCTTCTCTAACCCCATCAGGTATTGAATATGGTGACATGCAGCTCATTGCTGAAGCATACGACATTCTCAAGCGTGGTCTTGGACTGCACGAGAGTGAGATTGCTGGAATCTTTGAGAAATGGAACAAGGGTGTCCTCGACTCGTTCTTGATTGAAATCACTGCCGGCATCCTTAGATTCAACGACGATGATGGCGAACCCCTTGTTACCAAAATCCTTGACTCGGCCGGTCAGAAGGGTACCGGTAAATGGACTGCCATCAACGCTCTCGACACAGGCTGCCCTGGTAAGCGATTCAAATCAAAACCTCGTTCTGTTGCTCAAATATTCTACGTGCAGTTACCCTCATCGGTGAGGCCGTCTTCGCTCGTTGCCTCTCTTCCATCAAGGCAGAACGTACCAGTGCAAGCAAGGTCATTTCTGGACCTCAAAAAGAGCCTTTCCGTGGTGACAAGCAGATGTTCATTGATGACCTTGAACAAGCCCTCTACGCCTCCAAGATCATCTCCTACACTCAAGGGTTCATGTTGATGCGTGACACTGCCGCAGAAGTACGTCGATTGAGACCTGTCCTGGTAGCTAGTCGCTAACCATCTTGGACAGAACAACTGGAAAATGAACTACGCTGGCATTGCTTCTATGTGGCGTGGAGGATGTATCATCAAGGTATGGAATACTTCGTTGTTGCATAAAGTCGACGGCTGACCGGTGCCCCCAGAGTGTCTTCTTGAGTGACATCACGAAAGCCTTCAACAAGGACAGAAACTTGAAATCCCTTCTCTTCGACGACTTCTTCAACAAGGGTAAGTGACGTTTCTTCGTGCTCTTCGTCAATTAGTGACCTATTTTTTTTTGACACCCCTAGCCGTTCACAATGCTCAACCCGGCTGGAGACGTGTCGTTGCTCAGGCTGTCCTCTGGGGTATCCCTACTCCCGCTTTCAGCACCGCTCTTGCCTTCTTTGACGGATACAGGAGTGAAATTGTTCCGGCCAACTTGCTACAGGCTCAGGTTTGTACCGTCTTCTGATGTCATTCGTGCTATACTAAGATTGGCTTTCAGCGTGATTACTTCGGTGCCCACACCTTCCGTGTCTTGCCCGGCAAGGAGAACGAGAGGCTCAAGTCTGGTGAAGACATCCGTGCGTTTCTTTTTTACTTACCGTGGTAGTAGTATTCATTCCTTCCTTTAGACGTCAACTGGACCGGTCGTGGTGGTAACGTCTCTGCTTCCACCTACAACACATAAGCAAAAGGATGTATCTGCTGAAGTTTATATAGAAGAGACTGGGCAAGCGTCTCCGATAAATGCCAATTTGTACTTACAACAAAGGAGAACTATTGTACAGTATCGAGAAAAATGTATAGAGTGTATCGTTTTGAATCGTGTACTTGCGAACTTCTGTGTCTTGTTAGCTGGAGCCTGGGGTTGTATTTAGGCCGATATACACTGAAATTTAAAAGAACGCGACTCTCAAGTACCGTGTCATGTGCGGTATCTTCTTCTGTGCCAGTACTTCCCAAAATCGTGTCGACGAGAATCTTCTGCAAAGGCTCAGAGATATCAACGCTACACGCGGTTTGTCCATGACCATCGTGGCTGCGATAGCTAATCTGACTACAGGTTCTAGGGCCCGATGCGCAATCATCTTGTGTTTTCTCGCTAAATCGTACTCGGAACGGTCTCGGTGAAGATGGACTCGTCAACGACGACCATGACGTGAACCTGGAACTGGAGTTTTTCTCATCGGAACTAAGGCTTAGAGGAAATCTTCCTGTTGTTCAGCCGCATCAGAAAGATGGGAATGTACTTTGTTGGAATGGGGAGGTGTGTTTGTGTTCTTCCTGTTCAATGCATGCAGTTGTTTTACTAATCTTTCAAATGATATTTCAAGATATTCTGCGGACTTGATGTAAGTACACATCTACTCTGGAATACACTGAGGAATGAATGGTTGATTAGGTGTCTGCAGAGGAAAACGATGGGATCAAGCTGTTCGACAATCTTTGTACGCTGGACACGCCTGAGCAAGTTCCGGGTCTTTTCGCAAGCATAGAGGGACCCTACGCATTTGTGTTTTACCAGGTACATGACAAAGTCTTCCTGTTGATTGGTTCTAATGCTCTTGATACAGTCAGCCACCCAAAAACTTTACTTTGCTCGCGATCCTCTTGGACGGCGTTCCTTATTGATCCACAAACCCTCACCAGAATGCCCCTACTTTCTCCTTGCGTCTGTATCGGCTGGGAATGACCCAGGATACGACTTTGAAGAAGTTTCTACAGAGAATGTACATGTGGTGGATGTTTCTCGTTTGAGGGAATCTCAAGACGTGCGTAATCTCTCTCAGCACTATTTGCAGTTTTTGATGTTCTCTTTCTCATCACCCAAATACAGATGACTACGACTCTCAAAGATTGCTTAAGGTCTATCCCGCGTCAGTCTAATTCGGACAGATTTCAATATGTAAAGATTGCATTTCATACCTCACCATCCCAGTACTGAACATTTCTCTCAGGGCAGACCGCATAGGCTGAACCAAACTCTCCCTGACGATGATGCACCGCAAGCTACTTCATTGGACACTATACCCGATTGGCTCCAACCTAGTGTTGACGAGCTCATTTCCCATCTTGATAGAAGTGTCATGTTGAGAGTTAGAGATATACCCCGACACACGTATGTTTCCTGAGACTTTCCGTATGAACTTTCTCTCACTGTCTCCTTGATTAGAATAAAAGCCGGTGAATCTCGAGTCGCTGTACTCTTCAGTGGTGGTATCGACTCTACAGTGATTACTCTACTGGCACATAGGTGAGTCGCTCTAAGCGTCAGATAATGTGTCTCTTTCTGACTTCCCGAAGACACATCCCCATAGACGAACCAATAGATCTTTTAAACGTCGCCTTTGAAAATCCACGAAAAATCCGAGTTCAGTCGGAAGGCAACTTGGGCGGTGTACCGAAGAAAAAGCAGAAGCTTAATTTGAAAAAACAGGCTGCGCAAAATGCGAATGCTGATGCTACACCTCTTCGTGACATGTACTTGGTTCCAGACAGGAAGACTGGGTTGCAAGAGGTAGAAGAGCTCAGACGGTTATGTCCTGGACGAATATGGAATTTTGTAAGTGCTAGCTTGTAATCATGCGAAGGGGATGGTATCTCATGAAAATAGTCAGGTCGAAGTAAATGTGCCTTACCAAGTATGTTGAGTGTCTCTTTGTGTAGGAAGCGTAACTGACAGTCTGCCTGCCTTTTCAGGAATCTCAGGCAGCCAGACGGCATGTTGAGAATCTGATGTCTCCTGGGCGGACTGTCATGGACTTGGTCAGTCTAGCTTGATGCAACGTTGTATGGCTGCTAAACTAAATATGTAGAGTCTGGCCCTGGCACTGTATTTTGCAGCTCGTGCTATAGGCCAAATACGGCCTCAAGCTGGAGCAGAGCCAGTGCCCTACACAAGCCCGACTCGGGTGCTTTTAAACGGCTTAGGATCCGATGAACTATTGGGAGGCTATGGAAGGCACCGCTCAGCGTACAATACTGGTGGTTGGCAGGCGGTCATTGAAGAGGTGAGGTTGTCCAAAATTTTCGTCTCTGTTTTGACATCTGACGTCCCGGATCTATAGCTTCAATTAGAGATAGACCGAATACCCGTACGAAACCTTGGCCGTGACGACCGTGTCATTTCCTCGCATGGAAAAGAGACCAGGCATCCTTTTCTTTCACTTGACGTTGTTGCCTTCCTCGCAGAGCTTCCTGTGCACATCAAAATGGATCCTAGATTGGATGTTGGCCTTGGAGATAAAATGTTGTTACGTTTGGCGGCTCGTAAGGTTGGGTTAATTGAAGCGAGCGGTCGTAAAAAGAGAGCTATGCAATTTGGTAGTCACTCAGCTAGGATGGAGGAGACAGATACTAAGGGAGATTTATTGTTAGATTAGAAGTGTAGTCCTGTTCTGTAGAGATAAAATGTGCTGTTACCTGTACACCGTCGGCACGGAAGTTCTTACGCGTTCAAGCCGGGGCGCGTCATTTACCTCTGTTTACTGCTTTTGGTTCTTCTGAGCCATCATCGTCATGGCCTTTTTCGCTCAGCATGCTAACAAAATTATTGGTGGGTGATTTTGACATGATGGACTGAGTGTCGGCTGATCATCTCGCAACAGTCCCTCTAGCAGTCGGACTCTTCACTGCCAGGGCTAGTCTCTATGACGTTCCCGGTGGGTACCAGGCAGTTATGTTCGACAGATTTTCTGGGGTGAAGGACAAGGTGCGCCGTTATTCTGTGAGGCCTTTATCTGGCTTACAATTTTCCGAAGGCTACTGGTGAGGGCACTCACTTCCTGGTGCCTTGGTTACAACGGGCCATTCTATACGACGTCCGAATCAAGCCCAGGGCAAGTCACTGCTTGTTTCATGGCTACAAGTCCAATAACACTTCATGACTGCAGAATATCTCAACTACTACTGGTTCCAAGGATCTTCAAATGGTTTCCATCACTCTTCGTGTCATGTCTCGACCTGACATCGAACACCTTTCCACAATTTACCAAACCCTTGGCATGGACTACGACGAGAGGGTGTTGCCTTCAATCGGAAATGAAGTTCTCAAAAGTATAGTCGCTCAGTTCGATGCTGCAGAGCTCATTACACAGCGTGAAGTGGTGAGTAATAAATAGTGTTTGTCATTGGCTTAAGGGTTGACTATGTGATGAAGGTTTCGGCAAGGATTCGGGCAGACCTTTTGCAAAGGGCTGGAGAGTTTAATATCCTGCTTGAAGACGTGTCCATCACACATTTGACGTTTGGAAAAGTAATGCTTTGACGTCCCTGCCTTTGTCTTTTACTCAACTGTCCCTCAGGAATTTACTCAAGCTGTAGAAGCCAAGCAGATTGCTCAACAAGGTCTGTGAGCTCTGTGCTGGCACTCCCGCACTCGCTAACCTTTTTCTAGACGCCGAACGAGCAAGATTCATCGTCGAAAAGGTTTGACCGATGTCTCTCATAATAGTTCCCTACTAAATATGTCATTACAGGCCGAGCAAGAGAAACGGGCTGCTATCATTCGAGCAGAGGGTGAAGCCGAGGCTGCCAAGACGATATCTCATGCTTTGGAGAAGGCAGGAGAAGCATTTATTGCGCTCCGTAAAATTGAAGCTAGCAAAGCGATTGCAACCTCGCTTGCTAACAACCCGAACGTCACTTATATTCCGACAGGAGGAGGGAATGTGCTGTTAAACGTACCTACAAATAAGTAGACTCTTGACAATTTGTAGCACATAGCACCTAGGCAAAGAGTAACACATAGCACCTAGGCAAAAATGGAATGAGGCAAAAATGGATGACTTGTTCCGAGTCAAAAAGTTCCCACGGATTTGCTGTCTGTTCTTGACAATTGAAGTGAAGCGTCTGTTCTCTCCTACTTCTCTCTTTCTTTCTCTCTCTCCTCCTCTGTCTCTTTCACTCTCTGACCGACTCGTCTCTCGCATTTTCTCTCCCGTTCCCTGTCTTTGTACGGCTCTTTTTTGTTGGTCCAGCTGCCTTTTCACTCACCGTTCCGCTCAGATCTCGTTTGTTTTACTCTTCCTCAATCATGAATCCAATGGGTATGGGAGGTCCGGCTGAGGCTCCGGTGAGTTAACAAGGTTATCTCTTTATTATCTATCGTGCTGATCAGTTGGCTGTTGCGTACACCCGTTATCGCTTACTTCCAGAGACGCGCTCATCTTTATGTCGGAAATCTTAGCCCTAGAGTCACTGAGTACATGCTCACCGAAATCTTTGCTGTCGCCGGCCCCGTTCAGCACGTAAAAATTATTCCGGATCGCAACTATCAACACGGGGGGTTGAACTATGGGTTTGTGGAGTACATGGACATGCGTGCTGCCGAGACTGCTCTCCAGACCCTCAACGGACGCAAGATCTTCGACACTGAGATCCGTGTCAACTGGGCTTATCAGGGCCAACAAAACAAGGAGGACACCACTGGCCATTATCACGTCTTCGTGGGTGATCTCAGTCCCGAGGTCAATGACGACGTTCTTGCCAAGGCTTTCAGCGCCTTCGGCACCATGTCGGATGCCCGAGTTATGTGGGATATGAATTCTGGAAAGTCTCGTGGCTATGGTTTCCTCGCGTTCCGTGACAAGACCGATGCCGAACAAGCCATCGCCACCATGAACGGTGAATGGTTGGGGTCTCGTGCTATCCGTGTCAACTGGGCGAACCAGAAAACCCAAGGTAGCCCTGCTATCGCTGCTGCTGCTCCTCGTCCGGGACCAGGTGGTGCTGGCGGTGCACCTGCCCCGATCAACTTTCAAGGCGGCCCTCTTTCCTATGAGTCCGTCGTCCAACAGACTCCTGCCTACAACACGACTGTCTACGTTGGAAATCTCGTCCCATACTGCACTCAGGCCGACCTTATCCCCTTGTTCCAGTCTATTGGTTATCTCTCCGAAATTCGCATGCAATCCGACCGTGGTTTTGCATTCGTGAAGCTTGACACCCATGAGCACGCAGCCATGGCTATCGTCCAATTGCAGGGGCAGATGGTTCACGGTAGACCCATCAAATGTAGCTGGGGCAAAGACAGGGCTGAGGGTGGCGCTGCCGCGACACCCATCAGTCCTACTGCAGGTTCACCCTACGGTAACATGGTACGTTGACAGCTTTTACTCTACAGCTATGGTGTTCTGATTGTTGTTTTAGCCCATGTATGGTATGCCGCAACCCAACACCTTCGGACAGTACGGCTTCGGAGGTTATGGTGGTTATCCTAACCAGGCTGGTGCTGCTGGTGCCGCTGGTGCTACCGGAATGCCTCAACCTGCAACTGGGGCTGCCGGACTCGGTATCACCGCCGGGGCTCAGCAGCCTGGCGCAGATCCTAATGCTGCCGTTGGACAAGCTACTCAGGCTCAATGGGCTGGAGCTGACCCCAGCTCGTACTATTCCAACTATTGGGGAGGTATGTTGTAGTGAATGTTTGCCTCAGGATTCTCATTTCATAATTCATTGCAGGTTACTATGGCCAACAAGCTCAGCAAGCCGGTGGTGACACTCAGATGCAGGGTGCTCCTTGAACAGATTCAGCTTCGTGTTTCGTGCTCTTTTGTGTTTCGTTTTCGTTTTCGTTTTCTTTATCTTTTCTGTCCTCTTGTGAAAACACCTGTCCTTTTGTGCAATTTCTGGTCTAATGTTGCATATGTCTCTGAAGTAACAGTATTGTTTTTCTGTCTTTTTATCTCCTCTCTCCTCTCACTCTCCTCTCACTCTCCTCTCACTCCTCTCTTCTCGTTATCCTTTTTCTTCTATCTATCTTCTCCTCTCCAACTGTTCTTCCTTATTCCAAGCTCGATTCTCTTTCGTCTGCTCTGTCACTGCATCAACTCATTTTTATCGTTCCGTCTATGCTTGACTGTATCAATGACATCCCGTACATCTCTTTTCCTCTCCTCCTCTACGTTTCCTTTGATTTTTTCCCCTTTGCACTCTCCCATGTCAATGATAAACTGGGCACGAAAGCTCGAAGACCAATTGAAACTAATTGTTGTAAAATTGTAGACCTGAAGCGTTACATACATCCGAAAAGTAGCACAGAAGGTAATTATAAACACAGTGGATATCGGGATAAATGAAATGGGTATGGATATACACCAGAAGGAACCGCTAAGTCTGCTCATCTACTATCAACCATTCGGTGTCGCTTCCAAGCCCTTCTGTGTTGGAGATTGTATCCCATCCTTCTTCTCCGTCGATGGATCGTGATCCTTCACATCCCCGTTTCCCGACACTGATGTTTGAGAGGCGTTATCCCCAGTCTGGCTCGTGTCAGCTCCATCTCGCCACTTGAGGACGTCATTGCGCTGTGAACGCATGTCCTCATAGAACTCGTTAGCCTCGTTCATTTTGTTGGCTTCTGCTTGTTTAGCATCTAACCAGCGCTGGAGCAATTTGGCATTGTCCTTGCTCAAAGTAGCGTTGCGTTCCTCGATTTGGCCCAGTTCTAGTTGTAGCGTGCTTATTTCATCGTGAAGAATCTAAAATGGAAATGAGTCAACGTAGAGAGAAATCGGGACTAGTCTGGACGCACCTGAACCGTCCGATCTTTCTCAGTCATGAGCTCGTTATGCTGGTCCACCTTCCTTTTCAACGTTGCTAGCTCGTCCCTAGACTTCCTCAAAGCCTCATTATCTATTCTTGACTGCTCTTCCTTCTCGCGTAGTGTTTCCGTCATGGCCAGTAATCGTTGGGTATTTTGCCCTTGGGTCTTGTACACGCCAGCCAGTTCATCGCGCATAGAAGATATCTGAGATTCGAGGGAGGCAATGTATGCTGCACGCACGGGGTTATTACTGCAACGTCAAGTCAGGTTGACACTCTCCTTGACGGAATAAATCGAACATACTCTTCACCCGTGCCTGCAACATAGACAGTAGAGCTACTGGGGTTTCCCTTGACAGTATTTACAGCTCTTAGCAGAGAAGTATTCCGCTCCTTTAACAGCTTGGTCTGTTGAGCCAACCTGCGATCTGAAAAAGAGATAAGAAGCCGAGAAAAACGAGAAAGAGAAAAACCTACACTGCTCGATAATGGAGGAATAAGCTGATTCATGGGCATTACGCTCAGTGAGCCGCTGCCTGAGGAGTTCCTGCCAGACAGGGTCAGCCATAATTTGAGATGAGAGTTTGGGAGCGGCAGCTTGAGCGTGCTGACGCTCATTTAGACTTGTTTCTCGACCACCACCATCTCGACCTCCCACTCCGTTCTATCCGCCACTCACTTTCTCAGTCATGGGTCGTGTATTGCTTAAGGTCATTCATGCCAGTTCTTGCTGTCTATTCCGAAATACTCATGTACCCCTCAATGACTACAGGTTATCATTTTGGGAGACAGTGGGTTCGTCACCAATACACCGTTCGCAGGGTTTTGTTGTCTCATCATTTTGTGGGTTTTAGTGTCGGAAAGACTTCTCTAATGAACCAATATGTAAACAAGAGGTTCAGCAACCAGTACAAGGCAACTATTGGAGCAGACTTGTGAGTTTCAGGATGGGTGCATATGACTCGGACCTTGCGCTGAAAGCATTTAACAGCCTCACCAAGGAGGTCATGGTCGATGACCGCCTTGTGACTATGCAGGTATGACCCATTCGTTAATTCTGCTCAATGGTCGTCAGCTCAGCGCTTATGCCAGTTGTGGGATACTGCCGGTCAAGAACGTTTCCAATCATTGGGTGTCGCATTCTATCGTGGAGCAGATTGCTGCGTATTGGTGTATGATGTCAACAGCGCAAAGTCTTTCGAGACCCTTGACAGTTGGCGGGACGAGTTTCTTATTCAGGCCAGCCCTCACGACCCAGAGAATTTCCCTTTTGTCGTCTTGGGCAATAAGATAGATGTAGAAGAGAACAAGCGCCAGGTGTGTGGCGGCTCCTCTATTTTACTGGTCAACGTTATTGAGATTATCCCCTTTTACAGGTAACACAGAAGAGGGCAATGGCATGGTGTCAATCCAAAGGCAACATTCCCTACTTTGAAACTTCAGCAAAGGAAGCCATCAACGTAGAGCAGGCTTTCCAGACAGTGGCCAAGAATGCGTTGACTCAAGAAGCTGAGGAACAACTGTCAGAGTTTATTCCTCCCACCCTCGACTTGAGCTCACGTTCTGACAATCGTTCTAGGTATGTCGACTATCCGGATCCAATTCAACTTGACTCTGAGAGCTCGCAAAGCTACGGGTGCAACTGTTAAAGTTGAAAGGGCTAACGACAGGACCCTTTTCATGGACATGGATTGTTGATACCTCTTACCGTTCCTTTCATCTGTTCAGATTTAATTCTATCGATGCCTCTTTCCTGTTTTTACAGATTTTTACCGTATAATGACCATGACATGCCCTATGTCCTGTATCCTTTGTGTCTTTTATACTGCTATGTTTACAACACGTCGGCATATTGATTTTCTTAGTACCGTGACATCATAGCAGATGACTGGTAAAGGCACGCAACTATGTAAGACATTTCGATAGCATTCACTTTCATTCTGACCACCATGGCCGCTGTTCACCATGCTCCAAATCCACCCGCCCTTCATTCCTTTGAGTCGGTCGACTTGCTCACAGACTCTCTCGCTTCGTTCGTCGTAAAGGCGCAGAAGGAAGCAATTGACAGAAAGGGCCGTTTCACGATCGCGCTTTCTGGCGGCTCTCTGCCAAAAATGCTCAAAGGCCTTGTCGGCCATACAGGTGTGAAATGGGAGCACTGGTAAGTTCCTGATCATCTGTATCACTTCAACATACTAAACATCGACAAAGGCAAGTCTTTTATGCAGACGAACGCGTCGTTCCACTCGACCACCCCGACTCAAATCACAAACTCTGCATGGACGAACTCTTCTCCAAAGTTGGCATCCCCAAAGAAAACGTCCACGCCATCGACCCCTCACTCGCCGACGATCTGGAAGAACTCTCCGACGCCTACGAGAAAGAGCTTATCCGTGAATTCGCTCAAAAGGACGCGGCACGATTCCCCGTGTTTGACCTTATCCTACTGGGCATGGGACCAGATGGTCATACCGCCTCCTTGTTCCCGGGTCATGCTCTGCTTACTGAGGATGATCGTTGGGTAGCCTATATCGAAGATTCGCCCAAGCCTCCACCCAAGAGAATTACGTTGACTTATCCCGTCATCAATCATGCTGCCAGAGTGGCTTTTGTTGCTGCTGGAGAAGGAAAGGCCGATATGCTTACGCGGGTTTTGGATCATCCAGAGGAAGGATTACCGTCATCCCGTGTGAAACCGGTGTATCCTGGACAGTTGTACTGGTTCGTGGATGCGCCTGCGGCGGCCAAGTTGGAACTTCCTCCGACTGAATTCAAGCTGTGATGGTTATGATGTAAAAGTGAAGGACGCTTTGAAGGAAGAAGGAAATGAATTTGTATTTTGTACTTCGTTGCGTCTATGTAATTTATCTCTTACTGGTATGCCGCCTCGCTTATGTCTTGCTCGAATCATAGATTTTGTTTACAATCGTCGTTCTTTCTACCGTTTGATCAGACGGACAGACAATCTAGATATGTTGAAACAACTACACGACCACACTCCAATCACTTTCAATACTACCCATCTGCCTGCCAACCAACTCTTTCCATATGGGCCTGGATACCGGTCCCATTCCATCCTGGCCCACGGGAATATTGATATCTTCACCAAGATACCCAATTCTATCGACCGGGCTAATAACAGCAGCGGTGCCAGCGCCGAACATCTCAATCAACCGTCCCGAGTGCGAAGCTTCCTTGATTTCTGTCATTGTTATGGGTCGTTCGGAGACGACGAGGTTGTCGGGAAGGTGTTCGAGTTTCTTTTTGCCAGAGATGTGGTCACGAGCGAGGGTGAGGACAGAGTCTCGGGTGACGCCTGGTAGAATCATTCCATCTAGAGGAGGAGTGACAAGTTCGTGGGCTAAAAAAAAAGGACCATGAGTACATGATAGCAAAACAACGACAGAACGGCACTGCAATGACTCACTCCCATCCTCCTTCCTTACCACCACAAACATATTCATTGTTCCAACCTCAGTAAGATAATGCTCTGGTCCATGAAGCCATAAATTCTGCGCATAACCCAACTTTGCAGCTTTCTTCTGGGGCATGACACCTGGAGCGTAATTGACTCCCAATTTGAAGGCACCAGTGCCTCCAGGAGCGGCACGAATGTACTCTGTGGTACCATACAATGCAATGGGTTTGAAGCCCTCTGGGTAGTATGGGCCTACGGGGCTACAGATGACGAAGAGAAGAGCTTCGGTGGGAGGGGCCACCCCAATGTATTTTTGGGTTCCGACTAGCGAAGGAGATTGTCTTTTAGTGACGGTAGAGAAAAAGTGAGGGTAGTTGGAACTCACTGAGAGTAGGACGGATGTATAAACTGTGTCCAGGTTCCTTAGGGATCCAATGTTTATCTATGCGGACGAGTTCTTTGATGAGTTCAAGGCAGGCTTCACCGTCAAAGGTCTGCAGTCGATCACCATGTGTATGAGCATATGAAATATACCAGTAAAAGTCAGTCGCATACTCACAGGAAGTGAAATCCTCTGAGCACTATTGTTCATCCTCTTCATATTCATATCCGGTCTGAACAAGGTGACTTTGCCAGTTTCATCCCTGTAGGCTTTCATTCCTTCAAAGATGGTTTGGGCATAATGGAGTACAGTTGAACTTGGTTCGAGTTGGAATGGACCGTCTGGGCGCGTAACGTTTGGGATTTAGGAAATGAGACCTTGCTGAAAAATGCATTAACACTCACAAGGCTCAATTTTAGGAGCTCCCCATCCTTCAATAGCGTTCCAAGGTATCGTCAACATGTGGTCGGTCTAATTGGACGCGTGTTTTAGTGGACTTGGATTTGAATGGGAATAGAGTCAACACTCACGAAAGTATGCCCGAATTTGAGAGTCCTGGAGGGTGGTGGAGGTATTGGGTTTTCATCCCGGATGATTTGAAGTCTACCAGGCTAGATCCGGAACCAAGAGTAGATGCGTAGAAACAACGCGTTTTCAGGCCGAGACCGTAGTCAACGACCAGAACCAAGACAAAACCAAAACCAGAAATCATCGAGACTTAGTCAATAACCTTTCATTCCTTTAGCAACAAAAGAAAAGAAACTCAACCTGTATATCCGGTAGAGAAGTCGCCTCTCCTGTCATCGGATCCAGAGTTACTGGTGTACTGTAGGAACGCGCATATTTTGCTGCTCGGAGGGAGGTGGAAGTGGAAGTGGGTATAATTCGGGAAGCTAGACGAACTGAATGTCCTCTGAGATGTAGGCGTAGAGAACGTCCGAGTAATGACATGGGCACAGTCAAGCAAGTCGAAGGGGAAGAAAATGACTCCGTTTCGGAGTTGAATTGATATTTCACCTCTTTCTCACTTTCTTCAACCCGCAATATAAAAAGAAGCCTGAAATCCTTCAGTACACTAAGCAACATTCCTAACAACATCACTGGCCATTCCCTCACAATGAAAGATAAAAGATGTCTAGAGCGAAAAGGGATATTGACGTCAAAAATTGCCCTTGGGTATCAAGTCTTTCCTCCGCCGTCAGCGAAGCCAGTAGTCTGACAGCTCGTGTCTGCATAGGGGAAACGACAGCCTCTTCGACTCTCTGCGCTGTTCCCCGAAATCAATGCCATGCGCCCTACTCGTGTTCTAAAAAGTTTTGCTTCCAAGATCGGTATCACTGCATTGTTGAATGAACTCAGCGCATCTTCGTCACTCAATATCATTTCAACCACCACTCGGAATTTGCAGATACAAGAATTCATCCTTTGACAAATGGTGATCTGGTATCGTTCGATACCGGAACACAGGAAAGTGTACGGAGAAGATTCTCGAAATTGTCTACCTTTCTCAAGGAGATTCCCTTATTGCTTTGAAGAGGGAGTTGACGCCACCAGCTGCGGGTTTTATAGTAGTAGTACCAGTCGCATTCGCGGGTTTGAATCGCTCTGCCGGCGCCAGTCTTAAACTGATTTCTTCCCTCAACTTCTTTGACGTGGACTGTGGTCCTGACCAGCAATATCTTTCCTTCCAGGCGTCCATTTTCAGAATCCTCACATACAAGGTTAATAATGTGTGGTCGCCATACGGGACATTCTACGTGGCTCTTGGATTTTGAGGAGTTGTACCGTGGGTGCATATATCTTTCCCTTTCTCTAGGCAAAAGTTTGAGGTTGACGGTCAGAGACGGGATTTGGTCGCCTATCTAGACCTCGTGAGTCACTGGTCAGAGAACAGACCACTGGCCAGCGGAGCTCCGGACTTCGTCAATGTCATTGTTCTCATACCTCGATTTCGCTATCACCGTCACCATTGAAGCCAGAACAACCGTTCAGCTTGGCTCTCGCCTTTTGCGATTTGACTTTTCTTAATAGTCCTGAAATTCCGAGTAGCTATCACTAGTATAAACTTACTTACATAGTGTAAATAAATCTACATGTGAAACAAGGCAACGAATCTGAGGGTTGAATCGTTAAGTCGTCGACAGTACTTAGAGGTAGCGATGACGTCCCAAACTCTGCCCTGTAGGCAGTTCAAGCAATTGCCATACCCCGCTACCCAAAGAATAGTAGATGTAAAATAACCCTTGAGTACAACTTGAACAAGTGGCAGTAGTGAGAGAGAGAGAGATTTATACACGCCCCGTCTAGCTACAGTACATGGTAGGTAGCTATCCGTGGATCCACTTGCTGGATCTAGCGCGGCAAGCAAAGACTCAGTAGAGCCAATCGTCCTGACCAGCAGGGTAGGGCGTCTACCTCGCCAAAGCGCTGGAGGTCCTAGGGAGATTGTGTTGGAAGGTGCAAGCAATCACGAGGCATAAGTAGGTAATTACAAAGAAAAGTAGAGATAAGTATATTACAGAGGCCATCACAGGGAAACCGGGAAACACAGAAGAAGCCGGGACAAGAGGGATGGAGGAAAGTGTGAGTTATGTAGGAAAGAGCAAGTTATTCATGCTCATCTGTCTAAATTTCATCAATTCGAGGGATACCGTACCTGTCTTTCCAAATAATAAAAGCGTTATGTATGAATTCGGCAGTAGTAGCAACCAAATTCCAATCGAAGATCCAACATTTGAGCAACTCAAAGGAATGGAGATTGGATCGAGAACTGAGGGGGTCAAGCTGGATGGAGAGTAGGAAGACGGAGCGTAGTGCATTAATTTGAGGGAGGTGCAGGCATTGGACAAGAACATGCTCAGGGGTCTCATATGATGATTTGCAGAAACAGCACAGTTTGGACGGTATATCATCACCATCCCTGGGAGTTCTACCTGGGGAACAGCGAAAGACCCAAGGGGAGACGTTACCGCAAAGGAGACGAGTGAGAGACTTGCGATGCCAATGGTGAGGAGTGCGGAGTAGGTAATGGCGAAGGCACAGCACTGGCGAGGATGGGGAGGAGTCAGAGTCAGGGTCTGTGGGCTCAATCCGATTGCGCAGGAGGTTCAGACGGCTAAAAGAGTTAATCTGTCCCAGCAGGAATTTGCTGGAGTAAGACTTAACATCTTTGATGAGCTCATCAATGGACACTGGTGATAAGAGGTTATTTGGTGGTAGCTGGAGTTTAGGAAGATCGGGAGGATGTGGTAGGCGACGAATAACGAGTGTGCAACGAGAACTCCCAAGTGAGTATAACCTTCATAATCAAAGAGTCCGGAAGTGTCACAACGTCATAAGATATGCTATGCAGAGTCTTCTAGTCTTAAATTATTAGTTTGTTAGCTTTGCTAGTGCTAGTGAACTTTTGACCAAGAGCCGAGAGCTCGCTGGGATCGAAACCCTCGTGGGGTCTGCTTTTCAAGACGTCTAAGACGCCCTGGGCAACGGCGACCGCGGAATGGGGCATGCCTGCGAGTCTAGAGTAGCGACTTTCAATCCATGGCTGTCTCTATTGACTCCTTTTCGCATGCGGTACGAGTATACAAAGGAACCATCCTAGATCAGTGTTCAGAGACAGTCCATGTCTTGAAGAAAGATGTACAAACTCACCTCAGTCTCGTCCACATCAGTTCAAAGAACACAACGTTTTCAAATACTCCTTGAGCCCTCCCATGACTGGTGTATCCAAGCATATCGACTAACTCGTGGCCGTCGCATGAAACCTGGCACCGTGACGCCAAGTTTAAGAGCGTTAATGCGGGTCGTCGTCGCATCATCTGCCATTCCTGGGCCTGGTGACTATAGAGGATGATTCTAGGGTCTATAATCGACAGAAGGGAGAAGCAGTTAAGTAGAGAGCAGAAGAAAGAAAGCGGTACAAAAACGCACTTTTTTTGGAACGTGAGGAGTCGTCATGAATACACCTGATGCATATTCGAGTGCTCCAAAGAGATTCCGGGCAGACATTTTCACCGACACGCAATGAGGAAGGAGAAGGAACTTGAGAGGTAAGTGGTAACGTGGCGGCCTTACACCCAGTAATGTCTCATCACCGTTAACTACAAAATCCAAGAATTTGGATCAGTAAAAACAGCCCGGGGGAAAGCATTTCACGTACCAGTGAAACAAGCAGCAGGCTGAGGACGTGTCTTCATGCACTGAATTTATACACTGATCTTGGAGCCTTCTCCGGACGAGATCCACACAGATTCCTAGGCGTAAGAACATTGTTACGAGCTCAATTTCCCTGTCATCTCGTTCCTGCATGTCTTTCTGCAGTCGAGTCCTTGAGGTGATAACCACTGCACATTTTCGACCTTCTACAAAGGAATGAGTTAGTGGGAGTGGAGAAGCCTCTACAATAAACTCTGTGTGATTGAGTCTAGTATAGCATCGTCTCAGCTTGCAACTCATAACTGGACGGACATTTGAGAGTCACCAAGTGACCGAGCTCCATATACACTTTGCTTGAACCCATGCTGTGGTAATAAAATCCTCTCCTCGTGAATAACACCCCTCGTCTGACGATGCCGCGTAAATTCAGATGCTAGGATCTCTTTCTCGGGATACAGGCCAAAAGGCTCTGAGATAAGTGTTGCTAAACTGAGCGGATTCGGGCCATAAGCAGATTTGGACTGTGTCGAGCAGACTTGGGAGTTAGAATCGTTGGATGCGGGGATGAAAATTTCCAGTAACAACTGGCTGTCGCTACATATCGTCAAACGTTACCTCGCTCAAAGCGGGATGTCTAGAAGCGTCACTGCGACCAAAAGCACAAGCATGAGAAGAGCAATGATGAAAGCTCAAGATAGAAGTACGAGGCACTGTGCTCAGAGTCAGTGTGCTGACTCCTGAGGCCTGAGACGCGTCTTTCTCACTCTCTTTCTTTATTCAACTATTGAGTGAGGCTGTTCCCGAATATCTTGACAGAAATAGTATGAAGTCCTTCAGTATTTGATCTTGATTTGATCAATTCTCAACAGCTTTCTTTTCTCCCGAGGTGAGCATTAGATTGTAGAAAAGAGATTTTCCCTCTAATGATGCTCATTGCACCACACTGTCCTTGCAGCCTGAACCATGCGCCTGCTGAACACGAAAACTTTGCAATTGCACGAATTTTACTCCGATATCCCCACCTATGCCATCCTATCTCACACCTGGGACAGAGAAGAAGTTACATTCCAGGATATGCAGAATCTTCGGGCCGCAAAGAGGAAGGCTGGCTATGCGAAGCTTTGGGGAGCTTGTGCTCATGCTCGACAATACAATTTCGAGTGGATTTGGATCGACTCGTGCTGCATCAACAAGGAGAGTAGCGCAGAGCTCTCAGAGGCCATCAATTCGATGGATCAATACTACAGAAACTCTGAAGTTTGCTACGTATACTTAGCTGATGCGCCGAGTGCGGAGGATCCCAGGGATATGGAGTCTGGCTTTAGGAGGAGTAGATGGTTCAAGAGAGGTTGGACGCTTCAGGAGTTGCTCGCTCCTCGCTACTGCGTCTTCTTGGGAAAGGATTGGGAGGAAATTGGAACTAGATGGAGTCTACGGGACGCCATATCCGCGTTGACTCGCATTCCCACCCGTGTCTTCGAGGACGGTGATACAACAAGGTACAGCATAGCTCAGAAGATGTCGTGGGCAGCTTTTAGAGAGACGACGAGGCCGGAGGACCAAGCGTATTGCTTGATGGGACTATTTGGAGTCAACATGCCACCTCTCTATGGCGAAGGATGTGTCAAGGCATTTATGCGTCTTCAGCAGGAAATCATTAAGGTTTCTGATGATCGCAGTATCTTTGCGTGGATTGCACCAATTGGGAAGCAAGGTTCACGAGGGCTGTTTGCCAAATCCCCCTTCGAGTTCAGAATGTCTGGAGAAGTTATGGCGTCGGAGACGGATACCATTGATGAAATATCCTCGTATTCTTTCGCTAACAATGGTCTGCACATACATCTTCCTCTCAAGGAAGTCTCGGGACACCCAGGAGACGAATCGGACAACGACGACGACAACGAAGACGAGGGCCCAATGTTCCTGGGTGACGACTCAGACAACAACAACGATCAGGACATGATGTTCCTCGCATCGCTCCATTGTCGGTCTCAAAAAGACAACAAGTACTTATCCGTCTATCTTCGCAGAATAAAGGGTCGACAATACGTCCGTTGTCGTGCAGACGAGTTGGCTCTCACTCCTTCACCTCCCGCACCCAATTCTCTGCAAGAACTGGTTGTGAAGGAGAACAACCATAGTTCATCCTTCACCTTATGCCGGAAACAGAGAGATGTTATCGATGGCTTAGCGTTTATTGTCAAGCTTTCAGATATAGTGACTCAGGACCATCTTGTCTTTGTTAGTAGCCGGAGCACAACAGGCCCCTCCACTACTTTTGACGAACTCACCAGCTGCGTGACAATTGCCCCTGGTGATATTACGTATCTGGAATATGGCATCCGCAGTCCGAACGGGACCTCGCAAACCCTTCTCGTCTTACTACACAACTGGAATCTGCACAGTGATAAAGCACTGGTTCAGACTGCGAATCATTTTTGGCAATCAGACCCTAATGATTGGGAACCCGGACTTTCAGATTGCATCTTGCTGCCTGTAACAAATGGTGATCTGGTATCTCTTCAATACCGGAACACAGGAATATATACGGAGAAGATCCTCGAGATCAGCTACGTTTCCCGGGCAGATGCCTTGACTGCGTTAAAGAGGAATTTGACGCTGCCAGCTGCGAGTCTCATGGTGCCAGTACACGAGGAAGGGCTGGATCTTCAACGGATTTCATTTTCTGACTTCTTTGACGTGGACTGCGGCCCCAATCAGCAATATCTTGCTTTCCATCGGTCCACTTACAGGATTCTTACATACAGCGTTGAGCAGTGGTGGTTGAAGGAGATATTCGACGTAGCTCTCGGATTTCGAGGCAATTTACCGTGGGTGTATATATCCCCCCATGGACAAAAGTTAGAGGTCGACGGTAGAATGCTGGATTTGGCGGCCTATTTCAACCTGGTGAGTCAGAGAACAGACTGCCAGTGGCCAAGGGAGCTTCAGGCTTCATCGATGACATTGAAGACATCATTCTCCACTATCACCGCCACCATCGAAGCCAGAACAACCCTTCAGCTTGGCTCTCACTTGTTGCGACTTGACTTTCCCTTCACTCATGTCGATTATGATTATTAATTTTGAAAATTCACAACGAAGGGGCATCTCGTTTATGATAATGTAGCTCCAGTTTAGTTTCCTGAAAAATAGAGAATATTTTCACAGCAACACTCGAGTAAGAAGCAATAAGCAAGCGGTATCATGGCTCACTAGCCAATGCAAGGGGAGGTTGGCTTTATTCGAGACGGGGTCTTTCGAGTGTTGTTGATGGTCTGGGCCGAGGAGGGGGGGAAGGAGGTGAGCTGTCAATGGGTTGAATGTCTGTGGTTTTAAGAGAGAAGGCACGAGAGGGGAAGGATAAGAGCCCCATGACATTAGCGAAAACGAAAACGAGATAAATGTAAAGTGTAAAAGTAAAGAACAGAAGAACGTAAAAAACAACTCACCCATACCCCCCTTCAAGTTCGACCTCCACGCCACCAACTTGGCTCTACTAATCTCTGCTTATTCTTCAGGTGTTGGGTCTATAGGCGGAGGTCCGGGATATCCATTAGGAAACAATATGGGTTTGGAATGTCGTACGATTTCGAAGAGCAAGGAGAGCGAGAGGGCGTTGTGTACTAAGAGTCATTTGCAGTGACCACGTCCAACGCCTGCTCTCTCGTCTTTCTGTTCGTGTGTCACATCTTTTCGGAGTCGACACCTATCCAGATTTGCAACATTATGATTCAACGCCATCGAGGCGCCGCCAAAAACTTCAGCAATAAATATACAGGACCGAACTAAAAACAAATGAGCTACAATAAATATTCCAAAGGTTTCGCTGGTGAACTGAACCGATCTCCCCGCTATGTCGAACTGTATCGGACTGTGTTTGTGTCGAATCGGGGCTAGAATTACAAGCTCGAGGATATGGAGGCCAAATATCAGGGAATGATGAAAAAATAGTGGTACAACGGAAAGGATTTCAGCGGTGCGCAGGGAAAGGAGGCTGTTCGGAGCGCGAAGGCAAAAAGCAAAATTGAGAAAGAGAATACAAGGTAGTGCAAAAGAGGAGAGAGAGAAGTTCACGATCGCAATTTGCGATTGGATCGAGGACAGGGAGGCTTCTTTGGCTTGAAAGGCAGGGTGGTTTGTATAAGTCTCCCCCCCACCTTCTGCTTCTTTGTAGGGGATTGGTCTTTCAATCCAGCAAACGCGTTTTCGTGTTCCGGAGCCTCCCGCTTAACTCTGGACTTTTCGTCGGAGTCGGAGTCGGTATAGTCGTTTCTTGAATTTTTTTGCTGGGTAGCACGACGTCGAGGTGAAGGTGGTGAAGATGGTGGAGTAAGGACTATTAGTTGGTCGAGATCGGCACTAAAAACGACCTCAGGTTGACGCATGGAGGTGCCAGTGCGGGTGATGCATGATAGGGTGAAGTAAGCCTTCACTACAGCACCCGAGATACGTTTAGCCACCTGAGATGGAGGAATTAGAGTCTTCCCATCCTTATCCAACACCTTGATAGCGTTTAGCTTGTGTCTTCTATTGTCAATGAGTTCCTGTCGTTGTTTGGTGGCTTCCTCGCAGAAGAGCGGAAATCCCTTCAGCGTATACTCCGCTTTATCGGGATCTGCCCTTAGAGTGAATACAGCACTGGGTATGAAAAATGAATGATCACGAACGGTCATCCTCGACTTGAATTGTCCCCTCATCCTTATCGCCTTCATCCCGATTCTATCATACTCGTCAGCGACAGAACATCAAGATGAGAAGGACGGACATACCACAAATAGGCATTGGCGTAGCTTGATCTTGCTGTCTCCCTCGACCAGAACACCCTTAGGAACATAACCGACATGAGCCTTATCTCTCCGAAGCCGCTCGATCGTCGCTTTGGAGGCCTCGAAGTCCTTTTGGAGAGCTTCATTTTCACTGACAGCCTCTAACGCAACCCAGAGCTTCAGGTTGGCTAATGTCTCTATGTGCGGGTTGTTAACCTATTCGTTCCACGGAATGTGGGTATTCAAATTCTCAAAATGTGAAAAAATAAGCTTACGCTCCAGTTGGCATCCGGTTTCAGGAAAGTAGGTCGTTTGGAGACCCTTGCTATGAATACAAGGGGAGATTCTAAGGACTTTTGGTTCAGACTGGATCCCCTCTCCTTCAGGTCATGGACATCGTCCGGAAGTGCAACGTAATCATAGATTTTTTCACCATGCGGCGTCCAGGTTTTCCAAGTAAGATCGTTCGCGCGGTCGGACGCTAGATAGATCGCATGCGTGTTCTTGAGCAGTTTTTCGCGGGCTGCTCGAAGCGCAACAGCGGTTGAGACGTCCATGTCGGGGGAGTACCAGCGGGAAGTTGTATCCGAGTCGATGATCCACCGGTAGAAGGAAACTGGGATTCGAGTCACTCTCGTGCTTCTTTATAGGCCAAAGCTGTATGCTGACGTCCTTTTGGTCGAATCATTCAGGGATAGAACTTCATTAGAAATTGGATAGGAGCATTCAACGTCAAGAGCTCTCCCGCTGTCATTCCAAACGGTACATCTGGGCTGTTGGGTTGGAGGATTACGTTTGTACTGATAACTAACCTCTATTGATATTCGTATCCTCTCTTCTATTTTCGTTGAATTTCAGTGCAAGGATAACGACATGCAGGCGTGCCATTTAGCTATTGTGCCCAAGCTCTGAGGCGTTAGGTTTCAGCTCAAACCTCTATCTGCTGCATATTGAGTTTAACAGCATTTGATCAGATCACGGTCATCTCGCACACCGCCTTCAAGTCGTAATTGTAAACGTGTAGCATAGAAGGACACAGAGCTGCCATCTGAGGAACAAAACGAAAGAACTTGAGGAGCCATACGGGCAGTTGAAGCCCGGGAACTCGGAGGAGCACTGAAGACTCTTTATTATGGAATTGATGAAGTGGCGCGTTGACGACCTGCAGACAACCTGCAGAATTCTGAGGTGAATAGCACGACCGCAGTGGGAAGACGTTAGAGAAATTTATTGCAGCGACTTTGATACTGTGCTTCGCATTCCTAGGACCTCAGATGCTGCTGACGTTTATAATGTGCTTCGTTGAGAGGGGTAATTCGACTAATAGCACGGTATAAGTGAGAGGTGGAACACAAGTGATAGAACAGAACACGGCTGTAGAGGAGAAAGAGCGTCAGCCGGGCCGTCGGGGATAACGAAAATCAAAAATCGATTGGCCCGAGCATGGGAACTACATAATTATAGGCGCTAAACTTTTGAGGTTTTCAATCCTCTCCGACCAATCTCCTCCTCCTCTTTCTCCTTCTCCTCCTCCTCTCCAGGCCCTGAGAGACATCTAACAAAAGTGATAGCCGGATAGAAATACTGACACAAAGTCCGTTCACCCTATTCAAACATGATAGGAACTCAGCCGATATTTCAAGTGTGGCATGAACTGCCAACGAAAAGCGCAGTTTCAGCGAGTTGAACTGGGGAGTCACGGTGCCTCGACACGTTGTCCAAGACCAGAGATTTCTTGCTGAGGGGAGTTACTCCCTCAACTGTAATGGGTTGGTAACGGGGGAGAATGTGATGGTGGTGCGCTCCAGTTCGTGAACTACCAACACTGATTCGCCGGTCGATAGAACGATGATAGTTTTTATATTCCTCACTTTCCTTCGCCGTCGGGTGCCGGGTCTGCACATCTACCACAGTGAAGCTAGTCCGGGTCTGCTACACAGCTTGAGTCTGCCTAGGGCTCTTCGCGCCTGTTTTCACGAAGAGATCCTGAAATAGAACGCCCTGGAATAACAATGCCATGGGCCTTACTCGTGTTTCTCAACGGATTTGCTTTCTACTTCCAAGGTGAGTTTGCCAGCGACAGTTGTTGCATCGTTGAAGGCACTCAACGCACGGTCTTATGCAGTTTGAATCATGCGCCTTGTAAACACCATAACCTTGCAACTTCGTGAGTTCTACTCCGATATCTCTACCTATACCATCCTATCTCATGCCTGGGGCAGTGAAGAAGTTACATTCCAGGATATGCAGAACCGTCAGGTCACAGAGAGGAAGGCTGGCTACGCAAAGCTCTTGGGAGCTTGTGTTCATGCTCGAAAGTACAACTTCGAGTGGATTTGGATCGACTCATGCTGCATCAACAAGGAGAGTAGCATGGAGCTTTCAGCTGAGGCCATCAACTCGATGTATGGGTACTACGGGGACTCAGAAGTCTGTTACGTGTACCTTGCTGATGCCTCGAGTGCAGAAGATCCCAGGGATGTGCAGTCTGGCTTTAGGACGAGTAGATGGTTCAAGAGAGGTTGGACGCTTCAGGAATTGCTCGCTCCTCGCTACATCGTCTTCTTGGGAAAGGATTGGGAAGAAATCGGAACGAGATGGAGTCTATGGGACGCCATATCTGCGTTGACGCGCATCCCTTCCCGTGTCTTCAAGTATGGTGATATGACGAGGTACAGCATAGCTCAGAAGATGTCGTGGGCAGCTTTCAGGGAGACGACGAGGCCGGAGGACCAAGCGTATTGCCTGATGGGGCTATTTGGAGTCAATATGGCGCCTCTCTACGGCGAAGGTTCTGTCAAGGCGTTTATGTGTCTTCAGCAGGAGATTATCAAGGTTTCTGATGATCGTAGTATCTTTGCATGGACTGCGCGAACTGGGGAGAAAGGAACCAGAGGGCTGTTTGCCAAATCCCCTTTCGAGTTCAGAATGTCTGGAGAAGTTGCGGCTTCGGAGACAGATACCATTGACGAAAAATCATCGTATACTTTCGCTAATAATGGTTTACACATACACCTCCCTCTCGAGGAAGTCTCGGACCTCCCCGTTGATGACTCGCACAATGACGATGTCAACGATGACCAGGGCCTGTTCCTCGCATCGCTCCATTGTCAATTTAAAAAAGATGACAGTTACCTATCCATCTATCTTCGCAAAATAAATGGTCAACAATATATTCACTGTCATGCAGACAAGCTGGGTCTCACTTCTGCACCTCCTGCACCAAATTCTTTGCAAGACTTGGTTGTGAAGGAGAACAATCATATTCCATCCTTCACTCGGCGTCAGGAAAGAGATGCTGAGGAGTTAGTGGTTAGTGTCAAGCTTTCAGGCACAGTGACTCGAAACCGCCTTGTCTATAACGGTAGCCCGGATATCGAAGGTCTCAGTACTTTCTCTGTCAAGAAACGGGGTTCCCTGTCTTTGAAATATGGAGTTCGCGGTACCAGCAGCACCTTGCAAACCCGTTTTGTCTTAAAGTTACTACACGCTCAGGGTAATCTACTATCTTTGAAGGTTGCAGATGGATATCATTATCCTAGGCGAGGTTTATCCGACTATTTTGATTGGGAGCACCCCGAACTTGCAGACACAATAGTTCATCCTTCGTGGAATGGTGATCTGGTATCTTTCAGATATCAGAACACAGGAAAATGTACAGAGAAGATCATCGAAATGATCTACCTTTCTCAAGGAGATGCCCTTACTGCTTTGAAGAGGGAGTTGACGCCACCAGCTGGGGATTTTATAGTGCCAACCGAACCATCCGAGTTCGATTACTACTCTGCCAGTCTTCAACGGATTTCTTCCCTCGATTTCCTTGGCATGGACTGTGGTCCTGACCGGAAATATCTTTCCTTCCAGGCGTCCACTTTCAGAATCCTTACATATACAGCTTCTTGGCGGCGGACGCACTCATTCCTCTTGGATTTCGAGGAGTTGTACCGTGGGTGCATATATCTGTTTGTGGGCAAAAGTTTGAGGTTGAGGGTCAGAAACGGGATTTGGCCGCCTATCTAGACTTCGTGAGTCAGAGAACACACCACTGGCCACAGGAGCTCCAGACTTCGTCAATGTCATTGATCTTACCTGACCGGGATGCTGTCACGGTCACCATTGAAGCCAGAACAACCATCCAGCTTGGCTCTCATCTTTTGCGATTTGACTTTTCTTAATAGTCCTGAAATTTCCGAGTAGCTATAACCTTACTTGCTGTAAATCAATCTGCATGTTCAACAAGGCGACGAATTTGAGGTTGAGTCGTTAAGTCGTCGACAGTACTTACAGGTACCGGTGACTCCGTCCCAAAACTCTGCACTGTAGGCAGTTGCAATTGCCATACCCCGCTACCATTCAAAGAATATGTAAAATAACCCTCAAGTACAACAACTTGAACAAGTAGCAGTAGTGTGAAACGAAAACCCATAAGTGAGTATAACCTTCGATCAAAGAGTCTGAAAGAGTCTAGCCTGGGGACTTGCTGGGGACCAACCGCTCAGCCGTGCGAACCAGGCTACTCACAACCTTTGTTTTCGTCTGTTCCTCCATCGTCCGGTGACAGTCCGAGCTGTAAACCAAGTCAGCCATTCGTCCAACAATCAAGTCCATCGTCCTGTCCAAATTGCCAAATTACAAACAGTCCATTCACAAGCCCTTAGCCCAGTTCCAGACTCATACCCATCTCAACCGTACTCAAAATCGTACTAGACGCATAACGTTCATTCGAAAATATCTCAGCGGACATGGACAAAGCCGGCTGAGCATAGTCTTCTTGCGTTGGGGATTTTGGTAGACCTGTCCCCGACACCAACGTAGCGTCTGGACTCGCACCCGTGTTACGATTATGAGAATTCAAATTCAAATTGTTGCGAGTATGATGAGTGTGAGTGTGAGTGAAGTTGGCGATATCAGGGAAAGATGAAGGGGAGAGGTGTGATTCAGGCAGAGAAGAGGATGTGGAGGATATAGAGGGTGTCGGAGAAGCTGATATGGAAACAGGAACGGAGGCGGAGAAGGGGTCTGAGGCATGGGTTTGGGGTACCTACGGGTACCAGTATGGGTTTCGTAGACACTGTCTGCGGTGTAGACGTCGATATGGAAGAATGTTTAGGTGAAGGAGAATGGGAATGTAATTGGGACTTTGAGTTGACGAGTTTAATGGTCGTCGTAGTTTGCTTTTAGACAATTAATGAGAGCCAGGCATGCGCCTGAGATGGCTTGTACAGACGAAAAGGCGAAAGGCTTTGATAGTATACTGTGGTGATGAAGAGACAGGCGGCAGTGTCCTAGGTCCGGGGTCTAACGCCTGACATCAGAACATTGCACGGGCATGAGCCATAGAAAACTGAAAACACAGCGTACATACGTAACCACCTTATTACCACTACTCCCTAGCTGATCCAAAATCGTCTTCTTCATGAGCCAAGGCTGAGTGACCTTGGGTACCACATCGTTCCGACGAACCTTTAAATAATTACACGAACGATAACCCTTTCGGGCGGGTTCTGGTGCGTAGTCTTCGGTGGGTAGACAGACTTTGAGGATCAAGTTCACTAGTATCTGACACTGGATGTATTCAGGGTCTATGACTCCTTCTGCAGAGATGGCCATGTGTGGTTGAAGTAGATGAAGTGGACGAAGTGGACGAGGGAGAGAAAGAGCGCCTCCGTTAGCGTATGAAGTTGATATTTTGGAAGCGGCATTTCGGTGGTCGAGGTAATGGACAGTCTGACAGTCTAAGTGATGATGGTGGGTATGTCATTGTCACGGAAGACGAGAGGAGGGAGGTCAGCGATGAGTCTTTGTTCTAGGACACGAAGGACAAGGATAAGTATTCGAGTTATTTCTGCGTGTCATCGGATCCAGACTTCAGAGTGACTGGTGTACCATAGGCACGCACAGATTTTGCTGCTCGGAGGGAGGTTGAAGTGGGTATTAGACGAGATGAATGTCCTCTGAGATGTAGACGTAGAGAACGTCCGAGTAATGACATGGACATTGTCGAGCATGTTGAAGGGAAGAACTCCGCTTCACCCTGAAATAGACGCCTGCCTTAAGTACCTAAGTACTCGTGTTTCTCAACTGCTTTCTTGCCTCCTCCCAAAGTGAGCGTCAATTTGAAGTGAAATATTTTCCCCTTGATGATGCTCATTGCACATGCATACTCTTGCGAATAGTCTGAAGACCTAGTAAACCTTTTGAACTTGATTACACCCAAAGCTGTTAAGTATAAAATACAGAAGATTCTACAAAGCTGTGTATCGAAACATAGTATGCATGCGACTGGAAAGAAATTATTATGAGTAGTAATACTGCGTGATAGTGGACGAAACCAATGAAGCATGATGATGAATGATGTCGATGAATACATGACAGAAGAATATGTAAGGAATCCAAATACGCTTAAAGTGCTCAACACCAGCGAATGTTGGGGTCGGGATCGGGGTCATAAAATTACACATGAGCAATACCGACGAGAACGAGAACGAGTCCCGTCACCAAATGTCAACGTCGCCATCTCCAAACAACACAACTTCTTCGACTCTGATTCCACCTCCACACGAAACTCCTGTTCCAACTGTCGTCTTGTCTCCCTCGTTGCCGCGCTCGGCGAGCTCCCATGGCATAGGCATGAATGCATGAAAAGTCATAAAGTGTATGCGTGAGGTTGTGGTGGGGTGATGGGTAGCTAGTAGCTGGCCTCTAAAGCTGGCTGTAAAGTCTATAGACTAAGCACATAGCTCATAGTTTCATAGCGTAGGAAGGAAAGACATCACTTCCGCGAAACGAGCTTTTTAAGAGGGTTCTGTGAGCTGTGATTTGATTGTTGTCCTCCTTTCGTCGAATGAGGGTATGAGGATGAGGAAGGGAAAGCTGCAGCGTACATGGCATGCGTATCGCGAGGGCATTGGTGGAATGATGCGAAAGCATTGGGGGAAGTGACGCCAGTGGGGAAGAAACCGTAGGTGGGAGAGGAAGGGGGTTGGTAGTTGTAGGGGGACATGATATCGATACCGGATCAATTAATGAACGTGAGGTACGTTACGGTGAGGAGACGAGGACGTGCAAGAGAAAGAAAAGACGTGAACCCAAAAGGATAGGGAGATGGGTATGGGGGAGGAACCAGCTAGGGAATCGGGAAGGTGGAGCCTGCTGTTATATGTGTTGTGGGTCCGTGTGGGATCCGGTTAATTGAAGAGTCACGCGTGGAGATAGAGTGCTGGGCGCTAAGCCGACCTTATTGTTCTGAACAATAAGTATGTGGATAATAAGAACGAGGTCCAATTGTTCAACCAAAGACAATGGTAGAACGAAGCGTCAGAACGTCACAAATGTGTTCTGATAGGAAGACTGGTCGAGGCTGTCGATATGGTGCGGTTACCAGAAGATCGAGTAAGAGCGAAGGACTCGTTCCGTTGAGTTATCCTCCAGACAAAGCGTCCCTCTTATACTGTCAAAGCGTTATTCGAGGCATATGGCATGACTGGCGACTCATGAAGATGCCTGATTGGGAGTACAAGGTAAGCTCCAAGTAAGGAAGGTGCCCTTGTCTGTAAATGGTAGTCGCTTGTGTCTCGTGTCTCCGAAAAACATCTAATTTCCATGCTTATCCGCTTTGAGCTCAAGAACTGAATAGTCTGGGCGAGGAGTGATTGTGAGTCAAAGCTTCAAAGCTTCTGTAATATTGATGCGGCCATTTTGAGCATAAGGGCTGTTTTCTTCAATTAATGTTCTCGAAGGCGTGTTCTCTATTTGTGCTGCGTCAAAGCTGTTCCAGTATAAGGGACTGGCAGAGCAACGTCAGAACGGCCATCCGGAGTGGGGTTAGATTTTGGAGTCCTGGGTCATAACGAGTCAGGAAAGCTTTGGAACAGAGCTGTCTGGGAATGTCGGGAGAGAAGCGAATGCGTTGGAGAGATAGAAGGCTAGTCCTACTGCAGCTGCATATGCTGGCTCATGCAGAATACGAAAATACGCCGTTGTCGCCGACTCGTCGTTTCGTAGGGACTCGGTTTGATCTTGGCGAGGAAGTTAAATGGAACCCGAGGCGTATTCATTATTAGCATTGGAAAGAACTAGTAGGATCAGTAGTGCTGCAGTATACGTAGTAGGTAGCAAGAAACAGTTAAATTTTATTGATTATTGCACGATGATTGACTCAGCGGGACTCTGGATTAGAAAAATCCATCACTAGAGTCGGCTGGTTCGAAATTGTAAAGAATATGGCGTTGAGTGGTAGAATGTCGCCTTCATGTGGGTGGTGGCCGAGAGAAAGACTTAACTCTAAGCGCGGACCTCATGCATGACTCATCCCAACTCCACCCCATTGTTCACGAGGGAATACGGCGGTCCCAAAAACGGGCGTGGAACTTAAACACTGTGTCTAATATTGGTGTGATAGGGCTTCAGAAGGTAGGAGAGGGTAGGAGATGCCACATACCAATAACGCCACCCTTTTCTTAGCCTGTACCCAGCTGACCGCAGACGTTCTGACCATTGATAAGATGATGTCGACGGCCACATAATATGTAACCTCACTGAAGGTCCAGGAAATCCGGAATACAGCTAACGCCCGGATATACAGAGAGGCGGTCTGACAGCACATAAGTATGACATTTACACATTTTCAAGAGGGTATGTACTCCCCCGGGTGAGAATGAACAATCCGGAAGACAAAGTCTTCTCCTCCTCCTCCTCCTCCTCCCACTGCACCCTCGCCACGCATTGCAAGTACGAATGCTCATAAGTGCCATGGTCGAAGTCTGCAGTTCCGACGGTGAGAATCCAAAGATCCAAATAGGGAGGGTCTTGTAGTCAAACCCGATCTTTGGGAACTGGAAGACGAAATTAACTCAAGCTAGGACCGTTGCAGGAGGTTAAGCAAATGCCAACAAGTACTCACATTTAATTTCGTTCAGTCCTCATGACCTTCGCAGTAAAATCCGTAGTGACTCACGGTCCTGCAAAGCAGCGAATCCATCAATGGATCCTTCGCCATCTTCCAAGTGACGTCGGCATTCAATCAACGCAAAAAAAAAAAAAAAAAAACGATTCAGCGTTTGTCTTTCTTCCAACGATCAATTTGTTCTACTAGTCCATCTTGCTCTGGCCATGTTAATCCCATCTTGACCCCATTCCAGAACTTTCATGCGCCTACTCGAATATCGAGATCTGGGAATACACTGAAGATCTTTGCGAAAACGGCAAGAAAACGGATGAGTCCCAATTTGAACGGTGAATAGTGGTTTGATTTAGGTTATAGGTTGGGTTAGTTTATCTCATGAGAATGAGGATCTAGGAGTGAGGGAAAAGGGAGGAGGACTCGGCCAGCGGAGCGCGGAGATTGGGATGAACAAATGAATAATGGGCCAAGGATAGAAAGAAGACCCTTCGTTTTTGTCACGGTTTCCGTTTACACAGTTTGTTTTTTGTCGAAAAAGAAAGGCAATACATACTAGCGCATTCATCCCAGCAGTAAAGAAAGCATTGCAAGCGCCTCCATCTCCGGCCGTACGCAACTGCTGTGAGCACTGAGGAGATACAAAGATGGAAGTGTCTCACGATAATTATCGGTCACGCGACAAAAAAACGCGTGACGCCATTGTCACGTCCAGTTCGTGTTCCGAGCCCGAGTCAAGCTGCTTCGCCTCTTACCTTACCAGCGGGTCTTCATCCCAAATTTAGGCTCAGCCTTCTTCTATAAAAGACCATATTCCTGCCCTCAATCTAGTCAAATGGCCAAAGGAAAACCTTCATTCTATGCTGTCAGTGTCGGAAGAGTTCCAGGCATCTACGAGACTTGGTATGTAACCAGTTCTATTGCAGCTGTCCAGAATGTCTGATTGATCTGTCAACTAGGGACGAATGTACCGCACAAGTAAAGGGTTATCCTGGCGCACGGTACAAACTGTTTCGTAAACTCGAAGAAGCCAAGGCTTGGAACGGAAAATACTCCAACGACAAGGAAGAGTTGGAAGCAGACAGCGAAGAGAAACAAGCGGAGAGCTCGGTGAAGCTTGCTGTTGGAGTAGCTGCAAGCAGTAGCAAATCGTTGCCAAATCAGGATCCGGACGACTCAAAAGGCAAAAAGAGAGCTTTCGATACCGAGGTCACTCCATCATTCCCTAAGATCCATGTATCTGGCGAGACTGGCGGCAATTTGGTGGTTTATTGTGATGGAGCTTGCAAAGGGAACGGTCAGCCTGGTTCTGTAGCAGGAGTTGGTGTATGGTGGGGCTATGGTGACGAAAGGTGCGTCCTTCTAGCTTGCGTGCTCACCTGCACGATTGCTGACGTGGATCTACCAGGAACATCGCAGAGAGATGTCCTGGTGCTCAAACCAATAATCGTGCGGAACTCATCGTGCGTTTCTATCTTGATCGGTTACAACGTAGCTTACACAACATTTACACAGGCTCTTGCTCGAGTCCTTGAATCTACTCCAGTCTCTCAACGAAAACTTACTATCAAAACCGACTCACAGTACACTATCAACTGTAATATTCAAGTGCTTCATTTCCTCTCTTTATCTCCTAACTTCATCTTTCTTTCCAGGCTTCGAAAAATGGATTTTCAATTGGCGTCAGAACAACTGGAAAAACGCCTCCAGCAAACCTGTAGCCAATGCACCTCTTATTCGATACGTGTCTGCGCTGTTGAGTGGTCGCGTTACCCTTGGTCAAAAGGTCCAGCTAGAATATGTGAAAGGACATTCTGGGGACGAAGGAAACGATGGTGCGGACCGTCAAGCCAATTACGGTGCCGTAATGTCTGAGGTAGAAGAACGAGATTGGGAACAATTGGAGGAGTACTACGAGAAAGAGGTCGCGAGAATCAAGGAAGAATTGGAACGGAAGGATATGGATCCAAACGAAGCAGAAATGAAGATTGTCGGGTCACAGGAGATTCCCGACGGGGTGGATGCGGAAATGGAGTCGGCTGATGCAGGGCAAGTGAATGGGGAGAGTCCAACCAAGAGAAGGAGAATCAGCGAAGAAGACGACCGTCCGACACTGGCAGGCCCCATCCCGGGTCCCTTCTCTCCCACCAGACCAAGGTCTAAACCAGCCAGTGCAGCGAGGCTCGCAGCTATACAAGGTGGCCTGTCTCCCTCTAAACCCGATCCGGAACCGAGTAGAAATGCTACGTCGGTCGCCTCTCCTTCAAAGTCCAGTCGGGAGCCCAATCAAGGAAGGTCGAGGACGTTTCAGGAACCATCTTCTCTAACGAAGCCTGATATTAGCGATTCCAAAAAGGCGCGACTAGCTGCTATTGAAGCTTGCCTTTCTCCCTCAAAGCCAAACCACGCCGCGGTGGCAGAGAATATCAATACCAGAAACTTCCTACCTTCTTCGCCCTCAAAGGCAGCGTCCCCATCACGCGAAACCGTTCCCAGTCCAACTAAATCCTCAGAACCCTCTGCAAACAGCAACAGCAACCCCGTCTCATTCCCCAAACCCAAGCCACCATCATCACCATCAAAGCAGAAAAGGTTAGCTCTTCTCGAAGAAGGGCTATCCCCAGTAAATTCCACTACTAGTCCCGTCTCATTCCCCAAACCCAAGCCACCATCATCACCAACGAAGCGGAAACGAATGGAGCTCATCCATGAAGCGCAGTCTCCCATCAGCACCAGTACCAGTCCCGTCTCATTTCCCCAACCCAAGCCGCCATCATCATCGACCAAGCAGCAAAACAAATCAGATCTTATGCAAGAACCTCGATCCCCCGTAAACTCCAGCACTACTAGTCCCCGCAAACCCAAGCCATTATCCCCGAGAAAGCAGCAAAGACTGGCGTTCATCGAGGAAGGACTATCCCCTTCGAAACCGAAACAAGTAGATCCGAATGTGGAACCGATGCCTAAATTGGATCTCAGCGGCTCGCGATCATTTTCTAGCACTGGTAGCAAGGGAAAGGGAACTACGACGAAAGGGAAAGGGAAAGGCAGCGATGGATTGTCGGATGAGGTTTGTTCGGACTTGCTTTCGTCGTTTTTACTTTGTTTTGATTGCTTGCTCCTCCAGGACTGGAATGCTTTCGCTGAAGGATGGGACAGGACTCCACAGCCGTCCTTTCCTCCACCTAAGAAAGCAAGGTCTAGTAGAGAGGTGTGCTAGTTTTCATTCTACCTACTATATACAATCAAAATTGAATTGTAAATCATAGGTTGCTCATGCACCCCAGGAAACCCAGGAACTAACACAAGAGGTCCGTCTTTTGAGCCGGCTATCTTCCTTGGTTTGCCGTAACTGACCAATTTTACCGTCATTAAGGATCTAGAAGCGTATGCAGAAGGATGGGATGATGATCTCGACGCACTGAAGTGATACTATATGTGGCAAGGATTTTTAACATGCTTGTATCGATAGTGATACTTATTATCAGTTTGTACACCTCCAACTCTAAACAAGCCAGCGACGGAACCCTGTGCTATTACTCAGTATCTACCTATATTTCAAATCTTGTCTTAATTTTTGTATGTACAAATGCGCTTTATGCTATTTACTGCTAGCAAATCCGAGCTGCTCTCGTTGCACTTGAATGATATCTTTCTTGTCCTCAATATACTGGAGGGAATATCTTCTCTTCAATCATCTTGATTTCTGGAAGGAGAGCTTGTCAGTCTCAGATCTTTTCTCTGAAGTTCAAAGAAACTCACGCATAGCAAGGGCAGAACTATAGAACCGAGACATAGCAAGATTTCCTGGATATCGGGATAAGCAACAAATCAGCGAAAGATGGGACGAAACGCCTACCAAGAGCGAACCAAAGTCCTTCCTGTCCGGACGACCTCCAAACTGAGTTCAGCTCTCCCTCTTCGTTCAAACCCCATATTGTATGAAGTTTTTCACGGATTTTTGATCCACAAATGGGCGTGATGGAGTTCCTGACGTCTCCAAATCTATGAATCAGAGTGTATGGTGACATGAGCCTACAAAGTATCATAGCCATCGGATAGCCTGAACTCACCCTGTAGCAAAGACCACTGCATCTGCGTCGATTTGACTCCCATCTTCGAATTTGATTCCTTGTTCGGTGAAGGCCTGTATCTGACTTCCGTTCTTCACCTTGACATGCCCGTCAATGATCAATTGACTACACCCCGTATCTAGAAACAAGGGAAAAAATATTCTATGTCACCAGTCATGAAGAGCAAGGGTTAAATACAACATACCAAAGTAATAACCTCCTCCACGACCATGGAACAACGCAAACAGACCGTGATCATTAGGCCCAAAATTTGTCTTGAAGTTTGTTTTGGCCAGCCCGTCTATGATCGGCCTGTGCATGTTCAGGAAATGCATCAACTTAAGACCGAACAATCGTCAGAGTCAATACTAACCGGTCAATCGTCTTGGCTGTATGAGGTCCTATGATCTGATTGAGGCGATGAAGAAAAGCGTTGGGCAGGGAGGCGTTCAATCGGTCAGCCAGGTCCGTTGGGAAGAGTTCGTTATAGAGGCCTGGTAAAATATACATAATGAGTTATGGTTTGTTATAATATGATGCCATCCATGGCTAGCAGGCTCTCACCTTCCAACATCTTCACGATTGCTTTAGATGTGATGACACAAGTGGACGACCGTTGATACCTTTACCACTGGGAGTGAGCGAATGACAAAAATAGGAAGTTGATTCGCTTACATGGTCACGTCGGCCCCGTTTTCGTACAGAGTTTGAGCAATGTCATGGCCTAAACCAAGCTTCAACTCCAACGCTAACGAAGGAACGATTTGGTAATGCCAGCATACCTGAATTACATGCACCGACAACCAAAACTTTCTTCCCTTTGTAGCTTTTTGCAGACTTGAATTCGGACGAGTGCATCACTCCGCCCTTAAAGGAACTCTGCAATCACATTTCGTGGTGGTGAAGTGGGTCCTCGATGAGCAGTTAAGAAGAAACAAGTCGACAAACCTGGTTGGGAATTACTGGCATCTTCGGTTGACCTCCCCCGAAGCCAACAGCAAAAATGAGATGACGAACGCTGAGCTTTCGTTCTTGGTCACCATGTTTGACGGTGACTTGCCAGATTTTGGTGGAGTCATCGTAGTCTGCTTTCTGCAGGAGGGCGCTGGTCCATACATTGAGTTCCAGTAGTTCTGCATAGCTCTCGAGGAAGTTTCCGAGCTGATGATGTCTGTTAGAACATACACGAGGCTCGGCGACAAATACTCACCTTGATGCAGGGCGAAAACATGGGCCATGTTGACGGGAAACTGAGTAATGTCCATAGCGTTAGCCTCGAAGATGCTGGAATTCAAAATCTACACTAACTTCATGTAAGGAGTTTGATTATACCCTGATTAGAAGGTTCATTGAGGACGATGAAATGAATATACATAATACGCCGCTCGACTCACAAACCGTGTCATGAGTCTTGAGAGTCTCGTATCGTAGACGCCACTGTGGAGCTCCGGGTCAGCATGAAATCAAATCAGACAAGGAAGAAGCTGACGTTGTCGCCAACACGCTTGTTCTTGTCAATGACCAAACTCTGAACACCTAGAGCCTTGAGCCTTGCCTGGATGAGACAGAATACAATCAGACCTCGATTCCAGGAGTGAGGACGTAGACGCACGGCAATCTCGAGACCAGTGTGACCAGCTCCACATATGAGCACAGCGGGGTCTTTTTCGACAAAATTCCTTTCGTGATCTCTGCGTTCTGACCAAAGTTCGCGATGAGCTGAGAGATCACGAATGCATCCAGCCTACGAGAATGAGAAACTTGGTCAGTGCGGCGGAGGCAATGACACCAAAGACTACACACCTTTTCCGGGTAATCCTTGAGAGCATCCAAGCAGCTGAACATAGTATATGCCTTCCAGTCACCCGTGGAAGTAGGAACCAATCTCCCAATCCCACTGCATTTTCCAACCTTGGTAGCAAAGGTGAAACAAAACTGTATCCATGCAAGATCTGGGATGGGTGTTTGAAGAGAAGGAGCCCGTTGTGGGTCTTTCGATAGCACAAAGTTATCCGGGTTGACGATGGATAGCCGGGCTTCGAACAAGGCTTTCAAGCCCTGAGCGCCGTGAATGGTTCTGAAATCAGAAGTGAGAGCTAAGACATCTCTCCAGAATCCATCTTCCGTGAAAAAATCAGTGACGATGGCGGAGTTTTGGCGCTTGATCGCAGAGGAAAATGCTGACAACCACTCTTCTGCAATCAAAGACGCGTCGACATCAGGTGAAAGTGCAGCATTTAGACGAGTGAGGGTTGGAAATTGAACCTGGGCAGTCGAGTCTGCGGATGACATGAGCGTCGAGGGAAGAATTGCGGACTGAACCTACACACTCACCTTTTTATGAAAAATAAGTAAGTGGACGCCAAACCAACCGAGCTAGCCACGGAAGCTTAGGCTAGCCACCTATTGAGCATTTTAAGTTTCATGATCCACAAAGGCGACGTGGTGGAGCACTCTAACTTAAGCCCGAGTTAAGCCCAAGTTAAGCCGTGGATCAGTTGGCGAACCTGAACGGAAGCTAGGAGCGCGCTTTAAAGTTTAAGCACGCTCTAGTCTCAGCCGTTTTAGAACAGGCTAAACGACACGGGCTTGACAAGGACTGCTGTTTGGTTTTTTGTTTGTTCGTTGTATTTTTTGTTTGCTAAAACGGCTGGGTACGAGACTAAGCGCGCTCAGCTTTTTACCTGTCTAGCCATGGATAACTTGTATATTAGGTGTTTTTCAGTTGCTTCTCCGCCATATAGGACCAGTAGACATGAAAGCGCTTGCCAGAGCAGACGTGCACCACTGTCAATTGATTAATAAGTGCGAACCCGATGGAGGAGGAGGAAGGGTGTATTACCCGGCTAGGACCACGAACTGACTCATACGCCGGGAGGCACCCCGATGTACTTAGTAATCTAATGAGTAGTATGCACATCATCGCCCCGGGATCAACTCCTTCCAGGGAGGACGAGCTCGCAGTGTGTTTAAACTGCTATAGATCCATCTGGACTAGTATGCTTATCAACGTCGATATTCCGATGGTACGAACATGGGTGATTTGTCAAAGATTTGGAGAACTGAATGGACATATTTGGCCGTCAGTGCGTACACGTACAGTGGCTGAAATGAGAACAAATCTTCCAAGACCTGCACGCAACCCGCGTGTGTATCCAGTAAGTGCAGTTTCGCACTCAAGTCCAGAGAAGAATATACCCGAAGTAGATCCTGTCTGAGTGGGAGAAGGGGCTCATGGGGGCATCTCGGAAGAGCGTGCTCAACGTCTTTTACTTCCAGTTCACAAAAGCGACATGAATGTTGCAGATCAGGGACCCGACTCCAGCGTAAACTTTCCACGGCCAGCGGAATATCACTGCATAGCGCTTTGATGAGGGCCTTCCGATGGTGCAACATAGCGAATACCAGGTACTGACGCATACACCGAGACTTGTAAACGTAATCAGTTCCTTCAGGATGCCACTCTTTCTGTAGCGGCAACAGCGACTTACTTGGAGCTTTTTTGGCACATTCCATAAGTGTTATGGCATTATCGACATCCTGAATGTAGTCTGGCAGTGTTTCTGTGGTAATTCGGCAATGCAGACCGTTGTGGCTTCCACGTAAAAAATTCAGAGGCTTTTCAAGTACTCTCAGGAAAGAAGAGAACCAGGAGTGTGATCTGTAGTGTAGAAGAATAGACTCCTTGACGGCAAGATGGATAAGTATCAGCCGGCTGCTGAAGAGCATAAATGTAGAGTCTCAGTGCTCGGTCTACACGTCGCAGGACAATTCCGGTTTCCGTGAATAGGATTGCTGTTGGAGAAGGAGATGATGGAGGTTGGAAAAGTGCGTAAACGAGGTCCGTGAGAAAGTGGAATTTTTAAAAAAAGGATTACCCCTAGCCCCTATAGCCAAACTTTGCTCTTTCATCGCAATGACCTACTCCAGCTGTCAAGATAAAAACCAATTCGTACTTCGAGTTGATCTTGAACCAAACTCTAATGACTTGGAACAGCTGCGTCTCGGTGTCATCCCAACTCAAGCTCAAGCTATCCAAATTTCCCAGTTCCTTCACGACGCCGCAAACGATTTGCTCGAGCTCGAAGCCAGAGTGGAAGCCCTTCGGAAACACATGGATCTAAAACGCAGTCTTCTAGCTCCCGTTTACAGACTCCCAGATGATATCCTGGTCGAGATCTTTTCCTACGAATTCAGCCATTTCCCCGTCGACCGAACCTGCCCAAACAGAGCATTCGTCTCCGTCTGCACTCGTTGGCGAAGAGTTGCCCTATCCACCCCTACACTCTGGGCGACGTATGTCATAGATCTATCCCGTATGCAAGACCGGTACAGGGACGGTCTCACCAACATCATGGCGCTGAAACTATACCTCGCTCGCTCGAAAGAGTCTCTGTTTTCTATATCCTTCGTAGATTCCAGAAACTCCACGAGTATGGGGTATCACTACACATACGATCACTTCCAAGAATTTCTACTTCTTCTCGTGAAGGAGTTGCATAGATGGAAACATCTAGCTTTCGATAACGTCAATAGCCAGTGGCAGATCCCAGACGCGCTAACTCGATCCATTTTGACTGCTGAGAGTTTCCCACAGTTGAGGACGTTTTATTGCTCGTCTGCAGATGTGCCAAAATCAGTACTCGCAGCCATCTTGAAGGGTTCACCGAACCTGAATAGATTAAAGATCCTCACCCTTCCCGAGCCTGGGTCCACCCTCATCTCTGCGAATTCTGGGATAACACAGTTGCAGCTTTGGGCTGGTCCATGTAGTGCAATCGACGAGGTCTTCAAAGCCCCAGAAAGATGTCCGCATCTAGAATCACTCTTCTACCTCCTCAGCGAGGTGGAGAGCAGTGAAGTCTCCTTCCAGCCGCAGATGTTGTACACTGTCCGAGATTTGACCCTTGAAGTCATAGGGAATCGCGAAATCGTCAACAGAGAGCATAATCTCCTGGCTCGGTTGATGTCCTCTTTCACCCTTCCCTCCTTGAAAACCCTCACCTTCCGATCCCTCTCCTATCCAGCTTTCACAGCATATTGGCAATGCGATGTATTCGAGGGCTTCTTCCACAGGTCCATGTGCTCTCTGACATCTCTCAGACTGCTTAGCATGGGAATCACTGATCTCGACACGGTATCGTTGCTTCAATGCACGCCGACCCTAGTAGAGTTGGAGATATCAGAGGCCCCGGCTCCTTCCAAACCCTTCGTTACCATACACCTGCTGGAAACTCTACACAGTCTAGATTTTCAAGCAAGTACCCTCATCGATAGCTCGGAGCCTTTGGTTCCAAAGTTGAAGAGTTTGACTCTGCACGTTCGGGGACCCCATTTTAATGACACAGCATTTGTTGACATGATCTTGTCTCGAAGCGAGTCACGGTCAAATGGTATTGAATGTCTTCGGAGTGTTACTCTTCGTCTGGAAGGAAGGCTGATGGAAGGGAAAGCTGCGTATCAGCTCAGGTCGCTCGGGAACATGATGATTGTGACTCTGAGTGACGGACAAGTACCTTCTCCGCATAGGCATTGGACTGCTTCATGGATTGAATAGAGGATTGCGTTTAGCTCCAAAAAGGAAGGGTTGAAGATGCAGATACGACTTCGTATACCCGATTGCTAAAGTCCATTGCGTAGATGGTCGTCTCTTCGTTTCTGTTCTGTTATGAAATCGTCCGATAGCTTGTCTCTATTAGTCTACCCTAGACTAGCTTTTTCAGGTTTTTCCATAACCGAAGCCCGATCGAAGAGGAGAAGCACCAATTTGATTTTGGACTTCCAAACTTCCATTTTCATTTCCTTTCATCGTCGAGCTACCCAGACGCAAATTCAATTTTCAGAGACCTCTTTTCAAGGAGAAAAAAAAACTGACGTCAAATGCAATTGCAACAGCCAGAGATCAAGCAATAAGAGACCTTCTCTCCCGAATCTAGCTGCGGGCGTCGCTTCCTATAGAGCAGCTTCTAGCTCTTCAACTTTTAGCACCTCGATACTCAGTAAACCATATCACGTACCCGCAACAATTGGTTGTTCCGACTACCCATATCAACGGTCATGAGACTCCAATGCACATTGCAAAGGATAGAAAAGGCCGCAACATCCTGATTCCGGAACACCTTCGAATTCGCCTCCCACCTGCTTGCAGTTCAGACGATGCCCGTTCCAACGTTTCCACCATTCCCAGACGACGTCCCGACTCATCCTCTTCTCGTGGTAGACTATCACCTTCTCAAAGCCGGAGACAAGAATGAGATTGACCGTCTCTGGGAAGCTGCGACGGGTTTGGGTTTCTGGTAGTGAGTATACGTCATTGTCATTGCTGTCTCTACACTGGGAAATGAGACATGCTTATTCCCATTCCTCTCTAGCCTCAAAAACCATGGTACTGAAGAGGAAGTAAACGCTCTATTCGATTTGGGCGAAGAAACCATGGAACTACCATTGGAAGAGAAGATGAAATACGAGCAAGGAGATGCAGGCTCTTCTTTCGGGTGCGCATCTACCTCATTCTAACTAGTCTGTATACTACATGAGCTCACCCAAACCCATCTAGTTACAAAGCAGCAGGCGCAAACGCCGTCGACGCCTCCGGTCTGAAAGACACCATCGAATTCCTCAACGTCGCAAAAGACGACGCACTCGCCTTCCCAAAGGTCGCCAGACGCAGCTACCCTCCAAACGTCAACACCAAAATGCCTTCAGTCATTCAACCTTTCGTGCGCAAGTCCGTCGAGATTAATATGACTTTGCTCGGGATTTTTAATGATAAACTCGATCTTCCCGAGGGGACGTTACAGAAATTGCATTCTTTGGAAGAGTACAGTGGGAGTGAAGCGAGGATTATTAAGAATCCTCCTGGGCTTTCGCCGGAACGGATGGCTATTGGGGCTCATACGGATTTTGGGAGTTTGAGCTTTTTGCATAATAGGCTTGGAGGCCTTCAGGTGCTTCCTCCTGGGATTGAGGAGTGGCAGTATGTCAAGGTATGGCTCAGCCTTCTTTCCAGAAATTCCATCTGACACGCTCTTTGTATGTAGCCTCTTCCTGGCCACGCCATCTGCAACGTCGGTGACGCTCTAGCATTGCTCAGCGGCGGAACCCTGCATTCCAACATCCACCGTGTCATGTATGCCCCCTCCTGACTCACGAAGTACTTTACTGATGGTGTATAAACTCCTACAGGCCACCACCAGGTGCTCAAAACCCCCTCACCCGCTGGTCAGCCGTATTCTTCACCCGTCCGGGCAACTCTGTCGTTCTGCGTGCCCTCGTAGATCAGAGTGATTTCATCAAAAACCGAGTTTCCAAGCAACCCAATCCAGAAAGCTTTGATACTGGTGTGACGAGTCTGGAGTGGTTTACGAGGAGGATTAAGAACCAGAGGCTTAAGAATCGGACGGTGAGTTCCCTTTCCCCTGTGTTTCGGGCTACTTCAGTAAACATGACTGGCTCACTATTCTGTCTCATTGTATTTTAGGGTCCGGAGACATGGTTGGCAAGCAGAGGGACTGAGCAGGGCCGTGCTTGAGCGCTGCTTGAAGGAATTGGATAGATGATATTACATGGACAACAGCGTATTTTGCTTGCCTTTCTCTTTCTGTATTGTACTTGTATTTCTGTACGAACAAGTTTTCTGGATGAAGAGACTTGGTCCCGTTCAAGAGTCAGCATTTCAAAAAAGCCGACAATGAAATAATCCGTGTCCCCGAAATGCAGCGCGATAATAACGTCTGAAGTCACCGTACCAGACCAGTACAAACTATACCAGTGAACCAAACCAGTACATGCAACTGCATAAGCTTATCGCTATACACAAATCCACAAAACGACAACCCATTATCCCAACAACAAACGACCTTTCCGGCCGACTGAGAAAGCAAAGGAATAATGATATGTATGCACGTAAACCAAGATTGTGAGGAACGAGGATGTCGAGACAGACGTGGACGGAAGGTCCGAGAATTTAAAAGTCTCCCCAAGAGCGACGGAACTTGTACTGTAACAACCCTTCCAGTTAGCGCTCAGCAGATGAAAGAAGAGAGTACAAAATCACCTTGTATGGGAGGTTTTTCCTGTTGAAAAAAACAAATGTCAGGGCCGCAAAGCGATAGCAAAGTAAGCCCACTCACCTCATCCTATCTCCTGGGTTGACAGGAGGAGCATATCCATCCTCACCAACACCCCAAGCTCCCTTCGCCTCAGCCTCGGCTTTCGCATTTCTAAACCTTACAGCAGGATCCTGCTTCTCAGGTGGCGTCACTCTCGTCACCCGAACATTAGGGGCAGAGGCTGATTCACTAGGTGGCTCTTGTCCCTCAACCTGTTCCGCATGAGGATGTTCTGCATCTCCCATAGGTTGTTGTTGTGAACCAGAACCATCTTGAGCAGCTTGTTCGGCGGCACGTTCAGCTTCTTCGTAAGCTTTCAGGACTTCCTCCACGCTGATTCCTTGGTATGCAGCTTCTTTCTCGGCTTCTTGACGTTCGATCTTTTCGTGTTGGGCAAAGTGCTCAATGTCCTCGGGGTGGACGTAGGATTCATCGGTTTGGGTTTCGGGTGTTGAGTGGTATTCCTCTGGAATAGGGTTAGAAGAAGAAGCGAGACATGCTTGAAGTTGAAAAGTGGTGCGCTAACCTTCGTGGTGGAGGAAGAATTCTAGATTCGGAGGGTCAAATTGTGGAGCTCAAGAACGAAAAGTTGAATACGCACCACTCTCGACATCATAATGGTGCCCTTCAGCACCCATATGGTCAAAGTTGGGCAAGCCGTCCAGTCCAACAGCTTCAAATTCCTCGGGAGTGACTTTGCCATCCTTGTTGCCATCCAGAATACGGAGAACCTCGCCAACAATGTGGTCTGCTTTCTTTTGGTGTTCTTCGTCATCCTACGTCAGAGAGAATGTCTGAGTCGATGAACGTGAGGAGGTAGGCTGCTGACGCACCTTGGACTTCTTCTGTGAATACACATGGTGAACACCATAGATAGCCTCTATCTCTTCTCTGTCCCAGAAACCATCCCTAAAAGTGCTTGCGTTGGAAACCATAACCAGTCATAGATGGACGCGAAGGGGACTAACCGGTTGAGATCGTGTAATTGGAAGAAGCTTCGGAGGTCGAACGAGTCACTAAATAAAATGGTAAGATTAAACATATGCGAGGAGTTCATAGGGAAGGCATAATCACATATGATGCTCCTTTGCCATCTAGAAAGACAAAATCGTTATAGCAAGCAACATAAGAATGACAACTGGTTCTAAACGTACATGTCTTCTGGCATATTGCTGAATGGTTTCGCCTTTGGCAGGACCAGATGCTTCGTGTCCTCCGTGCGCTAGGACAACTGATAGAAAAGACAGAAAGGTCACAGTGCGCATGTTGGTAGTACTAGTAGCAAAATGGTAATCCACGAAATTACTACTCGACGTGTCACATGTGCTTAAAACCAAGCATTTCTCACGCCTCCCTCCTAACTTTAAATAAGTGTTCGATAAATTACAAGTCTACATTGCTACAAAATCCTAATGAAGACCTCCGGCATAGACCTTCTTCCAACTTGGCCTCTGATTCCAAGCATCCCAGTACTTTGCAACCTTATCCGGCACTGGCTTCCCAAATGCCTTCTCCATCGCCTTCAACCCATTTTCCGGACCCGTAGCTCCCAAAGCTGCAAAAATCCTCGTCAACCAAGCCGCTAGGTGGAAGTCATCTTGTCCAGGCCTCTCTCCTCCCAAAAATTGTGCCGATTCCGGAAGGTATCCAGGCAGATCCTTCTGAATAAACGCCTCAATCCTCTCCAAATGCCCTTGAGAGCCCTGGAAGAAAGCTTGTTTACCAGCTTCGGAGACTTTACCCTGGTATATAGCGAGAAGGCTTCCGTTGGATTTGATTTTTTCTTCGTAGAACTGTTTGTGTGGTGCTCCTTCTGGTGTGGAGACGTGTCGTTCGAGAGCGGTTTGGCGGCCGGATAGGAAGAGTCCGGGAAGGCTGGTGGCTTTGGCTTGGAGTGTTACTTCGTCGGTCTGATTGAAAAAGAGCAGCATAATATGTGAGTATGTATTTTTCTATGCGTGACAAGCCATGATACTCACCGCCAGGAAAAATGCGAAATTAGGATCCAGACTGTCCTCGTGGATAATACGAATGAATTCCGTGCCCGCCTTTACAGAGACGGGAGCGTTCTTGATGAGATAGGAGGTTACATCCGCAGTGGAGGTGTAGGCTTTTCCGTCGGCTTCGAGGGTGGGCAGAGTCGCGTTTGGGTTCTACGGAATGTCACTATCATTCGGTGCATGCAAAGGAAAGATATGAGAGTTGGGACTCACGAGCTTGATGAAAGAAGGCTCAAAGTTTTCTCCATTGACAAGGTTAATGACCTTGGTTTCGATGGATCCTTCTGGGTAGAGGTCGGCTCTGGGGAAAAGAAAGTATGTCAGATGGAACCATGAAGGGCGAGGACGCGAATTTACATCAATAGCTCTGGGACTGTTCAATAACCATACTAGTCAGTACCAGCTTCAAAAGATCTATCATCTAATACACAGTCCACGTACCAGCAGCCCACACAGAACCTGGAAAAGTGTAGAGAATTGGTTTGGACATATCTTTGAGGGTCAAAATCAGAAGTGTTGTTTAGGACGTTCCTGTGGATGGTGATGGCAAACTAATGGGACGCATCGTTTATAAGGTGCCCCTAATCGTACCTCGGCGTGATACCCTATGTCATCCTATCATGTGAGGGAGAAGATCCTTACTGAGCGATTTCTCATCAATCCCGACTCCTTGAGCGAGATGTATATAACAGTATACAACTCGCTTACGCTTATCCGGGCTTAAGGCTATGTATACCGGTTCGCGAAGAATCAACGACGTCCTCGAGACGTATCTTCAGTGTGATATCGATATTTGAATCACCGTGACGGTAATCACCTGCTCGGTGTTGGTATAGAGGGCTTTCAGAGGTTCGGTCTCAGACCAAGATAGCTATCTGGATGAGTAAGTGCAATCTCACCATGCATAACACCGTTTCGCCGTTTTACGTCGCGTTAACGTTCTTGACAGACAAGTTCTTAATCATAACCACTGGGTGTGCCAACTGCCACAAGGAATAACGCGAATGGGCCTAGGTTAAGATCAGGCTACGCTGCACTAACAGTGTCAGTAAGTTCGTTTCACAAGCCCTAACCAAGTAGGCTGGTGTAGGCCAGTTGCAGTGACATATACTATGTAACCTCACCCATTTTCTGCACGCACCCGCACCCCAATCCAGTCTTTCTCTCTTTCCTCAAGTGCTCCAGTAACCACAATGAATAGACGCCACGGATTAACAATGCAACAGCTTTGCTTTCTACTCCCAAGGTGAGTCTGCCAGCGCATTGTTGAAGATATTCAGCGCATCTAATGGCCTTCGCAATTTGAATCATGCACCTTCTAAACACCATAACCTTGAAGCTTCACGAGTTCTACTCCGATATCCCTACCTATGCCATCCTATCTCATACCTGGGACAGTGAAGAAGTTACATTCCAATTGGAACTAGATGGAGTTTACGGGACGCCATAACGGCATTGACGCGCATCCCTCCCATGTCTTCGAGGACGGTGATATGACGAGGTACAGCATAGCTCAGAAGATGTCATGGGCAGCTTTCAGGGAGACGACGAAGCCGGAGGACCAAGCATATTGCATGATGGGGCTCTTTGGAGTCAACATACCGCCTCTCTACGGCGAAGGATGTCTCAAGGCATTTATGCGTCTTCAGCAGGAGATCATCAAGGTTTCTGATGATTGCAGTATCTTTGCGTGGATTGCACGGATTGGGGAGAAAGGACCCAGAGGGCTGTTTGCCAAATCTCCCTTCGAGCTCAGAATGTCCGGAGAAGTTGTGGTGTCGGAGACGGGTACCATTGACGAAATATCATCATATACTTTCGCTAATAACGGTTTGCACATACACTTCCCTCTCGAGGAAGTCCCAGACCTCCCCAGTGACGACTCACACGGCGACGACAACCAGGGCCTGTTCCTTGCATCACTCCATTGTCAATCTAAAAAAGATGACATGTATCTATCTGTCTATCTTCGCAAGATAAATGGTCAACAATATGTTCGCTGTCGTGCAGACGAGTTGGCTCTCACTTCTGCACCTCCTGCACCGGACTCTTTGCAAAACCTGGTTGTGAAGGAGAACAAACATCTTCCATTCTTCACTCGGCGCCAGGAGAGAGACTCTGCCGAGGAGTTAGTGGTTAGTGTCAAGCTTTCAGACACAATGACTTGGGACCGCCTTGTCTTTGATGGTAGCTAGGACATTGAAGGTCCCATTACTGTCTGTGTCGCGAAATGGTGTTCCCTGTCTTTGGAATGTAGAGTTCGCAGTCCTAGCGGCACCTCGCAAACCTCTCTTGTCTTAAAGTTACTATGCTCTTGGAGCAATCTACTATTATTCAAGGTTGCGGAACGAAATCCTAGTAAGCGAAGTCTACCCGCCTATGTTGGTTGGTCGCCCCATGGACTTGCAGATACAATAATTCTTCCTTTGAGGAATGGTGATCTGGTATTGTTTCGATGCTGGACTACTGCTACTTGTTCGAGTTGCTGTACTCAAGAGTTATTTTACATCTAATTACTACTTATTGTTCGGACAGCCACTCGGAAATTCCAGGACTAGTACTTAGTAAAGTCGATTCGCAAAAGGTGAGAGCCAAGCTGAATGGTTCAAGTTGTTCTGGCTTCAATGGTGACCTTGACGGCAACAAATAGGTCGGGTAGGTTCAGTGTTGACGAAGTCTGGAGCTCCCCTGGCCAGTGGTCTGTTCTCTGACTCACGAGGTCTAGATAGGCGGCCAAATCCTGTTCCTGACCGTCAACCTCAAACTTTTGCCCACAGAAAGACATATGCACCCATGGTACAACTCCTCGAAATCCAAGAGCCACGTCGAGTATCTCTTCCGGCAACCGCCATCCAATAACCTTGTATGTAAGGATTCTGAAACCGGACGGCTGGAAGGCAAGATATTGCCGGTCAGAACTGCAGTCCACGTCAAAGAAATCGAGGGAAGAAATCCGTTGAAGACGGGCCGGAGGTGACACACGCTCGTTGATTTCACTGGCACTATAAAACCCGCAGCTGGTGGCGTCAACTTCCTCATCAAAGCAGTAAGGGCATCTCCTCGAGGAAGATAGACAATCTCAAGGATCTTCTCCACATATTTTCCTGTGTTGTGAGGCGAAATCCATAAGTGAATATAACCTTCATAATCGTTTAGTCATAGTGTCACAACGTCTAGCCTGGGGACCAACCGCTCAGCTGCGCGAACCCTGGTAGGCCTCAGAGTTTATGACAATTTCTAACATACGGTCACCCTCGACGGTCATAAATGTTAATAACGTGTTATTAACATGTCAGAAATACAGGTGTTATTTACTTTCGAATTTCTTACCCAGCCCTAGTTAGCTGCCTCGAGGAATAATGATAACGCAAATAGGTCAAGACCAGGCTAGTACTCTGTGCGCAGGAACTACTAACAGTGATAGTAAGTTCGTTTCACACCTAACCAAGATGTAGGCCAGTTGCCAGTGATGTAGTACATATGTACCGGTACCGTTGCGTAGCGCCCTCACTTAAGCTTTCGAGCCCAAAATACTTCGAACTTGAGACTTGAGCGAGGAGTCAGGACCTAGTTGGAATCATCAAGACTGAGGTCCATGATTGGGATCAAGCAGGATAACAACACCCGCCTCTGCTCTCCTCCCCTCTCCATGGAGTCGACACAGCTCCACAAGTTTGCCTTGACCAAAATGGCTCTGCACGCGTATGATCCAGCCTGAGGTTGGCCTGAGGTTGACCTGGTCAACTTCCCAAGGACGTCAACTTCAAGATCAGACATGTAAGTACTTCCCGTGTTGACCGGAGACTTATAATATCTGCTGTCCGCGATTTCAGGACCAAATAGCATTGATTGCAACTGGCTGGCTGGAGAAGTTACCTTAGGCAGTACTGTGTAGTACTATAGCGACTGAGTGACAAGGATGATGAACGACAAGGATGATGAACGACAAGGATGATGAACGACAAGGATGATGAACGACAAGGATGATGATGACGACGACGACAGTCACGACATTAGCAGTGTAGACACAGACTTTAGTAATACTTAGTACTGAGAGCTTGTCTCTGACAGATCAAGATCTACGCTAGCTGTTCCGCTACTACAAGATTGCAGATTGCAGTATGGATCAATCGATCACGCTTGTGCATAGAGACCGACAGACAGAGCGGCGAGCATGCATATGCGCGTTGAGTGAGGCAAAGCAGGGTATCGTTTTTGAAACACCGCATTCGAGTTAGTAGTAGTACCGCACAGATTCCTGTTCTGTCACCAATATGGCAAAGGTAACGTGTACTAGGATACTAAGTAAAATACCTTAAGTAGAATAGGAAGGTAGCGGCTCGACTGTTGCAGCGGCTAAGTAGCCAGGGTGAGCAGAGCGAACCCGTCCCCAATTCCCATTTTAACCCGTCTCCAATTCCCATTTTAGCCCGCAAGCCTCAAGGTTCAGGGCTCAAGCTACATATGTACATACAGCCGCTGTAATGAATCGAGACGGTCAGTGTATGTACTGTCCGCACACCAGGACCTGAGGCACTGAGGATTTACCGCATCAATCCAAATTTTTTGACAGACACTGACTGAATATGTTCATCACAGCGAGTCAGCGACCAGCCTGAACCTGGAACGTCGAGAGCGGCTCCCACTTCCACTGTTGCCTCAATGTTCTGGAGCGGCCGAGCCTCACGACCAGTTATCGGGGACTATTACCAAGAGTTGCCTCGACCGCTCCAGTTTCGCCCAGTTAGAATAGTACTTCGGAGCCGGGAGAAACGAGTAAAGGGATGAAGTCATTAACCAATTCATTAGGACTATAGTTTCTCTACGACTATAGTAGTTTCTCTACTGATGAAATCGAAGATCCAAATGCCGTCTATATGTGCGTGCGCAAACCCGAGTAATGAAAACAATAATGTTGACAACAGAGTCTAGAACAAGAAGACCTGGAATGGAGGGCGAATTAGCTCTACCAGGCCAAGGCAAATGGAAGAGTTACTGACCTGATCAGCTAGTTTACTGACGGTACGAGGAGCTGGGAATTTAAGCTCATCCAAGTGTTTTCTATAGGAAGCAAATAATTGTTGAGTAAAAAAAATCAAGGACCGAATAACGTCAAAGACACGTACTTCATAGCAGTCATCATAGGCGGAGGACCACACATCAAGACCTTACAATCCGTGTCCTGCCCAGGCAAATGTTTCACAATCTGCTCCTTCGAGACAAACCCAACACCACCATTCCACACACTCGGAGGGTTATTAAGGACATAATACAAAGAAAACCTATCTGGATGCGCATCCCGAAGGGCTTCGAGTTCCTTACGCATAAGAATATCCTCCTCGTTGACGTTTGCGTAAATGAGACTAAGTTTAGTACGGTCGTTGGGATTTTTGAGAGCAGCGCTGATAACTTGGTACATGGGAGTGATACCCGTTCCTCCGGCGATCATGCCAATATTTTTGACGAGGGTTGGAGAGTAGGTGAATTGACCTTTGGGACCTTTGACGCGAATTTTGTCACCGATTTTGAGGAGAGCAAAGAGGCGAGAAATGTTGCCGGCTTCGTAAGACTGTGAGGGTCATTAGAGATGAGAGCAGTTAAACGACGCGTTATGACTAACCTTGATAAGAAGGTCGAAATGCCCGAGGTCGTCGTCACTGCTTATAGGAGTGTAGGAACGCATGATATCCTTTCCATTAATCTCGGCGGAAACGGAGATGTGTTGACCAATTGGAAGTCCGAGAACATCTTTGGGATGAGGAAGTGCAAAGCGGTAGCTGAAACAGATATGAGAGGGAGTCGGGAAGGAGGAGGCTGGACTTACATGGCAGTGTTGGGCGAGATTTTAATTTTTTGGGAGAGAGGGAACTCTTGCCATTCGGAAGGCTTGAGGACGGGTTTGCGACCTAGGAGGCATGAAAAGGAGGAGGCTAAGACGCGTGGAAGGTGACGTACGACCACCGAAGATGAAATAGACGATAGAGGCCACGACGAGGGCAGCCGAGGCGATAAACGCGGGGCTGGAGGCCAGGGGGATCACGTCCTCGAGAGTATACTTGGACATCGGGTCGTCTTGTTTTGGGAGACCGAGAAGAATGAGGTTGCCGATGCGGATGTTAAACCGGTCTGCGAGATAGCGAGTCCCAAAATGGAGGAAAAGAAAGGGACCAGTCAGAGACACAAAAAAGGTGACGAGCGGATGCACCATAATAAATAATAAGCCGTGTTCAATTGTGGTTTGTTTGCAGTTCCAGTTCAACTCTCCCCAAAACTCCCAATAGGGTTCTCTACTTGGCCCGTCGCTGGCGACGATGAGCGAAATGGCTTCTACAGCGACGACCACCATCTCACGAAAGAAGCCTCTCAGGCCTCTCTCCATCGCTCCTCCCGTCGACAAACTCCCAATAACAGCCGTCGGCGACGCGGACGATGAGGTCTCGCCTAGGCCCCGTTCCCTCAGGAATCTCAAGCAGCTCTCCATCAACCTCCCCTCAGCCCACTCTTCAACCCAGTCGCTCACCCTTTCCGACGCTCCTCTCCCTTCGGCGACCCTTCCCCGTCCCCGTCGGCCGTCGGTCATCTCTCTTCCGCCTTCCGCGAACCCCGCTACTACATCTCTTCTCCATCGCAAGGAAGAAGTCGGTGAACCAGCCGTGCCCTACGCAGACGGTCCTATCCAGATCATCCCTGGTATCTGGCTAGGTTCCGAAGACAACGCCCGCGACTGGTCCGGTCTTATGGAACGAGGCATCAAGTCGGTACTGAACGTTGCGAAAGAGGTCGCTATTCCATTCGACTCCAATTATCCTTCTACTCTTCGTTCGACAGTGTCTACTCCCAATCTCAACGCCTCGATGTCGTCCAAGGCCACATATCATCCTCCTAATCCGGCGTCCGGCCGTCCAGGAATGCATTATCTCAAACTCATGTGGTCTCATGGTCAAAACGACCTTGTCGCACATGGCTTTAGTTCGGCGATGGAGTTTACAGATGCTGCTCTTGCTCGCAGTGAAGGTGTTCTTATCCAGTATGTCTTCTACTCCCTGTCCCGGAAGCTGTAGTGTTAACACCTTGACAGCTGTCAGTGTGGTATATCTCGTTCTGCCACGCTCGCCATCGCAATTGTCATGCGGGCGGCTGCGGAACGTTCTGCCTCTGTTCCATCAGAGATTTGGGCACTCAAGGGCATGCAAGGTGCATATGACTTTGTCAAGGAAAAGAGCAAATGGGTTGGTCCAAACATGTCGTATGTGGCTCAATCTGTCCTAGCTTCTCGTCTCTCACGTTGGCCTGCAGGCTTATTTACCAACTTTTGGAGTATGAGAAGAAACTCAAGAGCGATTGTGGTTCACCTTCCTCTGATAGATCATCTCTTCTTGCTGAAGAGGAAGAGGAGTGGGGTCGCCGCAGGCGTCTACTTGATGAAGAGACTGATGAGGAAGATGAACGTGACAGTTCTGCTGTCCTTCAAGAGGCGCAGGCCCTTGACAAGGCGATGGAGGACCGCATTGTCGCTCGCAAGGCCTCGGCCTCTTCTTTGGCCTCTTCAACTGGTGTAGGCATGGGAGCTGTGTGGCGCAGTCGCTACGGTCATGGTCGGAAACGCACTGGTTCCACCGCCAGCAGTATACACAGTATACACACCACCAGCAACAGTATCATCAGTGAAGATCTAGTTGAAGAAGACGAAGAGCCTGCCCTACTTGGTACTGGTCATGCCTTTGATGAGAGCAGCGTAGAACGCGACATGACATCCGCGACAAATTCACCAGAAGAAGACAATGTAATAACGGTGTACCCCAAGGTTTCACGAGCAACAAAGACCGCACGTTTACCGCCGTCTGCCCCGGTCAGGAAGACTTCATTCAATCTTCCGCCCCCAGCTACGGCGTTTCGTTCTACGTTCGACCTCCCTCCCAAGCCCAAACTCAAAAAACGGCCAGCACCTCTCGGTGCTTTACCGGCTGTTCCCCCATCCCCCATTGCTATCATTATAGAATCTTCCGATTCATCACCCACAAAAGAATCATTAGCAGTTCTACCACCACCCGTGCAACAACCCACCACTGCAGTCCGCAAAACCACTACCTCACTACCCCCCTTACCCCCGATGCGCACCCGGACCTTATCACGGCGGCCTGCACCGCCCCCGCTCCATCTACGCAACGTCCCCAAGACTCCAGGAAAATTCATTCCTCCCCCATCACAAGTATCCACACCTTCCCAATCTCAGACCCTCTTCCTTTTCCCACCTTCACCCACCAATCTTACAGCTACGGCTCGCACGCCTTCAACGATGACTCTCACATCGTCGACAGGACCTGTACCTTTCCCCAGTCTCACGACTCCACGCGTGTCGACTTTTCGGGTTCATGGTCGCACGCGGTCATTTATCGGCTTGGCGGCGCCTGTTACTCCCACCACTGGGTTCTCAAAGGTGGACGTCAGAGGATACGTGGCACTAGAGTGATCGTCTACGTTTGCGTTTGGTGCATACAGAAGCGTGGACCATGGTGCATGCGGCGTGTGTACCAGGCTGCTACCCAACCATAGCATGGTTATAGTTTCAGCCCAATAAGCTTTGAACCCTCGGCTGGTTTATGCACGCAGTTGGCCTTTTTCTAGCTTTTCTTTCCCTCTCCTCCTTGCTTTCTTGCTTCCGCTTGCGCTCACGTGTAAACCGCTCAGCTCGTTGATTTATTGATTGTGGTGTTATTGGATGTTGTGTATCCTTATTACAGATTCTGTTTTGCATCTGCATCTGGGTTGTGTCTTGCCATTCGACAGTTCTTGTTTTTATTTTTTATTCTCTTTTTTCTTCTTCTCTTGAATTGGACCTCACCTCACACACAGACACATTGACTTATTGATTTATATTTCTCCTCCTGTCTTATCGTCTCCTCTCATCTCTCATTGCATGTCTATGTAATAGAGTGGATTGGATGCGGAATACTCGCCAGCGTCGTTCTTTTGTTGTTTCATAATACCTGCTTTCGCCGGGTATTATCATCACTGTGGACTGGAATAACGAGTATCCCAGCATGTACAAAACGCTCGTTCTGCACATTCACACTCTGCATATTGCGTTTACTCTTACTCTTTTTCATCCGTTTTCATTGTGATTCATGTTAACCATGTATTACTATCACTATCCAGTATGAGCAGCTAAGCTGCCCATCAACTGCGGTCTGATGCGCACTCTGGTCCTGGCTTTGGTGGCCTATGTCCTTTCGATGACCTCGTCGTGGATAAGGTTCAGACCGACTACCTGCTCCTCCAGACCTTTTCTTCTCTTTTTCCTAAGATATATAGATAGACTTATGTCGCACGTATCTATGTACTTATTGTTGTATCTAGTTCACTTTCCGTTTCCGTCTCCTCTTCCGGTTCTCTTGCATCCCATCTGGCATCAACCTGGCATTGCATGTTTTTTAAAATTTTTCTTCTTTTTATTCGCATCTCATCGTATTGCGCCGACGTCGACTATACGGTTCACATCTTTTCTTTGGTTTCTGCTCTTGGTATTTGTCATTGAGCTACCACCACCACTACCACTGTGCACACATAGCGCACATTGACATAGCGTATGGCGCATGTCTGGTTCCTAGGCTCTGTTGTATCATGTCGTTTTAATAGGAAACACTGTTTATGAGCCAGACCAACCAATCCTCCCCTACCAGTATCATATGCATATGCTACCACTTTTAATTATGGAAAAATACATCTCGAAAGCCAAAAGCCTACATACACAGAAGTAAACCCGAACCCAACCCAACCCAAGCCTGTAACGTCCAGTTTCCAGATTTCAGACTAAAGTCGCCTCGCTGTAGTGTGCAAGACTAGCCAAACACCCTCCCAACACTCCTCTGTACAGCTCCAGTCAAAAGCTGTCCACCGATACCACCCAACCCTGGTATACTGCCCCAACCACCAATGTTTGAGGCCCAGCGTTGTTTTGCGTCGCGGTCACTGTGTGGTGTGGGTGTGGGTGACAAAAATTGGTGAGTTAAACTCAGAAAGAGGTGAGTTATACATAGCACGGAAAGAACGTACGCATATGTGAACCCTATTGCATTGGTCACGTTGAATACCAGTGCTAAGAGTACGATCGGGATAAATCTGTTTCAATGTGGGAGATGAGCGTTGGGCGGAACGTGGTGCGGTTGCGTGTCAGTAAACCTTGACTGGAGGAGAGGGGGAGGGGAGGGAGGGAAAGGCGATGCGGTGCTGAAGGAGGCAATGTTACACGTACGCAAGGCCAAGTCGCAGTAGCGACACGATCAGTAGGGTTACCCAAAGGACTGGGAACACGTAGAGGGCGATCTGGATAGTAATAAATCAGAAGAAATGAAATGAAGCGTAGCTGAAGAATTGAGACACTATGTACTGACCCAAAACATCCTGCATTGGGGTTGCGGTTTTCATAGGATTAGAAGCACGGAACCGAGATCATGGTCAAGGTGTCATTCACCTGGCGTCGATTGGATTTGCAGGTCTTGAAGGCTGCGTGTATTTAATGGTTAGATGGTGTGTGGATCTGGAAGAGATGAATGACACGTACGTCTCGACTTTCAAATACCCAGTAGCTCTCTCCGTCATCGTCAACCTATCAGAAATCAAGATGAGGGTCCAGTCCTAGATCTCGCAAACGTACGACACACGCACTTGATTCCAAAACCTCAATCCGACCAAGGTTCTTCCGGAAACATTCTGCAAAGATTTCAGCAAACGAATCAACGGGAGCACTGATATACTGATGGATTACCCGACAATTCCAAAAGTCTGCTGCAAGCAGGACTACGACAATAACTGACTGGATGAATGGTGAACGTTCTGCAGGTTAAGAGGAAAAGCGACGTACAAACAGGACATAGCTGTCCGTGAAGAAGCCTGATACGACATATACTCCTATGGCAGCAATTTTGAATAAATAGAGGAAAAATAACGCGACCGGATGCGCAGACTGCCGCGACACGTCAAATACATCAACTGGACACGAAGCACCGAAACATACCTGTCTGAATATTCCTGCTATGCCTGTAGCAAGACTCTATGAACCTCGACCCTCGTAGAATCGTTCCAGAAAGCACAAACCGGATTCTGCATCACTTTGTGTGGAAGCAAGACCAGTATTGCTGGACTGTGTTGCGCGATTGGTGGGGGTCAAGACGACAGGTTGTCGAGTACTAGCAGAGTTGGGATTTGCAGATCTGATATTTCCTGAGAGCTCGATGCTAGGATCATCTGGTTCGATAGTATTGTCGAGTAACGGCGTTGACACGCTCATTGTGGTGAAAGGAGTCTACTTAAGTACACGTGACTTATCTCTCCCAATGAGCAACCACCAGGAGGAGCTGTCAGAGCACAGTGCTCTCCTTCCCAATGTCTCCTTACCATCCATCTCTTCTGGTATTGCAAAAATCAATGCCCTAGGGCCAGATAGGCTCGACATGCTGTATTCCGAGACTGATGTCCTAAGACCTCAAGAGCTGTCAAATCATAGGACATTGCAGACAGCTTATTCACTCGCTGTTCTTCTCAGTCTACGTGCAGAGTATCAGAAGGTATCCCAGGGAACGAAAGGGAATTCATGGGATCAATGGTCCGCAGAGAAGGACGCGACACTCGCCATCAATGCAATCGAGAGGAATATTAAACAAGTCTGGACAGCTACTCTCAGGGAATGCTCTAAACCTCAAGATATAGACACCGTGCTGTGGATGTCTATCCCTGCTGAAGAAGGAAAAGATAACACGGTTCGAGGTGAGTCTCAATCCAATTCACAGCGTCGTTATTTTTCTAAAATATATACTAGTTGTGGATTTCTTGACACATCCAACACAAGCTCCTACTGAGGTACTGTCGCATCGGCTCATCCACTTGAGCCTCTTGGATCGCTGGAGAAGGGGTCCCTCCCTGGATTTTTCACGCTCTAGGCATTATCTCACTATTCGTTATGACGGGTTATGTACACCAAGGTAAGCTTCCCTTGTAAAATTCTTGGAGTCTTCTCACCTGCTTATTTAGGGTAGTACATGCAATTGAGCTGGTCATCAAGATTGTCTTCTTCGTTCTCCTGATGTCCTATACGCTCCATCCTCCGGACATGGCCATTATATACGCCGAGCCCTTGGAGGCAGTCGGTTGGAGAGAAGGATTTCTCATTTTTTTATCTTTGGCCTTGTCACTGAGTACCTTCTCTCTTTCAAACCTTCCTTCTTACATCACATTTCTTGCCTTCTTCTCCGCCCTTCCATCCGTGCCGCACCCAGAAAACCTGTCGTTTAGCTTTCTACTATTGAGTGTGTTCGTCCTACTTTTCCAACTCCATGAGCCGCACGCCCCCAGCCCGTTGTTCCTATTCCCCCACGAACGCACGCTTCCGTTTGCAGTTTTTCTCCACCAGGGGCTGCAGAAGACAGTCGGAAACTTGTTACTATTCTTCCTTCCTATACTACTTGTATCCACTTTCCTCCTTTCATCATCTTTAGCGGACACGCCCTTCCCACCTCTGTTTTTTCAGCTGGCAACGGAGCCAACGCCAGTTGAAACTAGGACAGCATATTTCCTTCTCTCTTTCATGGTATTATTTGTTGGTGCGATATCTTTCTTCGTCACAATACCTACAGTTTCATTTTTGCCTTCACCCGAAACAAGCCATTGGGATCGTTATTCGGTCACCATTGGAAACATTGCTCGGGCTTCATTCTTCCGTGAAGTGGTAGCATACTCTCAACCTTATCCCTTTCCTTCGGTCTTCAATGTCGTTCGTTTGATACTCGTTCGCATCCCTATAATCATCCTGGATTTGTTTGGCGTGGACCACCCGTTCATGGAAAAATTCGAGCGCATACTCTGGAGAGTGACTGTGGGTCCTGTAGTTCTTCTCGTTACAGTTTTAGCCATACCCCTGTCATAACATACATTTCACTACTACTACTTCAACTGGGAATCTACTCATTTTGGTGTTACAGTGTCTAGCCTGGCTACTCACGACCTTCGTCGTCGTCTGCCCATTTTCTGTATGCACCCGCAGCCCAATCCAGTCTTTCTCTCTCTTCTCAAGTGCTCCAGTAACCACAACTAAGCAGGACTGAGGACCGTTAGTACAACCAACATACATATACCGAGCAACCTCACTGGCTGTTCCGTACAGGCAAACGACAAATTAATGTCAAAAATCATTCCTTCGAGTATCAACTCTTTCCTTCGTCGTCGCTGGGTCCGCACATCTACTACAGTGAAGCTAGTCTGGTGGCTTGAGTCTGCCTCTATAGGGCTCTTCGCGTCTGTTTCTGTTTCCACGAAGAGATCCTGAAATAGCACCCCCGGCATAACAATGCTTGACTTGAGCCAGTCACTTCTGCAAGGTTTGATGAATGTTGATCAACCGCTTTTGATCAAAGTGCTACATACACAGAACAAACGGCCCCTTCAGGCTAATTTAAGTCTTGATTCTTGATTCTTCAGGACCCGGTGGCGTTGCGTGTAACAATGTACCTGTGATTCTCAATAGCTTTCTGATAGCTTTGCTTTCTACTCCCAAGGTGAGTTTGCCAGCGATAGTTGCTGCATCATTGAAGGTACTTAACGCATCTTACGGTCTTCGCAGTTTGACGAATCATTCGCCTGTTGAACATGAAAACTTTGAAACTTCGCGAGTTCTACTCCAATATCCCTACCTATGCCATCCTATCTCATACCTGGGGCAGTGAAGAAGTTACCTTCTAGGATATGCAGAATACTCGGGCGGTATTTCCGGCCGCAAAGAGGAAGGCTGGCTATGCGAAGCTCCTAGGAGCCTGTACTCATGCTCGAAAGTACAATTTCGAATGGATCTAGATCGACTCATGCTGCATCAACAAGGAGTAGTGCAGAGCTTTCAGAGACCATCAACTCGATGTATGGATACTATGGGGACTCAGAAGCCTGTATCGTGTACTTGGATGATGCGTCGAGTACAGAAGATCTCAGAGATGGGCAATCTGGCTTTAGGAAGAGTAGTGTTGAAATTAAATGATAACGATCAAGTTACTAAGTTACTATGCATATGGCATCAATCAGGTACTGCGGACATACGGTCAAATGATCATACGGATATACTTAGACTATTTATATTATTATACTACTCTGATTAATGATATATACTTGAGAGTTAAGTGAGATACGTTCGCACGCTCTTACCCCCACTTTGTGACTCTCGCTAAGATAACCTAAGTCTAATAGGTTATGGGCCCCGCCTAGCTTGCTATAACTTCGATAAACACTTGTTCTACTCTGCTTTACTCTCTACTCGTACTCTGTTCCTGGACTAGTATATGACTAGTCGACAAACTCGATCTCAAGGATCAGTCCCAGATATCCCACTTCCTACTACCAGTCGCCACTCTAGTGCACACCCCTCTGATACCCAAACTCCTACTCCGCCTGTATCATCTACTTCACAAGCACAACCACCTGATCCTCTCATCCAAAACCCTCTTCCATTCGCACTTGATCCCATTATGTCTGATGCTGGCGAAAATACTAGGACTAATGTCCGGGATACTGTCCCTACTCCATCATTATCTCCTCCATCTACCCCTACTTCGTCGGTCGCATTATCTATGCCCAAAAATACAAACCCCAACTACGTGATGCCGCTCAGCGACATCAACAAAGCTTTTGATTCCTTGACAGTTCTTACTGGCAGTGAAAATTGGAAGATGTGGTACTTTCGCGTTAATAGCGCTTTACGGGTGATTCGTCACCAACACTTTAAAAGTTCCGGGTTACATCCTGGTAATACTGTCAAACTAGCCTGTTTTAACGCTATTACAGGCAAGATTGATGATAAAATCATGATCCACTACATCGAAGAGTCGGATGTGATAGAGCTTATTAAGAAGCTCAAGCAATGTTTCGACCCTTCATCCACAGTTCAAGAGTCTAATGAGCTGTGGAAACTCTTCAACTTATGTAAACCAGTCTGGGAGTTTGATAAGCTCCTCGACGAAGCTCAGGATCTGTAGGCTTCTATCAAGAAGAGAGACATAGATGTCTCGGATCAAGTCTTTTACTCAGCTCTAGTGGGGATTATTCCTCCACACTATTACTTTGTTCGCAGTTCTTACGAAGCAACTGTGGATGCAGCTGCAGCTACATGGGATGCCACTACTGCAGCTGAAGGGGAGAAACCCGTATACACAGCTGTCGACCTCATTGCGCGGCTAAAGAAGGAATTCACTAACTATCATTTGAGCAATGCTCGAACGTATCCTTCGAAGAAGTCCGACAAGAAGTCTGGTAGCACTAGTCAAGGCGGTGCTCAACGATTGGACAAGTCAAAAGGGGAATGTGCTAACGCTGCAGCGCCGTACCAGAAGCCTTCTGATGGCAAAAAGGATTGGAAGTGCTTCAACTGCAACAAGATGGGTCATACGACCCAGACGTGCCCAGAACTGTGGACTGAAAAGTCCAAAGAAGCTATGAAGAAGAAAGGGATTACTAAACAATCCAACAAAGGCAAGACCAAGGAGAATGCATCAGTTGCCATCTCCATGCCTGCGTCTTTGTTGGATTGTTTAGTAATCCCTTTCTTCTTCATAGCTTCTTTGGACTTTTCAGTCCACAGTTCTGGGCACGTCTGGGTTGTATGACCCATTTTGTTGCAGTTGAAGCACTTCTGATCCTTTTTGCCATCAGAAGGCTTCTGGTACGGCGCTGCAGCGTTAGCACATTCCCCTTTTGACTTGTCCGATCGTTGAGCACCGCCTTGACTAGTGCTACCAGACTTCTTGTCGGACTTCTTCGAAGGATACGTTCGAGCATTGCTCAAATGATAGTTAGTGAATTCCTTCTTTAGCCGCGCAATGAGGTCGACAGCTGTGTATACGGGTTTCTTCCCTTCAGCTGCAGTAGTGGCATCCCATGTAGCTGCAGCTGCATCCACAGTTGCTTCGTAAGAACTGCGAACAAAGTAATAGTGTGGAGGAATAATCCCCACTAGAGCTGAGTAAAAGACTTGATCCAAGACATCTATGTCTCTCTTCTTGATAGAAGCCCACAGATCCTGAGCTTCATCGAGGAGCTTATCAAACTCCCAGACTGGTTTACGTAAGTTGAAGAGTTTCCACAGCTCGTTAGACTCTTGAACTGTGGATGAAGGGTCGAAACGTTGATAAGATCAAGCATTTCTCCCGATTACTAGGGATATCCGCTTGAAGGGGAGTGTTGAAATTAAATGATAACGATCAAGTTACTAAGTTACTATGCATACGGCATCAATCAGGTACTGTGGACATACAGTCAAATGATCATACGGATATACTTAGACTATTTATATTATTATACTACTCTAATTAATGATATATACTTGAGAGTTAAGCGAGATACGTTTGCACGCTCTTACCCCCACTTTGTGACTCTCGCTAAGATAACCTAAGTCTAATAAGTAGATGGTTCAAGAGAGGTTGGACGCTTCAGGAGTTGCTCGCTCCTCGCTACGTCGTCTTCTTGGGAAAGGATTGGGAAGAAATTGGAACTAGATGGAGTCTACGGGACGCCATATCTGCATTGATGCGTATCCCCTCCCGCGTCTTCAAGGACGGTGATATGACGAGGTACAGCATAGCTCAGAAGATGTCGTGGGCAGCTTTTAGGGAGACGACGAGGCCAGAGGACCAGGCGCGTTGTCTGATGGGGCTATTTGGGGTCAATATGCCGCCTCTCTACTAGTGATGTGTGGGCCCAGGCTTGGGGCTGGCTTTGGAGGGCTCAGGCCTGATAATATGGAGGCCCGAGCCCGATGCAGGTCTGGCCGGGCTCGGGCCTGAGCCAGGGCTTTTCAGAGAATTTTTTCGGGATATTCTGAGGTCATCTCTGACTTACTATATATACAGACCCTAGCCTTCAAGCTCCAATACTCCGTTACCTCTCTCGATGGATTTAGGTTTCCCGAGAGGGACCGTAAGTCGCCCTCATTGTTTTATTCCCGTTTGTACTCATTGATACACTTTAGTGTCTTCTACGACCCCTTCACCGCGTCCTTTCTTGATGTTCGAGAGTCTCAATGTGGCGCTCTGACTCAAGTGACATTCACCTCGATACCTCCTGAAGCTCTGCATTGTGTTCGATTCAATCTGAAGGTCCAGAACCTCCTTTTTGGACTTGAACTTCTCGTGAGCAATGGCATGTTGCCTTTTCTTTCTATTATTACTCTAGATTATTGAGATACCATGCTTTCTAGTATTCCTCACCAAGGGTCTATTGCCCCGATTTTGACGTCCCCCGAGCCTCTCCACAACTCCCAGACATCATATCCCTGCCCGAAAAGTCGGCTCACGTTAATGTTTCCTGACGGACTCCGATTTCCCGCGAGCAGGCATACAGGAAGTTTACGGTCTCCTGAGGATGATTTTTTGCGGATTTTGACGTCCGCCGAGCAGGACTTTCAAATGTACGTTGAACGAATTCTACACCTTCCTTGAGCTTCGCACCGTCGGATCTACCGCCAGAGGACTTGTTCCCGCTCTCAAAACTTGACAGCTCAAACACTTACCTTGACTTTGCCTTCGTCGCCTCTCAAACTCGATATTTTGACTATCTCCTTTGACTTGGTCTTGATGATGGAGACCCGCGCTTTCCCATGATCGACATACGCGTAACGGGTCGGTCCTCAATTTGGCCTATTCTATGATTGCAGTACGTCTTCCCGTACTGAGAAAAGCTGTTTTCAATACTGACCTTGAATTTTGTTTAGCGTTTACGGTGACTGTAGGCCCGAAGTCTTCTGTCAAGACACCGTATTCTCCCAAGACCAGGGTAAGTGCTCTCATACCCGTAAAGAGCTCCTGCTCACCACCTTTCGCTCTGTAGACTTGGTGGACGCGTATTAGTGGGTCGTTGTGTTGCTCCCAACGCTGTCATAACCTGGGTCTAGCACGACAAATACTCGATACAAGGACCTATTAGATTACAGCTCACTTTACCTTTGTAGGCCGTGCCCACGCCTTTCAATTTTTTCGCCACAATTTCCAGAGGTCTGCCGCTGCCGCGGTAAGTGTAGAGTCCCTCTCACCGACGTTGAATTATTCTCGTTACAGTGTCTTGCATAATTTTCTTGAGGTCGCGTTTTTTCGCACTTGTTTATTTGTATTTGATAGGTGATGGTATGATGTCATGAGAATCTCTACGTGTCATTGAGTAGTCAGCTCGAGTCGCTGTTTCCTCGACTTCCTGCTCGCTTCCTGGTCATCGTCCAGCGCGCTTTGAGGAACGAATGAGTAGTTTGAATACGTATCCCTCCTTTATCTCCTTCAATGGCTGTGTGCCTGCATCCAACCAAAAATTGGCACTTTTCCGGCTACACTCTTCACATCTGGCACATTGTACTTTTCGGCGCCATCGTTGTCCTGGCAGCCTCCTAGCCGACATGTTTTTAAACCCTCTGTGCAGAAATTACCCTTTTGCCACACCATGTTTGTGTCTCCGAACCTCGAGACCACTTCTCGCCGCTCATTCAGATACCAGTGTACGATACGTTTCCGAAGATCAACGCTAAGAGGCATGAGGAAAAGAGATATATTGGTGTTGCTTCGAGTCGCCTCAGTCGCCTCGAGGAGATATTCGTGACATCATATGTACGGAAGCGAACACCTATCAAATACAAATAAACAAGTGCGAAAAAACGCGACCTCAAGAAAATTATGCAAGACACTGTATGTCGTTTGCAGGCTCTAATCTGCTGCTTCGAGGGGCCTGGGAGGGACCAGGGTCGGGGAGAGATGAATTGGAAAATCGGTGTGGCGGTTGTGGTGAATCGGGCAGATCTGGCTGAGATTCAGCGAGATCTAGAAAATCGTCAGCTCCAGCATATGACTATCGACACTTTTTATGGACTTAGCGCTTTATGAAAAAGTTCGAATTGGGCTTGCAGAGATCTCTGTCGGTAGTTCGCGAGGGGGTAGAGATAATGGGAGGCAAGACGCGCCGTCTGATAGTTAGACTCTATTCCTCGCGAGTCTCCTCCGGTCCCCCATGGTAGTAGAACTGTAGAAGCGAAGGAGGAGCCTGCCATAGTCAAATTCTCACGTGCTCTTATCGCTCACCAATACAGTACTACCGCAGTCTGCGAGGACTTGCAGTATTGGAACCTTCAATTGGTGAAATACTCTAGTGTGTTTCCAAAGGTCCTTCTCGTGCGTATTGACTCTCGTTATGCCAAACGGTTCAGGTCCCTTACATCCACGCCCAGCTTAGCTCTTGGACCCGAACGAACAATGTCGATGATAGGAGTTTCAGAATCGCTTCTGAGAAAGCCCACCCATCCACCCGAGAAATTCGAAAAGCTCCTCCGGGGTCCCGTTTCTAACGCCGATCGGACAGAGGTGATGAAATACCTACGCGATACCGAACGGGACTACCGCGATGGTCAGGTCGAGATAAACAAGTACAAGGCTATGATATTGATGCTGGAGTCGAAGAGGGAGGGAATGAAGAAGGCAATGGAGAAGTATCGGACTTTGCTATCGCCAGTCCATCGGTTGCCTTCAGAGCTTCTCTCGAAAATTTTTGGGTATTGTTGCAAGTACAATTTTCTGGACCTGGCCATGCCCCCAGCTTCATCCCTTTCCATGGTGTGTGGTCGCTGGAGGGAAATCGCGCTATTATCGCCAAGTCTTTGGTCCTCCATATACATCCTGGGGCTCCCTACCTCTGATGAAGAGGATGAAGAGGGAGTGGATGAAGAAGAGGAGCGGATGAAGAGAGATTGCATCACCAATCGGGTACGACTATGCTTGGAACGATCAAAATCGGCCCCTTTGAAACTCGATATTACTATTTATTCTTCTCATTATTCCTCTGAAGGGTGCAGTTTGAGCAATACCGTTATGCGCCTTCTTGCAGAGCACTCTGAAAGATGGGAAGAGTTTTCATACAAGGGACCGGAGTGTTACGCCAGTTCCGCGGCGGATAGAACTCACTTTCCTATTCTCAGAAGCCTCCGACTATTGACAGGACCAGCACAATCGGGATCACATGATCAAGATCCTTCCCTTCCCCTTGACCGGTTCCGGAACTGCCCGGCGCTCACTTCAGTCTATACAGACACTGTAGAGACTGAAGATCGCCTTCAACTTCCATGGGCGAGTATCCGTGTCCTCGGATTGTGTGACTGCTCAGACGCCTCTGTGTTGACTATCCTGCCGTCGTGTCTAACACTGGAGGAGCTCACACTGAGCGAGGTCTATGACACTGTTAACCAGACCTCACCCCAGAGGATGATTGTGTCGGACACGATCAGGACACTGTCAATATTTGCCCCATACGACGACTCGGTTCCGAATATTCAGCACTTCACCTTTCCTCGCCTCTCTTCCATCAACATTTCACATCCGGCAACCAGTCCCATCCATCTGCAGCAACTAATCCAGCGATCCTCCTGCTCCATCACGTCCCTGAGCCTTGATGGCCTCCGTCTCACAGATTCCCAACTGACATCTCTCCTTCGCCTCATGCCTGAATTAAGAACGCTTGAAATTGGAATATGTGAAGGGTACCCTATCGCCAGATCTCGTTTCTTAGATCACCTCACTGCTAATCCGAATGACGGCCATCATCTGTTTTTACTGCACCTCACGGAGCTGAAGATTGAGTTCGCCGGCGAAGAGGTTGATGAGCAGTCCCTCACAAACGCATTGACATCCAGATTGGTTCCGTTCGCATCCTCTCCTATGGGTGTCGATTGCCTACAATCCGTGGAGATTTGGTTTTGGTGGGATTTCACAATCCCGTCGGAGGCGTTCTCCTCGTTACAGTTCCTTCGGGATATTGGTCTGCAATTGACCATCTCTCATCGCATTTTCAACGGATGGTAGTCATTCTTACCTTTCACGACAATCCCGCCCCATCCTATGCCACCCCATACATTCTTCTTTGGGACCTCGTTTATCTGTAGGCTTTCTATCTATGCCTCCGAGCCACCGTTATATAAACCTTATCCAAGTCTGCTTTTTGAACCGTGTATTGCTGGAACCTGGTAGTGCGTCCCCATCTTTAGCATCGGATTCTGTATGCTTGTACTGTAAGTATATTATATGCATTTCATGTCCTTAGCCCCAGCGAAAAAGCGTGGCGGTGGTTGCGATGCATGGTTTGAGGATCGTTCTGAGTACCCAACCGGGATTCATGCCCCGAGGATGAGAGGGCGGGAGCCCCTGCACCATTCGAGCAATGGATTTCGCAGGTGTCTCTAGGGAGCCGGCTCGCAGTATTGTTCGAGAAATTGAAGCTTCCATCGATCCCTGCCGACCATGTGCACAACCTAAGGCACCCGAGGGCAACCTGCGAGTCAGCAGTACGAGGTATGGTTCTACGGATACACTAGGATACAAGATTTACAACAACGAACGAAACTGGAGAAAAACGACGATGAAAGCACGATGGATGATGTTGCGGCGTTGTGGTAGTAGATATCAATACACCGTTCAAATCAGTCTGATTCTGAGTCCGAATCCGGAATTTTGACGGAGGAACTTCTATGGGGTACTGTATACTACAGTAATTAGTTGATTGAAAAAAAAAAATAGGACCAAAAGGCACATAGCTGAGATAGCGTAACTCGCGACGAACTCAGTGAGCCGGCTGAGGCACTACTGTGGGGACTTTTGAACTTTCGGAACCTTGTCTTTGGGAATTCAAAGTTCAAAGTTGTCGATGATGAAGGTGATTAAACTCTCGTCGGTGGCGGGATACTCCAGTCAAGCCGTTCTGCGCGAACCAATCCACACATGTCGCTCAAATGCTCCGCAACCACGATACACAACCCGACATAATCCTCGTCCGGATGGGTTCATTCGGGGATGAGTTCTGCTTGAATTGCGTACTGCAAGATTTCAGAGCGAGTCAGCGCGACCCAAGCATAGCCGAACCGCGGTGGGTAGTGGTCGAATATTTTATGTGGGTAGTATTGGTGTGGAAGCTTGGGAAAGGGGAAAGGACTGGTTTTCCACCATATGTACAGGGGTTAGTTCTGTCATCTAGAAAAGGCATCAACAGAGCCATTCTGCAGAGAGCGAGATGTCCACGCTTTCTAGATCCTTGTGAATACGTTCACTGGTTTGCTACGAGTGGCCTGGCACGCACCTCTACCTCGAAATCGCTTTCCCAACCCGTTTCCCCATTTTCTTGTTCGTGTTTATTTTTCAATGCCTGCTTGGACCTTCTACGAACTTGTAGATACGATAATTCTTCCCGGTATTGGTGATCTTATTTTTTTTCGATATCGGAACACAGGAAAATTTACGCAGAAGATCGTCACGCGAGATCGCCTCAAGGAGGTGCCCTTACTGCCGCTTTGAAGAGGAAGTTGACACCACCAGTTGTGGGTTTTATAGTGCCTCGCTCCCACTCCCCCAGGCTTCAGCGGATTTCTCCCCTTGATTTCTTTGACGTGGACTGCGGTCCTGACCAGCAATATCTTGCCTTCCCGGCGTCCACTTTCAGAATCCTCACGTATACGATCGCCAGTGAGTGGTCGCCGAAGGACATACAAACAGTCGACGTGGCTCTTGGATTTCGAGGAGTTGTGCCGTGGGTGTATATATCCTTCCATGGGCAAAATTTTGAAATCGACGGTCAGGAACGGGATTTGGCCGCCTATCTAGACCTCGTGAGTCAGAGAACAGACCACTGGCCAGAGGAGCTCCAGACTTCGTCAATGACATTAACCTTACCCGACTTTGTTCAGGATCTCAAGGTCACCATTGAAGCCAGAACAACCATTCAGCTTGGCTCTCACCTTTTGCGATTTGAATTTACTAGAAAGCCCAGGACTTTTTGAGTAGCTGTCACTAGTACAACTTTACTTGCTGTAAATAAATCTACATGTACAACAAAGCAACGAATTTGAGGTCGAGTCGTTAAGTGGTCAACGGTACTTACAGGTACCAGTTACGTCTCAAAACTCTGCCCTGCAGGCAGTTGCAATTGCCATACCCCGCTACCATTCAAAGAATAGTAATTAGATGTAAAATAACCTTCAATCAAAGAGTCTGAAAGTGTCACAACGTCTAGCCTGGGGACCAACCGCTCAGCTACGCGAACCAGGCTATTCACAACCTTCTTCATCGTCGTCTGTCCGTCCATCGTCCAGGAAAAGTCCGAATTATAAACAGAGTCATCCATCTATGCAACAATCAAGCCAATCGTCTCGTCCAAATCACCACTGGCAAATCACGAGAAAGTCCATGCACAAGTCCCAGTCCGAAACCCAGTCGATCCTCATTCCTCTCATTCATGCCTTCCACCTCACTCCTCACTCCTCACTAACCCCCAACTCCGGAAAAACGCCCAACAAAACTCTATCCAATATCATCAACACCAAATGGACATTACACGCTTTATTCGATAGGGGATCTATGGCTGCTTCGAGTGTTGCTGATGGGTCTGGGCCGAGGAGGAGGGGGAGGAGGTGGGCTGTGATAATGCGTAGATATGAGACAAAGACGAGAGTCAGTAAATGAACAAATTACAATACGGTAAAAAAAAATAAAGAGAAAACTCACCTATACCCCCCTTCGGCCTCCACTCCACCAACTTGGCTCTAATCTCTGCTTGTTCTTCAGGTGTTGGGTCTATAGGCGGAGGTGCGGGATATCCATTTGGGAATAGTGTCCGTTTGGCGTTTCGTACGATTTCAAAGAGAAGAGAGGGTGAGAGGGTGTTGTGTAGGAGGTATGGAAGTAGGCTGTAACAGAATAAAATGAAATTTAGAATTTAGAAATAGAAATGAGTGATTTGACGCATAATACTCACCGATCAACAAAAGGCCCAAACGCACAAACACCCATCTCAACCGTACTCAAAATCGTACTAGACGCATACCGTTCATTCGTTGAGAATATCTCAGCTAGCATGAGTAAAGCCGGCTGAGCATGGTCTTTTTGAAGTTGGTCATTTGCTGCTTCTTCTGGTAAACCCGTAGTACGAGTCGAATTCGGTTGAGTACGAGTGTTATTGGCAGACGAGAAAGAGTGTGATAAAGGTGATTTGGGGAGGGATGAGGATGTGGAGGATATAGAGGGTGTTGGAGAAGCTAATATGGAGACAGCAATGGGAGTGGAGGCGGAGAGTGGGTCTGAGGATGGAGATACGGGTGGTGTGGGTATCGGTATGGGTACGGGTATGGGTTTCGTGTGCATCTGAGGTGTAGACGTCGATATCGGTGTCGAGTTGCAAGAAGATTTGGGTGAAGGAGAATGGGAATGTGACTGGTTGACGAGTTTAATAGTCGTCATAGTTTGCTTGTAGGCATTTATGAGAGCCAGACATACGCCTGAGATGGCTTGGACAGCCGAAAGGATGAATACTATGATAGTATGGAATGAGAACTGGAGTGATGTAGATGTAGGCGGCAGTGTCCTCGGTTCGGGTGTCTATGACCGGAAATATCAGAGATCAAACGGACATCATCAGCTATAAAAACCAGAAACACAGTGCATACCTTCATAACCACCTTATTACTACTACTACCCCCCAACTGGTCCAAAATCATCTTCTGTATGAACCAAGGCTGAGTAATCTTTGGTATTACATCGTTCAGAAGGATCTTTAGCAGTATTTCACGGACGATAACCCTTTCGGTTTCGGGTGCGTAATCTTCAGTGGGTAGACAGACTTTGAGAATCAAGTCTACTATCTGACGGATGTATTCAGGGTCTATGACACCTTCTGCAGATATAGCCATGTGTGGTTGAAGTTGATGGAATAGCTGAGGAAGAGAGAGAGCGCCTCCGCTAGCGTATGAAGTGGATACTTTGGAAGCAGCATTTCGGTAATCGCGGTAGTGGACCGTGACGATAGTGGGTATGTCCCGGAAGACAAGAGGGGGGAGGTCGGCGTTGACGAGTCTTTCTTCAAGGGCACGAAAGACATGGGTAAGTATTCGGGTTATTTCTGGAAGAAATTGCTTGTCATAACGGGTGATTTTAACCCACCAGGGGTTGACAAAGGCACGAAGAGCGAGAGCTATAAAGTCGTAGAGTTCATTAGTGAGTTCGTCTGGGACTTGAGTGTTGAGAAGAGGAGGAAGAGAGGATTGAGAGGGAAACAAGAGACGAATGGAGAGAGGCGCATGGCGGCTCATTTCCAAGCGGCTTTATGAACACAACCACCACCATACTCATCATTTGTCTTGCAGTGGTCGGTCTTCTTCTACTCGCTCTTTTCTACTACTTTGCTTTCGGAAAAAGGTCAAGAAAGTCGGCACCGTTACCACCCAAACAACCCCTTGCTCATCATCGCGAGGCACAACTAGCTCGGCTTACTCCTCTCCTAAAAGGCACTTCTATACCAAGCTCGGTTTCTCTTGCTTTCTAGCGAAACTTGGCTACGACCCTCTTCATCGTCGTCTACCCATTCCCATTCTACCTATCATTCACGTTCACGCAAGCTTTCACCATCGCCGTCTTCGTCCTCAATTCGGACTACGAGTACTCGGAGTGGACTTCCTCATAATGCGCATAATCGAGTGCAGATTGTGCTGCCTGCACCACTAGCATTGCAGCCGCCCTCGTCTTATCCATCCCGTTTGAGTGTGGCAGATGTGTGGGTACCTGGACTGGAACGGTCCCGGTCACTTTCTCCTGCGAATGTACCTGGGCATAGTAAGTCCTTTAAGTTTCTGACCTCTAATTCATAGTACTCATAGGTGTATAGACACTTCCCAAATGCATCGAAGCAGCTCTCTACCGTCTGCGCGATCACATTCATCTTCTACATCACCTTCACCTTCACCCTCCTTTTCCTCACGAACATCCGTCCACACTACCGATCCATTCTTCCAATTTTCTAGCCCTCCTCCACCCGTACCACGCATCCCTTCGATATACATGCACCCGCCGTCGCATTCAGCTTCACATTCATTGAAAGGGCCCCTGAGTTAACAAGAGCACTGGACAGGACTTGCGCCATTTCAGTATACCATACATTTCACAAACCAATAGACAGAGACTCAGACTCTTTCTTGTCACGTATTTTCCTATTTCCTACTATTTGAAGTAAAGTAGACGTACGCAGTCCATACCTAAAAAAAGTTGACAACGCACTATTATCCCTGTGCTGCTCTCGCGCGACCTGGACACCTCGCAACCGCGTAAATCGTCGCGTTTCATTGGACCGGCAAGTCCGGTCCGGGCCGTGAAATTTTTAACGCGCCTAAAACTTTCGGCTTTCAACTTGCAGTTCGGACTTGAGTCGGACTCCAAGGTCTACTCAACATCTACGTTGAGCTCAACTCGCGCCGATGCTGGTCCGGCGAACTCCAGCGTGCACATTGCGCGCATCTATCCAATCCCACTCGCACTACTCTCAGTCCCGGTCAAAGTCTGGCTCTCGTTCTCTCGCAACTCATGCTCCCTCTTCTTCTGGTACCCCACTAAAAGAAAAAAACTGCGCTTCCATAACACCTCCCTACCAAACTCTCATTCAAAACCTCGAGCATGTTAGAAGCGTTTTGAAGAGACCTCTGACGTTGGCGGAGAAGATACTTTATAGTCATTTGGTTGACCCTATTAACGGTCTCGGATCTGGGGATGTAGGGAGGATACGAGGAGAAGCATATTTACAATTACGCCCGGAGAGAGTTGCGATGCAAGATGCTTCGGCGCAGTGAGTACCTATGTGTTCAGGTACACGATACGTTGACTAACTGATTCCATTTGGTTTATCTGCTTAGGATGGCTCTGTAAGTCACTTTCGTCCTGTTGCTGCTGAAATAGTATCGCAAAGCTCACGAAGAACTCACCAAATCTAATTCATGGGTTCTTACTTTGTCCTTGCCTGCTTGATTGGTGTTAAAGACTCCAATTTATGAGTGCCGGACTTGCACGATGTGCAGTACCCACTAGTATCCATTGTGACCATCTTATCCAGGCTTCGCAGGGTGCTGATGCGGACTTGGAGGTGAGTAGTCATATCGTGACCTTATTCTCATTCTTATTCTCATATTATTTCATGTATAGAAATCAATCCAATCCAACAAAGAAGTATTCGACTTTCTTGAAAGCGCCGCTAGAAAATATGGGATCGAATTCTGGAAACCAGGTTCGGGGATTATACATCAGATTGTGTTGGAGAATTATGCGGCGCCTGGGATGCTTATGTGCGTTATAATCTTGGTTTCTTTTATCGTTTTGGTTTTCCTCTCGAGTTGGATGCGATTGGGGGGTTTGGGGTTCACTTTCTCCTTGCTTATATCCGGATACTCATACTCATTCTATCTTGGTATAGGCTTGGAACGGGTACGTTTTTCAGAAGCAACAACAGCATTCCCTTTTCTTCCTCTTCTATGGCCCTCAGAACTGACATGCATCCCGTCTGTTTTTCGTTCGTTCTTTCTTCCTTCTTAGATTCCCATACACCGAACGCCGGAGGCCTAGGCATGCTCGCTATCGGAGTAGGAGGTGCAGATGCCGTAGATGCGATGACGGGGACACCCTGGGAGCTTAAGGCGCCTCAGATTGTTGGTGAGTGATTATTTTTCCTTTCTTTTTCCTTTCTTTCTGTGTCTTTGTGACTGGGACCTATGTCTATGATTCTGCCAATTGCTCACGCTGTGCTATAACTAGGTATCCACCTCACGGGTCAACTCTCCGGATGGGCAACGACGAAAGATTTGATTTTACATTTGGCTGGGAAGCTTACTGTCAGGGTGAGTGAGTCTGGAAGCTCAGAGTTTAGTATTACGGTCCTATGGCCTATGGTGACTGAACACACTTTTTCTTGGGTTGTGTTTTGCAGGGCGGAACTGGACGCATCCTCGAATACTTTGGACCCGGTGTAGAAAATCAATCATGTACAGGCCTCGCAACCATCGCTAACATGGGCGCCGAAGTCGGTGCTACAACGTCTACATTCCCTTACTCGAAGAACATGCAATCGTATTTACACGCAACGGGAAGAGGCCCTGTGGCTCGTGCTGCAGATGAAGCTGCTAGAAAGGGATTTTTGAGTGCGGATGAGGGAGCAGAGTATGATGAGGTTGTTGAGATTGTGAGTTGAACTTCAATACAAAATTTATTTTTTTTGTTGTCTTTTTTCGCCATGACCAATACGCTAATCATCATTATTATGAAAACAGAACCTCTCCGACCTCGAACCCACCATCAACGGTCCATTCACGCCTGATCTCGCTACGCCGCTTTCCAAGTTTGGTGCTTTCGTCAAGGAACAAGGATGGAAGGATGAGTTATCTGCTGGGTTGATTGGGTCTTGTACGAATAGTTCTTATGAGGATATGGTATGTGTGTACACTCTTTATTTGTTGGGGTTTTTGGGATTCGTTACTGAGTGTGTGTCATCTTTAGACAAGAGTCGCAGATCTTGCTCGACAAGCTAAAGCTGCTGGGTTGACTACCAAGGTCTGTTTTTTTCCCTACTTTGTCATTAGCCAGGGTTTCGTTTCGAATACGCGTTGACATGGTTGGTTGGTTGACGAATCCAGGTCCCATTCCTCTGCACACCTGGTTCAGAACAAATTAGGGCTACGATAGAACGGGATAATATCACTTCTACACTCGAAGATGTCGGCGCTGTGGTTCTCGCAAATGCTTGTGGTCCTTGTATCGGTCAGTGGAAACGAGATGAAAAGCAAGGCGAAGAGAACGGTATGTCTGACATTTATCCTGGTTTTCTTTCTCATTCTAACGAGTCTACCCCATTCTCATCCCACCAGCCATTCTCACCTCTTTCAACCGAAACTTCAAATCTCGTAACGACGGTAACAAACTAACCATGAACTTCCTTGCTTCCCCAACCATCGTCACCGCCCTATCCTTCTCTGGTAAACTCTCCTTCAATCCCATGACCGATTCTATACCTCTTCCCTCTAAACCCGGAGAAACTTCTCAATCATTCAAATTTTCCCCGCCAAAAGGACAAGATTTACCTTCTAGTGGATTCATTCCTGGCGAAACGAGTTATTACCCCGAGCCGATCCCTGAACCACAACCGGAGACGGAGGTAATTATTAGGAAGGATTCGCAAAGGTTGGAGGTGCTGGAGCCTTTTGAGAGTTGGTTTGATAATGGTGATGGGAAGCGGAATGCGAAGAACGAGAGAGGGTTGGAGTTGCCGCCGTTAAAGGTGTTGATGAGGGTTAGAGGAAAGTGTACGACGGATCATATTTCTGCTGCGGTGAGTGTTGGTTTTGTGGTTTGTGCTGGAGTAGTTCAGACTCCTGACAATCTGTCTGTGTAGGGTCCCTGGTTGAAATATAAAGGCCATCTTACAATATTTCTGAAAATCTGCGTGCGTAGTCCTTCCTCAAAAAGCACTTGTTACTTGTTCTGAATTCCTTCTTTTTTTGTCCAGTCATCACCGCTTTAAACGACGAGGGAGGCGAGATGAACGTTGCTTTCGATCACGATGCACAGGATGGACAGTCTACAACCGATACGATACCCAACGTTGCAAAACGTTTCAAGGCGAGAAATCAGCCATGGGCTCTTGTCGTGGATGATAACTATGGTGAAGGAAGCGCTAGAGAACATGCTGCTCTCCAACCACGGTTCTATGGTACGCAATATCTGCTTCTCTTGCTGCTTCTCCCTTCCTGACATATTGTCAGGCTGTTCTATGATCCTGGCTCGGTCCTTCGCTCGTATTCACGAGACTAACCTCAAGGTACTTTACTTGGCCTCGTCGCATGCTCTGTTCTTTACTAATTGATCTCTCCTACCAGAAACAAGGCGTCCTTCCCCTATGGTTCGTCGACAAAGCAGACTACTCTCGGATAGCCTCTGGTGACGTTTTGGAAACCATTGGCTTGGCCGACCTCCTTCAAGGCAACCCCAATGCTCAGATCTCCATTAAAGTGACGACTCGTGCTGGTGAGGTGTTTGAGATCCCTACTCGACATACCATGTCTGCGGATCAGCTCAAATGGCTTCGTGCGGGTTCGGCGTTGAATTATATACGATCGCAGATGAAGTAGGGATATAGGATACATACACAAAACAAAAAGTACTACTATATACGTAGTAGGATATATATCTACAACAGATGTAAGATATGCTATGTAGAGTCTGGATTATTAGTTTGTTAGCTTTGCTGTCGATCACCTATACTACTAGTGCTAGTGTTAGTGAACTTTTGACCAAGAGCTGAGCGCTGAGAGCTCGCTGGGATCAAAATCCTCGTGGGGTCTGCTTTTCAAAACATCTGGTAAAGGACAGTGATGATGGTGGATATGTCCCGGAAGATGCATGTGCGTAATATTTCAAAGGAATGAAGAACCTGTGTCTACATCTGGTATAGAAGTGTATAGAAGGATTGACGAGCGCATACAGCACTGCATGATATTCTCTATACATTGGTATAGAGGCAATGCATGCCCCCCTTTTTCTATACAGGGTCAAGTCGTATAGAAAGTATAGTTCCATGACTTCTATACGCTTCTATACACCTCTATAAACGTGCAAGTCTGCTGATGTAGGCTCACTTACACAGGAAAGAGCAAGGTCCGAGGTTCCGTTTCAAAAGGGATTAGGCGAAGTTTCAACTGCCCTATCTTACTGCTTTGAGGAGAGAGAACAGCACAACTACTTTTACGCAGTCTTTCTCGACGATTACTGAAGTTCCTGTGAAATTACCCGGCCAAAAGTACCACTGCGACTAGAGCAGTATTCGGATCCACACAAGCCACCTTCAGGTTCATCCATAGTTCCGGACCCCTCTGAACAGCAAGTCCATTAGTGTATGCTATACCGGGTGAGGATCAACTTTGCCTTGTTCTTCCTCCGGTAAATTGCGGTAAACTGTATTTGTGGGCGACGGGGCGTACGATTGTGTAGTGTCCTCCTGGCATTTAGCTGAAGGTTCATGCCCATATATCGAGAAACCAATTGATGAATGCTGTGGGCTCATAACAACTGCTTTGACGTTTCTTAACCAGAAGTCCTTAAAAACCTGTTGGCAATCAGGAAGGATTCAACATTCGTCTTCCCTACCGGACTGCATATCCAGTACTAGTACGTCTTACTGACTAGCTTGACCTCCTGGAGCCATTTACTTACTGCGAACCGTCAAGGCTAGATTCATTGCACAATATTCATCTGTCCATTTGCTCCTCAGGTTGGACCACCAGTCATCATCTATCGGTGCCGTTATAATCATCTTGCTCCCATGGAACGACATTGGTCTGACTATTCACTTACTGTCCAGGAACATCATGTGTCAGTATACTGCTCAGTACTATCTCTGTGGTGTACAACTTCGACCCAGGCTCGCCAGTGGTGCTTGTCCGTACGCTCGTACCGTTGGTCCGCCGGTTCAAAAACGTCGACTTATCTGTTCTCGAGATCAAGTTAATCTCGTGCCCCTTCAGCAATGGTGCTCGCCCACATGCTCTATGATACAAGGTCTACCCGGACATCCTACCCATGAATGATTGGACAACGACAACGACATCTGACGGACTTTGCATACCCTTACAGTATAGTTTGGACTTGGTTTGGACAGTTTTGCTTTAATGTTAGACATTTGTATTTTTTTCTTTGAGAGTGAGAGATCGAAGGATGGACGATTACCAGGACAATATTGTATTACTTACACCTTCGTTTCACTTCCAGATAAGATTAGATGCATGGACTTTTGCGGCATGGACATAGAACTACGATTGTTCACCTTGTTCCCTTTTTGTAAACCCTCCAGCTTTGACATATGCTTAGGCACACGAGCATTATGCCAAATGCTCCCGCATATCTATCAGTGCCACCTACTCTTCAGGGATCAGCGCTTACTGAGATAAAATGCATGTTTGCAGCTTCTATTCTTCACGATTAGTCTTTACGGTGCTATAGACGACGCGGTCCGCTAACCAGGCTACTATTGCGCGAGCCGACCGAGAGGCCGACGCAATTCGAGAGAGGGTGAAAACACGATAAATTCCAATGGAGATCTGCAATACGAAAATCGTCAATTCTCTGATGTGGCTACTTTTTTATAGTAGGAAAAATGAACTTACCCAGATAGCGGTAACTTGTAGAATGCATGTTGAAGATTCATGCCATTTGGGACAGCGTCTACAGTTTACTGTCAGTGAAACCACCCGAGCCACTATAGGGCCAAGTTTTGTCTGTCTATGTTGAAATGCAATGCTGTCACCATGATGGGGATAAACGTTAACCGTTTACCTCTTCAGTCCTGAACGCGCGAGGACCGAATTGACACACAGCCAGGGAGCACTGAGTGGATCATCGTATTGCCCACTAGTCAACCAGAAGTCTTCTCCGACCCCTTCTGGCAGCGGACTCATCGGAATACAGAGAAGGCGGAGGTCAGGGGTGAGGAGTCTTTCTTCGAGGACACAAAAGACATGGGTAAGTATTCGAAGTATTTCTGGGAGAGATTGCTTGTCATAACGGGTGATTTTAGCCCACCAGGGGTTGACAACGAAAAGCGAGAGCTATAAAGTCGTATAGTTCATTGGTGAGTTCGTCTGGGACTATTGTGTCTTAATGCATATTCAAGACCCAAAGAGAGTATACTAGTGAGGACTGCAGGGAACTGGACCTTGTACCCAATCTCCCTATCACTGCCCCCCTCCACTACCCTCTACGACGCTCGTCGCTGTTGAGACATGAACGACGAGCGGACGCAGTCGCACACTACCAATAGTGTCCGAGGACTGGTTGGACTGGCTGACAGTCGTAGGTTTCGTCGAGCTGATGAGATGTATTCTGATTCGAATGGCGATAACATTGAAGGTTATTCCCTGGTACAGCGAGAAATCGTTCTTATTCTAAGAATAAGTTCTGCGCTTAGAAGGGACTGAAAACTCACGACGATAGGCACAGCAGACTGGAGTAGAATCTCCTGAGCATTGTCCTTTATCGCGTACAGAATCAGAAGGACGATTTGCGTAACCAACTGAAGCGCTGCAGACTCAAGGAATACCCGTAGTATTGACATTAGAAAACTACCATTCTCCACGTTGTATCGTGACCAATACTGGTGTGTCGACCAAATCTTAAAGGCCATCATGCTTGTGGTAATGATGTTGATGCAGACGTTGATAATGAAGAATGAGGTGATCCATTTCTGTAGACCATGGTCGAAAATCACGGTTGCTGTGTCAGCTCTGATGTACAGGAAGAGGATGGAGATTTCAGCAACTAATTGTCGTTTTAGCTGCAGCTAACGAAGAATAACGAGCGAGCTCCTACACACCAATATTGCCAACAAGGAGGATGAGAGGTGGAACGATGACTTTCCAGTCACGCTGATATAGCATGAACGTTCTGTAAATCTTTGCCTACAATCAGCACTTACCCCTGGAATGCAAATGGGTAACACTCACTGCAACAGCACTACCCAGATTTTCTTGCGAAGGATATAGAGTGTCTACTACAATCCTACTCCAATCATCCAGACGATTGAGATAGGACACCACTCCTCCTTGCGCAACGTTGTGATCAACGAATCCACTCAGCATCCGGTACCAGTTCGTGGCTAGGTGGACAGTGGCGATCACAAACATGAGCGTCGATATTGTTGTCATAGTCTGCAGTGAAAGCAAACGACGGTGTTTGATAGCTCGGAGTTGACAAGAATGGACGGACTTACATGTCCATGGCGGTCACCAGACCTGAAGTTGTTGTACGAAGTGAACTGAAGGATCAAGGTCGCTCCGAATATACAGAAGAAGAGTCCTGGATGAGTCAAGTTGAGTTTCAGAATCATTTCCGCTCTCTGAGAGGATCTACCATAGACGAGAGTCTGTAAAAATGAAGGAGCATCAATTACTTTGCTTTACAATCTCTGGTGTCATCGCTCACCTCGAACCCTGCAGCCAACAGAAAGCTTCGCTCCAAAGATATCATAGTGACCAAAATGCTGATGAGGGAAGACGGTAGGCAAAGCTGCTGGATGGTGAAGGCACAGTTTAAGGGATACGGGACCACAAAACCACCGCCACAACGAGCTGACCGGGGCCTAATGAGTTCAGTGTGTATAGTTGACACCTCCGTACAATATGTACAAAGATCCATGAAAACATGCGAGAAAACTTTATTTTTCCCAATCTACTCCACTCGACTCCGAACGTGGTAGTAAAAGTGAAGAAATAGATAATTGTACTCGTCCCCAAACGAACGATTAAATAGTAATTGCACCCTGGCTATTTCGCATGGTTGTGAGCTACTGGAGTCTTGCTATTCAGGCTTGGGAATGAACAGGTTTCCGTACCATCTACAATCCCCGGGAGAGTAGGAAGAACGTCGGACTCAGTCAAGTGCGTAATGAACATGCTAAGGGTGCATTAGTCGCGTTGGTGGGAACAACGGCCGCTGTACACTCTATGCTCGCATGCACGGCATTATCGCAAACTTGAAGCAGCGCAACGAAGAGAAAACGGATCCGGAATAGTTCCCGAAGGGTGGAGAGGTATATAGCCATTGGTCAGCTGGAGATGAACAATAAGGTTATTCACGATGGAAAGCCGATTCGATACGGTAGAGCCTGTGTTACTCGCAAGCTATTATGCCTGTGGTTCTGCTTGGGAGAAATAGAAATGACGAGAAAAGGAATGCCTGTTTGCGCGGACGAGACAAAAAGTGGCAGTCGTAGGAAGTCGAATAGCAAGGGCGAGTTGTTCGGTGCAGCAAAGCAAAGTTGGGTGACGCTGATGCGTTGTTGAAGTCCTAGCAATCGGCAAGTCCAATGGGACACGAAGAAAATTACGATTCTGAAGACTGACATGAATACATCAGTTCTCGGACCTTGTGCTAAAGAAACGGTATTAGGCATACCCAAATTTGACCGCCGACGGTCGAGTGAGCATGGCAGAGTGCGACGTCAGTCACCAGACAGATATTGAGCAGCTTCTAGTGTCGGCGAGGCTGGTAAAAGAGAAGAGTCGGTAAAAGGTGAGGAGGAACCGAGGAGAGATTCACATGGGTGTCAATGAGCTCTTCCGACTCGGACATCATCGATTCATCATCCTGCGCTCTGTGGTTCATCCGAAGGAACAGGGAGTGCACCCATCGCATGAAACCTGGCACTGCGACGCCAAGTTTAAGAGCGTTAATGCGGGTCGTCATCGCGTCATCTGCCATTCCTGGGCCTAGTGACTATGGAGGATGATTCTAGCGTCTATAATCGACAGAAGGAAGAAGCAGTCAAGTAGAGAGCAGAAGAAAGAAAGCGGTACAAAAACGCACTTTTGGTACGTGAGGACTCGTCATCCTATTGTTGTGTCTACAAGAATACACACCTAATGCATATTCGAGTGCTCCATAAAGATCCAAAGAGATATTCCGGGCAGACATTTTCACCGACACGCGATGAGGAAAGAGAAGGAACTTAAATAAGCTGGGGTAAGTGACATTGCCCATTTTCTGCACGCACCCTAACCCCAATCCAGTCTTTTTCTCTTTCCTCAGGTGCTCCAGTAACGACAATCAAGTAGGACTGAAGACCGGTAGTACAACCAACATACCTAGCAACATCATCTCAAAAATCGTTGCTTCGGGGTATCAACTCTTTCGCCTTCAGGTCCGCATATCCACTACAGTGAAGCTAGTCTGCTAGCTTAAGTCTGCCTAGGGCTCTTCGCGCCTTTTTCACAAAGGGATCCCGAAATAGATGCTCTGGAATAACAACGCTAGACTCGAGCCAGTTAGTTCTGCAAAGGTTTGATGAAGTCAATCAAACTGCTTTTGATCGACTGTCATCAAAGTGTTACACAAAGCGAGTCTATAACAATGTCAAGCGCCTTACCTGGGATACTCAACAGCTTTTTGACACCTTTGCTTTCTACTCCCAAGGTAAGTTTGCCAGCGATAGTTACTGCATCGCTGAAGGTACTCAACGCACCTTACGGTCTTCGCAGGTTTGAACCATGCGCCTGCTGAACACGAAAACCTTCCAACTGCACGAATTCTACTCTGACATCCCTACCTATGCCATCCTATCTCACACTTGGGATAGAGAAGAAGTTACCTTCCAGGATATGCAGAATCTTCGTGCTGCAAAGAGGAAGGCTGGCTACGCGAAGCTCTCGGGAGCTTGTGCTCATGCTCGAAAGGACAACTTTGAGTGGATTTGGATTGACACATGCTGCATCAACAAAGAGAGTAGCGCAGAGCTTTCAGAGGCCATCAACTCGATGTATGGGTACTACGGGGACTCAGAAGTCTGTTACGTGTACTTATCTGATGCCTCGAGTGCAGAAGATCCCAGGGATGTCGATTCTGGCTTTAGGAAGAGTAGATGGTTCAAGAGAGGTTGGACGCTTCAGGAGTTGCTCGCTCCTCGCTACGTCGTCTTCTTGGGAAAGGATTGGAAAGAAATTGGAACGAGATGGAGTCTACGGGACGCCATATCCGCGTTGACGTGTATCCCCTCCCGCGTCTTCGAGAACGGTAATATGACGGGGTACAGCATAGCTCAGAAGATGTCGTGGGGAGCTTTCAGGGAGACGACGAGGCCGGAGGACCAAGCGTATTGCCTGATGGGGCTATTTGGAGTCAATATGCCGCCTCTCTATGGCGAAGGTTCTGTCAAGGCATTTATGCGTCTTCAGCAGGAGATCATCAAGGTTTCAGATGATCGCAGTATCTTTGCGTGGATTGCACCATTAGGAGATCAAGGTCCCAGAGGGCTATTTGCGAAATCTCCCTTCGAGTTCAGAATGTCCGGAGAAGTTGCGGCGTCGGAGACAGATACCATTGACGAAACATCATCGTACTCTTTCGCTAATAATGGTTTACACATACACCTCCCTCTCGAGGAAGTCTCGGACCTCCCCGGTGACGCCTTGCACAACGACGACTATGACCTGTTCCTCGCATCACTCCATTGTCGATCTCAAAAAGATGGCAAGTACCTATCCGTCTTTCTTCGCAAGATGAATGGTCGACGATATGTTCGCTGTCGTGCAGACGAGTTGGCTCTCACTTCTGCGCCTCCTGCACCAAACTCTTTACAAGACCTGGTTGTGAAGGAGGACAATCATATTCCATCCTTCACTCGACGCCAGGAGACAGTTGTCAAGGAGTTAGTGGTTAGTGTCAAGCTTTCAGACACAGTGACTCGGAGCTGCCTTGTCTACAATGGACAGGACTCTGAAGGTCCTGGGACTTTCCCTGTCGTGAAAGGGCATTCCCTGTATTTGGAATATGGAGTTCGCAGTCCTAGCGGCACCTCGCAAACCTTTCTTGTCCTCAAGTTAAAGTCACTACACACCTGGAGCAATCTACTATGCTTGAGGGTTGCGCATGGACATTCTAGAGGAAGTCTATCCGACTATGTTGGTTGGTCGTACTACTACGACGCAGATACAATAATTCTTCCTTTGATGAATGGTGATCTGGTATCATTTCGATACCGGAACACAGGAAAATGTACGGAGAAGATCCTCGAAATTACCTACCTTCCTCAAGGAGATGCCCTTAATTCTTTGAAGAGGGAGTTGACGCCATCGGCCGTGGGTTTTATAGTGCCAGTCAAACCAGCAGATTTAAATTACTCCGCCAGTCTTCAACAGATTTCTTCCCTCGATTTTTTTGACGTGGACTGCGGTCCTGACCAGCAATATCTTTCCTTCCAGGCGTCCACTTTCAGAATCCTTAGATATACGGTTGCTGGGTGGTGGTTACCGAATCAGATATTCGACGTGGCCCTTGGATTTCGAGGAGTTGTACCATGGGTGCATATATCTCTCTGTGGGCAAAAGTTTGAGGTTGACGGTCAGAAACAGGATCTGGCCGTCTATCTGGATCTCGTGAATGAGAGAACAGACCACTGGCCAGAGGAGCTCCAGACTTCGTCAATGACATTGATCTTAACCGAAGATGTTGCTGTCACGGTCTCCATTGAAGCCAGAACAACCATTCAGCTTGGCTCTCACCTTTTGCGATTTGAATTTACTAGAATGCCCAGGACTTTTTGAGTAGCTATCCCTAGTACAACCTTACTTGTTGTAAATAAATTTACATGTACAACAAGGCAACGAATTTGAGGTTGAGTCGTCAAGTCGTCGACGGTACTTACAGGTACCGGTTACATCCCAAAACTCCGCCCTGCAGGCAGTTGCAATTGCCACACCCCGCTACCATTCATAGAATAGTAATTAGATGTAAAATAACCCTCGAATACAACAACTTGAACAAGTGGCAGTAGTGTGCAACGAAAACCCGTAAGTGAGTATAACCTCCGCAATCAAAGAGTCTGAAAGTGTCACAACGTCATAAGATATGTTATGTATTATTAGAGTCGATCACCTATACTACCAATAGTGCTCGTGAACTTTTGACCAAGAGCTGAGAGCTCGCTGGGATCAAAACCCTCGTGGGGTCTGCTTTTCAAGACGTCTAAGACCCCCTGAGCAACGGTGACCGCAGAATAGGGCATGCCTGTGAGTCTAGCGACTTTGAGTCCATGGCTATCTCTATTGACTCCTTTTCGTATGCGGTACGAGTACGCAAAGGAACCATCCTAGATCGGCGTTCAGAGACACTCCATGTCTTGAAGAAAGATGTGCAAACTCACCTCAGTCTCATCCACATCAGTGCAATAGAACGCAACGTTTTCAAATACTCCTTGAGCCCTTCCATTACTTGTGTATCCAAGCATATCGGCCAACTCGTGGAAATGTGTAGCGAAAAGAGTTCTGCATTGGTTGATGGATGTCAAATGGTGAATGGTAGAGAAAGCTATGGCTAGTCCGTCTTTGACGGTTGTTCCTCGTCCGACTTCGTCCATGATGACCTTGCAAAAAAAAAAAGAATTTCAGTCAAGACATGCCAGGTTAGGTAGCAAAAACACTCGCAAGGCTCTTCGGCGTAGCCCTTCTAAGAATTTCAGCCGTTTCCAACATTTCCACCATAAAAGTACTGCGATCATGGAACAAATCATCTTTAGCCCCAACTCTAGGAAACAACTTGTCAACAATCCCCAATGAAGCTGAATCTGCGGGTACATAGGAACCCGTCTGAGCGAGAATGGCTATTAACGCAGTTTGTCGCAACAGTGTAGATTTCCCAGCCATATTGGGTCCAGTAATGACGTGCAACTGAGATTGAGGTGTAATATCGATGGAGTTGGCGGTGAAGAGTCTTCCGGTGGTGAGTAAGCCTAGCTCGACTGTGGGGTGTCGACCATTGACGACGTGGTATGATGTACTAAGGAAGAAGTGCATCAGTAAAGGGATCTTAGTATGCAAGAACATAGCAACTCACTCGTCCCGTATAGTAGGTCGGACAAACTTCATATCCACAGCTAGGTTTGCAAATGCCAATGTAACGTCTAGCTCGTCCACTACGCGTGCATTGCGTCTCAGGCTGGAAGCGTGACTGGCGACCTAGTTGATTTGGTCAATATTGGAGTTGATAATACCAGACGATGTCACACAGACTGACTTCCATACGAAGGGTTTCAAAGGCCTCTTTTTCCGCTAGTGAGAGAGCTATAGAAGTTTCTAGTATGCGGTTGCCGAGCATAGACCATCCCTAGAAACAAAACAAAAGGTTCAGTTAGTAATCCGAAATCCTTTGAAATCCAGCACCGAGAAATACCTGATTGAAATAAATCTTTGTGGTGTTGTTCTCACTGATAGAGACGAATTTAGGATCTGCTTCGAGTTTGGATTGATCACGTTTGGCTTTTGCGAGATGGACATGCATTCCTTGACCAGGAGATGAGCGGAGAGTTAAGGACGGTGCATCTAGAGATTTGGTTAGCGAGGAATCTTCAGCGAAAGAAATCCCATACTATATGCCATTTGAAGCTTTCCTTCCAGCTTCTCCTTCTCATTGAGCAGGCTTCGCAGAGTATCGTGGATGCTGCGTAGTGATTCAGAAAACCTGACCAAGTGGTTTCAGCGATTTACTCGAGGACGCTCTTCAAGAACGAAGAACGCACTCAGGATTAATTGAAATACCGAATCTCGACCTCCCATATCTCCAATCAGCCCTCAAATGACTCATCAAATCCGTATCCGACGCAAAATACCCATCTGGAGACGGCGTTGAAGGTTGGAGATCCGTCTGATTCAAAGCCTTGCCGATTCGTTCAGAAAATTCTTCAAGCTGGACCATACGGGATATCAAGATGTCCAAGCTAGCCCATTCTTCTGGGTTGAAGTTGGAACGTTCTTGAACTTCCATTTCTCTCTCAAGGTATACCCTTTGTTGGATATCAGTCCATAGGTGGATGGAGGTAGTCAGTGCGAGTAAGTCACTGGCGCCTCCTCGGCCAAGGAGGAACTTTTGCACTACGCGGCCTGCGTCTTCGGATTTTTTCAAGAGGTCAAGAAGGTCTGAACGGAAGTGGGGACGAGCGCAGAAGAATGCGACAAGAGACTGTCTAGCATCGATTTCGGGTATCGAGGTGTCTTTCTCTCTCTCTCCTCAAGTGCTCCAGGAACCACAATCAAGTAGGACTGAAGGGTACCCTTATTGGCTATTTCACACAGGCAAACGGAAAATTAATGTCAATAATCGTTCCTTCGGAGGTATCAACTCTTTCTCCGGTCCGCACAGCTACTACAGTGAAGCGATTACATAAAAATGTCATGCGCCTTACTCGTGTTTCTCAGCAGCTTTCCTTTCTACTCCCAAGGTGAGTTTACCAGCGATAGTTGCTGCTTCGTTGAAGATACTCAACGCATTACCGTCTTCTCAGTTTGACGAATCATGCGCCTGCTGAACACCGAAACCTTACAACTTCACGAGTTCTACTCTGACATCCCTACCTATGCCATCCTATCTCACACCTGGGACAGAGAAGAAGTTACCTTCCAGGATATGCAGAACCCTCAGGTCGCAGAGAGGAAGGCTGGCTATGCGAAGCTCCTGGGAGCCTGTACTCATGCTCGAAAGTACAATTTCGAGTGGATCTGGATCGACACATGCTGCATCAACAAGGAGAGTAGCGCAGAGCTTTCAGAAGCCATCAACTCGATGTATGGGTACTACGGGGACTCCGAAGTCTGTTTCGTGTACTTGTCTGATGCCTCGAGTGCAGAAGAACCCAGGGATGTCAAATCTAGCTTTAGGAAGAGTAGATGGTTCAAAAGAGGTTGGACGCTTCAGGAGCTGCTCGCTCCTCGCTACTGTGTCTTCTTGGGAAAGGATTGGGAGGACATTGGGACCAGATGGAGTCTACGGGATGCCATATCTGAGTTGACGGGCATCCCCTCCCGTGTCTTCGAGGACGGTGATATGACGAGGTACAGCATAGCTCAGAAGATGTCATGGGCAGCTTTCAGGGAGACGACGAGGCCAGAGGACCAAACGTATTCTCTGATGGGGCTATTTGGAGTCAATATGCCACCTCTCTACGGCGAAGGGGCTGTCAAGGCATTTATGCGGCTTCAGCACGAGATCATCAAGGTCTCTGATGATCGCAGTATCTTTGTATGGATTGCGCGGATTGGAGAGAAAGGAACCAGAGGGCTGTTTGCCAAATCTCCCTTCGAGTTCAGGATGTCCGGAGAAGTTGCGGCGTCGGAAACGGATACCTTTGACGGAAACTCATCGTATACTTTCGCTAATAATGGTTTACACATACACCTCCCTCTCGTGCCAATCCCAGACCCCGAAGACTACTCCGATCAGTCGAAGTATGACCAGTATCACCACTTCCTCGCGTCGCTCCACTGTCGATCTCAAAAAGATGATGGATGCGAGTACCTATCCGTCTATCTTCGCAGGATAGACGGGAAAAAGGGTCCGCAATTTGTTCGTTGTCGCGCCGACGAGTTAGCACTCACTTCCAAAGGTTATGGAAGGTACACTTTTCAGGTGCGGGACCTGGTTGTGAAGGAGAACAATCATATTCCATCCTTCGCTCAGCACCAGGAAAGGGATGCCGAGGAGCTAGTGGTTAGTGTCAAGCTTTCAGACACAGTGACTCGGAACTGCCTTGTCTTTGATGGTAGTCAGGACATCAAAGGTCTCAGTACTTTCTCTGTCGCGAAATGCGGTTCCCTGTCTTTGAAATATAGAGTTTGCAGTCCTAACGGCACCTCGCAAACCTCTCTCGTCTTAAAGTTACTACGTGCTCAGAGCAATCGACTATCCTTGGAGGTTACGTATGAAAATCCTAGCGGAGGTCTACCCGACTATGTTGGTTCCTCGGACCACGAACTTGTAGATACAATAACTCTTCCTTTGGTGAATGGTGGCCTGGTATCGTTTCAATGCCGGAACACAGGAAAATGTATGGAGAAGAACCTCGACATAATCTACCTTCCTCGAGGAGATGCTCTTACTGCTTTGAAGAGGGAGTTGACGCCACCAACTGCGGGTTTTATAGTGCCATCCGAACCAAGGATTCCGAATTATTATGGAACCCTACCAGTATTTCAGTGGATTTCTTCCCTCGATTTCATTGACGTCACAGCAGCGGGTGTGAATCACTCCACCAGTCTTCAACGGGTTGCTTCCCTCGATCTCTTTGACGTGTACTACGGTTTTAACCTGCCATATGTTTCCTTCCAGACGTCCACTTTCAGAATCCTTACATATACGATTAATTCGGCTCCGTTGCTGGCATTTGACGTGGCTCTTGGATTTCGAGGAGTTGTACCGTGGGTGCACATATCTTTGTCTGGGAAAAAGTTTGAGGTTGATGGTCAGGAACGGGATTTGGCCGCCTATCTAAACATTGTAAGTCGGAGAACAGACCACTGGCCAGAGGAGCTCCAGACTTCGTCAATGACAATGGACATCCCCAGGAGATATGATGCTACCATCACGGTCACTGTCTCCATTGAAGCCAGAACAACAATTCAGCTTGGCTCTCACCTTTTGCGATTTGATATGTCCAAGAGTCGGAGTAGCTATCCCTAGTACAACCTTGCTTGCTGTAAATAAATTTACATGTACAACAAGGCAATGAATTTGAGGTTGAGTCGTCAAGTCGTCGACGGTACTTACAGGTACCGGTTACATTGATATCCCAAAACTCCGCCCTGCAGGCAGTTGCAATTGCCACACCCCGCTGCCATTCAAAGAATAGTAATTAGATGTAAAATAATCCTCGAATATAACAACTTGAACAAGTTGCAGTAGTGTGCAACGAAAACCCGTAGGTGAGTGTGATCTTCACAATCAAGGAGTCTGAAAGTGTCACAACGTCATAAGATATGCTATGTAGAGTCTTCTAGTCTTGTATTTTAGTGTCGATCACCTATACTACCAATAGTGCTCGTGAACTTTTGACCAAGAGCTGAGAGCTCGCTGGGATCAAAACCCTCGTGGGGTCTGCTTTTCAAGACGTCTAAGACCCCCTGAGCAACGGTGACCGCAGAATGGGGCATGCCTGCGAGTCTAGCGACTTTGAGTCCATGGCTATCTCTATTGACTCCTTTTCGTATGCGGTACGAGTACGCAAAGGAACCATCCTAAATCAGTGTTCAAAGACAGTCCATGTCTCGAAGAAAGATGTGCAAACTCACCTCAGTCTCATCCACATCAGTGCAATAGAACGCAACGTTTTCAAATACTCCTTGAGCCCTTCCATTACTTGTGTATCCAAGCATATCGGCCAACTCGTGGAAATGTGTAGCGAAAAGAGTTCTGCATTGGTTGATGGATGTCAAATGGTGAATGGTAGAGAAAGCTATGGCTAGCCCGTCTTTGACGGTTGTTCCTCGTCCGACTTCGTCCATGATGACCTTGTAAAAAAAAGAGTTTCAGTCAAGACATGCCAGGTTAGGTAGCAAAAACACTCACAAGGCTCTTCGGCGTAGCCCTTCTAAGAATCTCAGCCGTTTCCAACATTTCCACCATAAAAGTACTGCGATCATGAAACAAATCATCTTTAGCCCCAACTCGAGAAAACAACTTGTCAACAATCCCCAATGAAGCTGAATCTGCGGGTACATAGGAACCCGTCTGAGCGAGGATGGCTATTAACGCAGTTTGTCGCAATAGTGTAGATTTTCCAGCCATATTGGGTCCAGTAATGACGTGCAACTGAGATTGAGGTGTGATATCGATGGAGTTGGCGGTGAAGAGTCTTCCGGTGGTGAGTAAGCCTAGCTCGACTGTGGGGTGTCGACCATTGACGACGTGGTATGATGTACTAAGGAGGGAAGAAGTGCATCAATAAAGGGATCTTAGTATGCAAGAACATAGCAACTCACTCGTCCCGTATGGTGGGTCGGACAAACTTCATATCCACAGCTAGGTTTGCAAATGCCAATGTAACGTCTAGCTCGTCCACTACGCGTGCATTGCGTCTCAGGCTGGAAGCGTGACTGGCGACCTAGTTGATTTGGTCAATATTGGAGTTGATAATACTAGACGGATGTCACACAAACTGACCTCCATACGAAGGGTTTCAAAGGCCTCTTTTTCCGCTAGTGAGAGGGCTATAGAAGTTTCTAGTATGCGGTTGCCGAGCATAGACCATTTCTAGAAACAAAACAAAAAGTTCAGTTAGTAATCCGAAATCCTTTGAAATCCAGCACCGAGAAATACCTGATTGAAATAAATCTTTGTGGTGTTGTTCTCACTGATAGAGACGAATTTAGGATCTGCTTCGAGTTTGGATTGATCACGTTTGGCTTTTGCGAGATGGACGTGCATTCCTTGGCCAGGAGATGAGCGGAGAGTTAAGGACGGTGCATCTAGAGATTTGGTTAGCGAGGAATCTTCAGCGAAAGAAATCCCATACTATATGCCATTTGAAGCTTTCCTTCCAGCTTCTCCTTCTCATTGAGCAGGCTTCGCAGAGTATCGTGGATGCTGCGTAGTGATTCAGAAAACCTGACCAAGTGGTTTCAGCGATTTACCCGAGGACGCTCTTCAAGAACGAAGAACGCACTCAGGATTAATTGAAATACCGAATCTCGACCTCCCATATCTCCAATCAGCCCTCAAATGACTCATCAAATCCGTATCCGACGCAAAATACCCATCTGGAGACGGCGTTGAAGGTTGGAGATCCGTCTGATTCAAAGCCTTGCCGATTCGTTCAGAAAATTCTTCAAGCTGGACCATACGGGATATCAAGATGTCCAAGCTAGCCCATTCTTCTGGGTTGAAGTTGGGACGTTCTTGAACTTCCATTTCTCTCTCAAGGTATACCCTTTGTTGGATATCAGTCCATAGGTGGATGGAGGTAATCAGTGCGAGTAAGTCACTGGCGCCTCCTCGGCCAAGGAGGAACTTTTGCACTACGCGGCCTGCGTCTTCGGATTTTTTTCAAGAGGTCAAGAAGGTCTGAACGGAAGTGGGGACGAGCGCAGAAGAATGCGACAAGAGACTGTCTAGCATCGATTTCGGGTATCGAGGTGCTTGGGGAACCTATATAATCGGTTAACATCCAAGACAACATAGAAGATAAAAGGTAGAGAGGAACCCACATAACCATCTCGCCAGAAGCCGAGTCCCACTCGTCGTCAAAGTGCGTTTAATCACGCTAAGAAGACTTCCCCTTGTCCCACCTTCTCTCATACTCTCTTTGATTTCAAGAGCCTTGATGGTATGCGAGTCAATTTGCATGCGTCCACCGCTATCCTCGCGATTGGGCAGTAACAGCGGAGGCATATGTTCCAGTAAATTGGTTTGCAGGTATACAGTCAACAGACTGATAGCAGAAGTTTCCTCTGGAGTGTATACGGCAGCTACGGGTGCGTTAGAAGCCGTAGACGCGGTTTGAAGCGTGATAACCTCGTCAGTGACGCTAGTTTTATCTGGGGATACGGCGGTTTCTGCTGACTCCGGAGAAGTTGGGGTCGTCTGTTCCTGAGGTATAATGTATGACGTGGTGACGGCTTCTTCGTTCAGAGCATCGAAGATGGGATGCTGCGTATTAGATTCGAGATCCTTGTGAAGAACGATTTCTTGAGGTCCAATCCGAGCAATATCATCCTTGAGACTCTCGCAAGTGGAGACTTTTGAGTAAAATTCTCCGGTAGATACGTCAATCCACGCTAAACCCACAGTTGTCTCTTTCGGGACATCCGTCTCTGGAGGAGCGCTCACAGCCAGAAGATAATTATTTTCGTATTGATTCAAGAAGGACTCGTCGATAAGAGTGCCGGGAGTGATAATTCGTACGACGCGTCTCTCGAATTCCCGTACTCCCGGAGAAGGATATTTCGGAAACTCTTCACACATCGCAACGAAGCGTTTGTGTTGTTGAACCATGACTTTTAGGTGTTTGTCGATGTTGCTGAGTGGGAATCCACACATGTGGATACGACGGCCGTCCCATTTTCGGGTTGCTAGTTTGATGTTGAGTATGCTGGCGATTTCGACTGCTTGGTCAAAGTAGGACTGTAGGGATGTCAGTATACAGCCTGGCGTGGACAACCATCAAAAGAGAGAGCTACCTCGTAAAAGTTGCCTACACGTGTAAGCAAAAGACAATGAGGGAACTTGGCGAGGTTCTCTAGTACCCCTCGAGCTAGACCGGTGCGTGGTTGGTCATCACCCTCTGTTTTCGGTATCATGAGCTAAGACCTAAAGGCCTAAATGAAAAGGAATTATTTACCCAAGTCTTCTTCAGCTTCTAACGAGGTAGCTGCATCCTCCACCTTCTTGCGCTTTGAGGCTATTGGAGGAGGCTAAATGAGATAGTTGCAAAGTATAAGTCTGAAAGTTACGCACCGCTGGCTTTTCGTGTCCGTTTAGGCTTAGGCTCCTCAACTTGGCTTTCGTCAGTATCTAGGTAAGACTCTAGTCAGAATTAAGCAAAGTATGGATTGAAGACCTAGTTCACCGTCGGTGGTTTTCTTTGATCTGCGACGTCGTTTTGGTGCAGCAGCTTCGGGTTCTTCGACATTGTCTGTGAAAGATTGTTATCAGTAGTCCGTGTTATAAGTATTATTTTGCATCCCATACCGTCACTCTCGCTGGAGGCTTTGGTTTTCCGGCGTTGTTTAGGAGCAGGTGTCTCGACCAGTGTGCTTTCAGTCTCTGGAATACTCTCAGCATCTTGTGTCCTTACAAAGGTAACGTTACTCACTCACAATCTCCTCGGTCTCGTTAGATGTTTCGTGTCGAAGACGGGTACGACTCGGTTTTTCTGGATATAACGTTGAGATATAGTCAAAAACCCCGTTCCTTTCTCTAGAACACGTCACATAGCGTACGTTGATCATCATCCCCAGACCACCAAGCCTCGAGGGGTTTCGCGGGAGTTCCATCAGGTAAGATATGGACCTTGGGGAGCTCAGAGAATTTCTTTTTAGTTTTGACTATTTTCTTCTCTGCCACAGAAGCATTTGACGCGTCTCCTTCTCCTTCTTCAGATTTGCATTCGAGGTGGATGTTCACGACGTGTGACGTATGAATAGCGCGACAGATAGGACGAGAAAGATGAGATAAAGCGGCACGTCTCAGACCATGATGAAATGAGCGCGTTAATACCACCATGCGCTAGCGAGAGAGGAGGCGAAAGGAAGAGGAGCGGGAATAAGCTTCATTTACATTCCTGAGCAGGGTCAGTCACGCCATCCTAAAAAGGAACTTGCGGAGTTCCAAACTTGGGCAGATTTCGCTTCACTTCTTCCTCCCTGCTCACCTCGTCTCGTATCAGAGTCTCTTCCAAAATGTCTTTCGCGGGTCGTCGTAGGGGAAACAAGGTCAAGAAGGGTGTTCAGTTCACTGTTATGGTCGTTGGTGTGTACTTTTGTGTTCGCGCTTTTTGTTTGGGTGTTTTTCTGATTCGTCGTATCATTTCAAGGTGCTTCTGGCACTGGGCGTACCACCTTTGTGAACACCCTTTGCGAATCGGAGGTGTTGACACACAAAATCTCTGATAGCCCAGAAACAGCCCACGTTGAAGAGGGCATTAGGATCAAACCGGCCAATGTTGGTGAGTGACACGACATGCTTGCACCGAAAAAAATTTAAAGCTCGTCTTTTTCAGAATTGGAAGAAGATGGCGTCCGCATTGCTTTGACGATTGTGGACACTCCTGGGTTTGGTGATAACATTGACAATGAATTCGCGTATGTTACCCTATCCTGCTTGGCCTGTAGCGTTTAGACTTACTCTCTTCTTCCACGTGTAGTTTCCAGGAGATTGTTGGCTACCTCGAGCGTCAATATGATGATATCTTGGCTGAAGAGTCCCGTATCAAGCGTAACCCGCGATTCAGGGACAACAGGGTACATGCTCTTTTGTACTTTATCCCTCCTACTGGACACTCGTACGTCTCGCGCGTCAGCTTCTTTTGTGGACTATTGCTCATACAATTTGATAGGCTCCGGGAGATGGACATTGAATTGATGCGTCGCCTTTCTCCCCGTGCCAACGTTATACCTGTCATTGGTAAAGCAGACTCTATGACTCCCAGTGAACTGCGTGCTTTCAAGAAGAGGGTGAGTGAGGGCTCTTTCAGGTCTTGAATGGAAGCTATAGCGTTGTTTTCTAGGTTATGGAAGACATTGAGCATTATGACATCCCGGTCTACAACTTCCCTTACGACGTCGAGGAAGACGATGAAGAGACCATTCAAGACAACAGCGAACTGCGTGTACGTGTTCTTCACACAGGTTCGCATTGTAAAGCTAACTAGGTCCGCAGGGTCTCCTTCCCTTTGCCATCATCGGATCTGAGGAAGAAGTCGAGATTGACGGGCAGCCAGTTCGCGCTAGAATCTACCCATGGGGTATAGCTGAAGTCGACAACCCGAAACATTCTGACTTTAGCAGACTGAGGAGTGCCCTTCTCAAGTGAGTTGTTTGTTGGATGCCGATATACAAGGCTGCTGCTGATGTGTCCTACAGCTCGCATTTGGGCGACTTGAAGTCTTTGACGCATGACGTCTTGTACGAAACCTACCGTACTGAGAAACTGTCCAGGACTGTCCACACCGACACCCAGTATGTTTGTTTTAAATTGGGCTAAGAGACACACTGACACATGTCTTTTTCGGTAGCGATTCGTCTATTCTCCCAGAGGAGCTCGCTTCCCAGAGTGTCCGTCTCAAGGAAGAGCAGCTTCGCCGCGAAGAGGAGAAGGTGTGTCGAGATATGCCCAAACTTTTTACCTTTTTGCTGACAGTGGTCTCTTTCCAGCTTCGCGAGATCGAACTCAAGGTCCAGCGGGAGATCAACGAGAAGAGACAGGAATTGCTGGCCAAGGAAGAGTCCCTGCGGTATGTTGGAATTCATATTGAGCCGATCTCGGACTTACGGATGTCACCCAATTTAGGAATTTGGAGAGTCGTTTGGCAGCTCAGGGTTCTCAGTCGGAATTCAGGGAGTAGATCTGCACCTGAGAAAGTTTACGTGCTTCGTATTGGAATGCGATATATACCCTATTCAGAGACGCTCCTTTTCCGAATGTTGCAGTGTTTTTCTCTAGTTTTCTCTTCGTTCCTTTTTGCATTTTCTGTTTCTATGGATAATTACAGTACGTACGGTATTGAGTCGAGAATATGAAGAATGATAATTGAGATGTGGCGTGAGAAGGACATTATTGACAAGAGGAGATTCCGCCGCAAATCGCCTGCAACCGCGACGATGGCTGATAGCGACAGAGACGACCAACGAGACGTCCCTCAGACCACATCGTCCCTGTCGTCTCGCAGACGCTCCTCAGCCGCCCACATCCGTCCCGCCGCACCCCCTCCAAACCTTCCCATCCCCGACCCCCCTCGTTCCCAGTATGCCATGTCCCACTCCCCTTCGCCCAATCTCGCTGCCGTAGCTGCCTACTCCCAGTCGCGTCCCATCCCCGTCGACGACCTCTCCGACCCCCCTCCCCAATCAATCCTGTCCTCTTCCCGCCTCAATATGCATCATCATCAACAATCCACCAACCATCTTTCCGTCCCCGATCCAGAGCCCAAGTCTGAACCACGCCCGCCTTCATCTCGCAAAGCTCTCACCAGAGCCCTGGAGCTCGCCAGGGAGGCCGTTCAGTTGGATTCCACAAATGACAGACCCGAGCTTGCGGTCGCAGCTTATGCAAAGAGTGTTGCTCTTCTTAGTGAAGTGATGGAACGTGTGAGGCGAGGAGAAGACACTACAGAATCATCGTCGAGAAGAAAGAACGGAAGACGGCGAAGCGTCGTTGCCCAAGAGGAGGAGGTGAAGCGACTACAAAACATTGTGAGTGCGCTGTAGCAACGCCCTCTTCTCATACTCAAAGTTATCCAGCATGATACGTATGCAGACCGTATGAACATCCTCAGTATCATCTACAGCATACCTCCACCTCCTCATCCCGCCTCGTCATACTATTCCCCAACAAACTCTACCACCACCGAGCCTGTATCATCTACCTCACCAACCAGTTCCGCTTCTCCTTCTTCCGACACTGACAATATACCAGGAGCTGTGGACACCACCAATCATACCCCGGATGACGTGCTGGATTACACTAACAATAGCGACTTGCAGTATAGTAATGATACAAGCCAAGAGGGTATTGCTGCAATTGGAGCAGCTATGTTCACTAGAGATACTTCTGTTCGGTCGGATATTTCAGGCCTTCCTTCTACCTCTTCGCATCCCTACGCTGCCCACTATGATTCACCTCCCCAACCTCCCGCTCCCTCGGCTCCCGTCCAGACACCACGCCTGTCTGTATCATCACGGAGATCTCGAGCATCATCTAACCTTCCTCCTCCTCCTCCACCGCCTTCAATGTCCCCTCCAGCCCCGCCCGCGCCGGTAGTCATAGAGCCAGAAATACTACCGGTTTACCAAAATGGTCGACCAAGTGACATGACTCGTTCACGAGGCGATTCTGTATCAATCTCACATAGAAGGACGGGTTCTGGAAGCAAGTTGGCATCACTTGAGGAGGAAGAGTTGGAGAGGCGTGATGATGGATACGGCCAATCCAGACCGGTGGCCAATGGTTCCCAGACCCAGCCGTACCACTCGCCTCCTCTACCGACCGAGTCATTATCCGGTTTCGAACCTCCTGGAACACCCAAAGTCCCGCCCAAGGACGTCATCACCTCACCTCACTTAACAACCACCGCCAGACCGCGAGGCAACTCGCAGATATCAGTATCGACGCGATCGGAAACTTCATCCCACTCATCCCAAATCATAAATACTTCCACCAATCAAGGAACGATACACCAAAGAAGATCGAATAAAGTATCAACTCGATCAGCATCACCAGCAGAATCAACAACGTCAGGGAAAGGAGTTGCATCTGCATCTTCGTCAACTCATACAGGTCGAAGTCGTTCAAATTCTCAACCTGGTCGGCGACCCTCAATTGGAAATGGACGAGCCTCTCCATCACCTGAGCAGCGACCTCCCTTGCCAACCAACGTCCCTGTTCCCCAACGCCAAATTGTTTATCCTCAGAGTCCTCCCTTACCACCTCCAGCAATGTTTGGACAACTCACTGTCCAGACAGATCTCGTCTCGAATTCTGCTCTCCAACCAGTGACTCTTATGACCGTAGGAGTACCCATCACCCCAGTTTCACCATTACCTCCAATAGCACCAAACGATCCTATGCGAAAACCTTACCATTTGATGTTCCTGCTGCGGACAACCATGACTTCTTCGACAGGCGGGTATATAACGCGACGTTTGCACGTACCGCAAGAGGTTTGGTCGCAGGGTGGTGCTAAACTGAACAATATCGCTGAGAAAGTCAGGGTAGTGGGTATCTTGTGTTCGGCGCTGGAAGAGCTGCAAGCCCTAAGTTCCGAACTGTTTGGTGCAGGGAATGTGAGCAGCGGGATGGCACTAGGAATTGGTAGCATTGGACGAAAAGAAGGAGAGGCCTGGGTAGCGAAACTAGAAGACTTTTCAACAGTATGCGATGGTGTCGTGGCAAACTTTGGAAAGAAGCTTAGTGTCGGTGAAGGTTTCGTACTGAAAAAGACGACGTGGAGTGACAAGTTGGGGCGAAGGTTTGAGAAGATTACGAATGGGAAAAAGTGAGTCTTCTCTTTTATAATTTGTTGGGGTTTAATTAAGCCTTAATGTTCGACGTTGGACAGCCTGGATTCGCCGGCGTCGTACGTACAAGGATTGAAGAGACTCTTTCTCCATGCCCAATTACTGGACGAACACACGAAAGCGGTTACATCACAACCTGTGGCACCTGCGTATAGTGCGCTCCCCGTGGATATACGCGCTCAAGCGGACGTCAAATTAAAGCGTTCCTCTGAATTTTTCGCCAGTGTCGTACTGACTTTTGTCATCCGAGATTTATCCCAGCTTCTCGACAAGTACGCAAAGAAATGTGAAAAGTGGCTTGCGGAGTGATGGGGATAGATTTGCCTTGTCGTTATTTTTTCTTGTGCTCCTTTTGGTGTTCTCGGTGTTGTCGGCGAAGCGCTCGCCATACCTCCTCTTTACCTCCTTGCCTGCCTGCCTGCCTAACCGCTCTACCTGACCGTTCTTTACTTGACCGGTCTGGTCTGGTCGTGTAAACTTTTTGTTTCTCCCCTCATACCTCAATAATCTGTATATACTCTCGGAATCGTTGTTGCAATTGGTTCACACACAAGCTTGTCATTGTTTTATTACCTACATATCATCCTGGATTAGAGAACTCTGAAATGTATTTGCGCCATATCATTCATCCACCTCATTCATCCCATTCATCCCATCCATCATCGTCAACTTGCCTCTCCTGTCCTTATCTTTTTTTACCTGTCTTGTTCTCTATCCTCTTGTCTTCCTATCTCTCTCTCTCTCCCTTGTTCTTCCTCAGACCAAAGTATTGTGCATACGTACTACTTACTGATTATAGTCCTCACCACCTATAGGTACACAGGTTCTCATTTTTTGTTCCTTTTCTTTTTATGATACGTACATATTAAATTTTTTCTTTTGCTCTTTCCATCATACCTAGTATAGCTACTCCGGGATGCGCAAGTAGAAGTGGCTATCCGCCCAGATTCGATTATATCCTACCCTACCACGGCAACCCCCCTCTCCCTCCCTCTTCGTTAACTTTTGAATTTCAACTTATTCTGTACATACTTACTACTACCTTTTACTTCGTTACTATTCGTAATTTTTCTTGTGTATCGGCTTGGGCTGCTTTTTCTTTTTCTTTTTTTTTTTTTTTTGCAACTGTCAATGTCAATCAGCGTTAACGTGCAGCAGTATACAGTACTAATGACTATCGAGACTGAGAGTGAGAGAATGAGTATGAACCTAGCCAAGTTATCGTGTATATTCTAGGCCTAGTGTTATATGTAGCTTCCGAGGTAGTGGTAGTGAGGGGGTATGTAGGTGTACTGTATGATAGGAAGTACAGGGAGTATGTACACTAGTATTACAATCAATCGACCGTGCAGAGAGAGAGGTATATAGTACGTATACGAAATGAGAGAAAAGTGTTTGGGTTCCGTCCATGCCGCAAGATGCATATGGATTAGGTGACAAGAGGGAGTTATGGATTAGCGATGAAAGAAAAAGGCTTTGAAAGGAAAAGAACTAGTCTGGGACTCTGAGTAGTAGTACCAACGGTAGTAGATAGAGTATAGGTTCGATATGCACAAATAAGAAAAATGGTTTGGTTTCGATTTCGGAATGTGGAGTAGACTTTGGCTTTCGTGGTGGGATAGGTATTGTATGTCCAACCAAACAAAGTCATGGAAGTATAAAAGGAACGATAAGGTACATATAAGTATAGATAAGTATAGGGAATAACGATAAACGATACCAAAAGGAGAGGAAAGGCAAGGAGAGGCGAGGCGAAAAGAAGATACATTGAATATTTGGACAGGGAAGCAAAACGAATGGTCACAGGATCAAACCATAGTTTACCGCGACCTAGCAGAAACTGACATTGACATCGCCACTGGCATCGCAATCGGTACAGTTCCCAGCTCAGGTTCAGGTGTGGGCGATTTTCCACGAATTTGGGCGATGATACGCAGTTTTTGGGCTGTACGATGGAACCATTACGATTCAGTTTTTGTGATTGTAGGGAGGGTTTTTGGGTTTCGGGTTTCAGGTTTAGTTCATGACCGGAGTTTAGAAGGTCAAAGGTGAAGGAAGAGAACCGAACATGATACATGATGGGTTGATTTAGAGGATGTGTTTGAGATGTGTGATGGTCGACCAGTTGGTTGATGTTAGAGGTGGCGGAAGTTGATGCACCGACGGGTTGACAAACCAAACCATAAGCAGACGGATGAAACGAAAACAAAGAATGAAGATGAAGTGTCAGAGAACACGGATAGAGAACGCAAGGAAGAGCCAGCCAAAGAAGAAGAAAGCAGAAAAGAAAAGAAAAGTTAGTCAGCAAAGATCCGCAGCGAGGACGAAAAGAAAGAACTGACCATAATCCTCACGATAATGCTCATCAACTTCATCATCCGAATCGCAGAGGGGGTCAACGTGGGTGAAGACGTGCCAGGCGTCTGTGTATATTCATGAAAAACGAAACCCCCCGAAAAAACAAAGAAAAGAAAGAAAAAATGGTCAATAAATCAAAATTTGTCGAAAGACTTGAGACTTACGCTCCACTAGCGTCCTAGGCGGCGATTGATGTCTAGAGTGTTCTCGTTCACGATATCGTACGGGCCTCTGCTCGCGATTGGGAGTAGGGTACGGTGCATATCGGCTTCCTCTGGTGAGGTCTTGGCCGTAACCGTGGGGTTGAGTTCGGGATCGAGCTGCTGGGATAAAAAATGTAAGAAATAGAATTGAGAATAAAAGTAGATACTGGGATTGCAGCGACTTACACTCATCGAACATTAGAGCACTACCATTCCCCTCATGTCCACCACTTCCAAGTGAGCTCAGCGCAAACTTGCCTTGCCCGACCCCCTGGCCCTTTGTCTTCTTTGCATTCCTTTTCGTCTTGGCTTTACTCTCCGATTTGAAGTTGATGACACCAGCAGCTCCTCCAACTACTCCTGCAGGATCCACGTCTGCGCTCATAACACTCTCTGTGTCGTCTCCTCCATTCTTCCCTTCCTGCGCTTCAGCACTCTTATCCTTATCTTTATTCTTCCCACCCTTCCCCTCTTTATTAGCTTCCTTGTTACTCTCCTTCAAACTCTGCATCTGTAAAAACGTTGCTCTCTGCTTGAGCAACCTCTCTGCGGTAGCTTTTTCTTCTTCCGAATCTACATTTTCTAGAGCTGCTTCTTCGGAGTTGAGCATGATTAAAGATGGGGGTTTGCCTGGGCGGTTTGGATCCCAGAAGGGGTTGTCAGAACCAGAACCGCCAGGCGTAGTGGTTGAGGGTTCATCAGGAGTATCATAATCGTCTTCGTCTGAATTGGATTGGGAAGGCGATTCGAGGTAGTGGTAACACAGCCAAAGGAAGAATTTGGCTCGGGAGATGCTTGAAGCCTCGATTGGGAGAAAGAGGTCGGTGAAGTCGTAGGCGGAGGAGAGGAATTGGTTTGAGACAGACTAAAATGGAGAGTTAGACAAAGAGAAGCTGTGATAAACTTGAAGAAGACGAAGAAGACTCACCAAAGCTTCGTTAGACAATGCGAAGATGAGATTGGCTACACTTGTTGAAGGTGTACGGCCTGACTTCTGAAATTGAGACTCAGTATAAAGACTGCGCAGACGAAAGGTTGTCAGACATACAGCTAGACTAAGTATGTCAGCCAACGTGGTAGGAGGCGAGCCGGTTTCATCTTCAAGTAAACTAGCCTTTGCAATGGCTTTGAGACGTGGAGCATCCTGTAGACTTCCCGAAGTGGTCTGCAGAGCGGGAACAGGGTGGTATGTTCGTATAGCTGTCTTCATTTCTGCGAAAACTAGAGAAATATGCGCATTTATGAGGCATATCATCACATTTGGACCTTCATAGACACTCACAGCTCATAGTGGTGTTTATCCTTCCGACGTTCGCGAGAAGAGTCATCATAGCAAAGTCTGTCGCGAAAGTGGGAATGTCTTTCATCTTGTCCTTGAGAACTTTACTTGCTTTGGGAGAACTGTATACGGCATTGACGTAGAGGTCTCTAGAGAGACGATGAGAAAGAAGGTAGTGGCAAAGTGGTGGGCCACTTGCCTGAAAGTGACCTTGGAACCTGCTGGGCGACCATCAGCAGGGAAGGGGTCAGTGAATACCTGATGCTGGTCGGTGAATATGGCGTGCAAGAGGTCGAACTGGAGGTCTACGCGAGTAAGAGGCTCTCCATCTGCCTTCTTGATGACCTTCTTGGAGGCCATGAGAAGAAAAGGAAATGATGACACAACTGATTTTCATTTCATCACGTCGCTTCTCAACTTCTTTTTCTGCTACTTTTTAGGTATGCAAGTGTGCCTAGACTGGCATGCTTGCTCTCTTTCTCTTCCTTCTTCTTGCTTCGTCTATTGCTGCCCAGTCACACAATCAGACTCTTACCTTTTCAGATTCGGCTCTCTCATTCTCAACAGGCTGGAAAGCCTCTCGTGATGTCAATGGAGACCTCATTTTCGTCTTTGACAATGTTGGAGTCACTGCTCTCGTCGTCACCTTGCCACCCCTCACATCCCATATCACCTATACCGGCCTAGGTCGAACCCAAGGCTCCTTGTTTGGTGTCTGTCTTGACTGCAGCACCGACTTTACTGGCCTTTCCGTGTTCGACGTGCATGATCCCCAACTTGAAGACAACGCTCTCGCTACTCCAGTTGACGTTTTTTCATTATCACTTGACCCTACTCAACTTCACAACGTTACTATACTCAACATTCCCGACACGAGGTTCAACGGACAGAGTGAACTTACTTTTCTTTCCATTACTGTCACTATCGAAGACAACGGAGGTGAGTTGAGACCTCTTCTCTTCCCGTTGCGTAGACGTGTCTTGGATCACTTACTCATTGACGATAATGACATTGTGCAGTGCAAACTACAACTACCAGTTCTACTACCTCTACTTCTTCTACTTCTACTTCTTCAACGACAACCTCGACCATGTCCTGGTCAGCCACATCCTGGTCCACCGTCTTCACATGTAAGTTGTACTCCTTTCACGTTCTTTCTTCATACTATAGATATCCTTTTTCGCCACATCACTTTCATCGCCTCACTCGAATCTGATTCTAAATCATTATCTCTTCACAGCCTCTTCGACATCTTCCTCTTCCTTGGCTTCTTCATCAGCAACCGCTGCTGCTTCAAACGCTCTCAGCTCAACTACCCGCAATTCCATCATCGCAGTTATAGCCATCCTCTCTTTTATTGGCATAGGCTCTCTTCTTTTAGGTTTATTCTTCTACCGGAGAAGGAAACGAGCTCAAAGGGAAAAAGACGAACTGGATGATGGATTCGGTAGAGTCGGCGGTGGTGCTGCCGGGGGCCGAGTGCCTGGTGGTAGAGCTGAAGATCTGAAGGGAGGGTTCTACCTTCCCAGCAGCAATGCCAATGCCAACAAGGGCGGGCGGCCGCCAATATCAGTCACAATACCACCCTCAGGACAGACTCTAGCTCCAGTTCGGACACAGACCCAACAGAATCAATCCTCTGACGAAACGATCCTCCTCCCTATGATGTCGATCCTTAGGACTGGGACTAGGGATGGAGCCGGGGCTGCTCCTATCTCCAACGCAACCGGAACTGCATTCACACCGACTGGGGCCTTCCAGACTCAACCAAAGACTAGCGGCCCCGGTCTTAGTACTCTTACTCCTGAATTCAGCCCAGGTCTAGGTTCATTTGCGGCAGCGACAGCTGCCGGTGGTCGGTCGGTGCCTGTTTCTGTGTCGCCTTCGGCCCCAGGACCTCTTAGAGGGTCGGGCATAGGAGCAAGATTTGGCTCATTTCAAGGGCAAGAACTTGTTTCTACCCCTATCAGTATGCGATAGCGAGACGGGTTCTGATTAGCGTTCGCCGTTGGTGGATGCCTTTGATGGTCACAGAGCGTAAATCAGATTCGTTGGGGCTGGGATTGATTGTTGCTGGGGTTTGCTTCTTTTCTTTATTCACTGGGTTTTTTTTTTTCTTTTCCTCTTTCTGTCTTCGCAATGGTGTAGCCTGTACTTCCAAGCCGCAAGCAGCTGCGCTGCTCTATGCCGCCCTGTCTTTTTTGTCTTTGTCTCTTCCACGACTCCGAATATCGCGTCGACCGCTGACTAAAATTACTATATGATATGTACGCATGTACGACTACGGACATCAAACTCACCTTGCCAAGATCTTAACCGTTCTTGGTACCTTCCATTCCTTCCCTTTCCCCTCGTTTGGACCTTTCACCCCTTTACCTCTCACTGTTCCCCGTCTCTCCGTTCACTCATTTCGTTCTATCATACATCATACAATGATACATTACATCCATACATCTCACACTGCATACTCGTCACTTCTTGACTAGTATCTAGTACTTGCACCAAACTTACACCTTGACTACCAACCCGGATTTGGATTTTTGGATTTTTAGATTTGGGCATACATATCATACATACATATTGGACTGTATCATTAGCATAGATCGTACATGCATATCTACATCGATCGTACATAGCAACGACACCAAAACCAGCACCACCTCGTACCCCAGTACCGGTACTACTTACCACGTATTGTTATCACTTACTTAAACCTACCTACATTGTCTGTACATAGATATCCATTGCTTGCGCATCTTTGAAGCACATCATTAGGGTAATGATCCTCCCTCATGAAATGATCAAGCTAGCGCTGGTAGGGGTCTCCGCCGTACTCCGACTCATTGTCAAAAACTTGGAGATAGCATTCAATTTCATACACGTCTGATCTCAGCCACTGTAGGTCATAGCCACTAACTACTTCGGGAACTGATATAGGCCTATACATGTCAATAACGACGACGTATGCAATGTACATGTATGTACATACTCCAATTGCAAGATCAGCTTTTCATGATGATGCCGGGTATCAAGCTAGTCCTGACCACCATCACCTATTCCCGGTGTGTCAACTCTTTTCTCTGGCATATTCTGCAAGTCACTTTGAATCATTCCCAGCACTTTTGGTACTAATGGCGCCGGCGCCACCGACTTCAGAATCTGTCTGTCTGTCTGTCTGTCTGTCCGGTGTACATCAGTCAACTCAACTACCATGACCTGTCACCCATTGCCAATAGTAGAGAGGGCTTCCCGGGCCCAAGAGCTTCTGTCGTCCGAGTCAAGTATTATGTATAATATACCACTTACCAGCCCTCTGGGACCCAGGCGATACATATACTAATAGTGAGGTCCTCCGACTCCTGAGAAGGTTTTATCACAATAACAGACATCAAAGCAAAAAGTACAAGGAAAGAATTCGCACTTGAATGACAATGTATGTAAAAGTAAAAATGGATTATTTTATTTATTGGATAGGGAACAGAGATCTTGTCTACATACTTACAGTGGATTGAGAGCAACACCGAAAACAGGTTGGTTACAATTATGCGCGTTTAGGTGTAGGGAAGAGAAGAGAAGATGAAAAACGAGGCAAGATAGGAGGTTGATATAAAGGAATGGGAACGGAAGGAGCGGAAGGGAGCGGAAGGGAACCAAGGGTTTCAAAGTCGCCCCCGTGGCAATAGGCACCTCAGCCTGGGAGCAGACAGACAAGAAAGAGACAGACAAACAATGGATTGATTATAATGCAGAATTCTGAACACGGAAGGCAAAGGCAGCAAGCGAATAAAGACAGCTAAAATGAAAATAATGAATTTGAACCAGAGAGACCAAAATTGTGTACTATGAAGTCCAAGTGTAAAACAAAAAGCGCGTACTGATGATGATACTCTAATAAAAATACAAAGCGTTGACTCATAAAGTAACTTTATAAACATAAACTTGAAAGAAAAAAAGAGGTCCGGATGATTATACGAAGAGATATGTGTATGGATATGGGTATGGATATGTAAATGGGGATGTGGAGTGGCGTATATACTGTCTGCCAGTGCCAGCGACAATGGAAAGAGTAAACGAAGTGGGGATGTCTTCAAGTGCAATTGAAATAGGGGACAAAGAAGGAACGAAAGGAGATGGTATCCAAACAAACAAAATGCAAAAAAAAAAAAAAAAGACAATCTTATTGAACAACAAATTAACAGGACATAAAGAAACATGAACACGAAGAGACAGGCGAGATGAAAAGAGGAAAGAGGACGGGAGCAGAGAGAATCTACTTGAACAACACTTCTTCAGACGTCTTCTACTTACGCACATTTTGACAAACCACCATTCATCCATCAAACGAGCAAAGACGTCGATAGGGATGCAATCATGCAACAGATCAAATTCATAATCTGGTATCATATTCTGCTGGAAGCAATAGCAAAGATGAAGAGAGGAGAGAGAGGAAGGGTCATCAGTTCACCGACTCAACAAAGTGATAGAAAGGAGACAAAAATACTCACTACTATCCCTCGTCCCCTCCCAAAACCCCGCCAAACACTCCAACGCGTCAATAACAACCCCACTCTTAAACATCAACCCATGATCCGCTCCCTTGACCACCTTTACACTACACCTATCCTCCCCAATCGTCTTCTCCATCCACCTAACCGCATTTTCTGCAATCTTTTCATCTTTATCACCATACCAGACTCGTATGGAATGAGGGTAAGCTTGGTAGGAAAAGCCCCATGGGTGATTATCGTGGTTGAGGATTTGTAAGAGGTCGTTGTGCGTGCCTTTGGCGGATTCGGAGTGGGAGGCGGCGATGAGGGCGTTACCGAGGAGGCTTTGGTAGGCGTTTGAGGTGGAAGCGGTGGGTGTGGTGGATGTGGTGGTGGAGTTGGAGGTTGCTTTGGAGTTGGAGCTCGGGCTGGGACTTGGAGGTGGTTTGTGATTGTTGTTATTTGAAGACAAGTCAGGGGGTCTAAGGTCGGGAGAAAGGGATAGTAAAGGTGGCCGTGAAGAGGAAAATGATATCGACCGACGGCCTTGGGAGCGTGTTGATGATGTCGAGTAGTTGTGGTTGCTTTTGGTTGTAGGAGAGTCGCAGATGGAATCAACCGGTGTCGAAGATTGTGAACGCTCAGAGGTAGCAAAGTCTTTCGTCCAATTGAGTTCATCCAATCCTAACCCAATGTCGACGTTGACGGTAGGAGGAGCACGAGGGCTCGTCTGCGAGTTCTTCGACCGTGATGATGATTTTGACTTGAGAGAGCTCATGGAACGAAGTGCTTTTAACCGATGAGGAGGAGTAGCGCAACCTTCTGAAGGGGATTGTGGTTGAGAGTTGAACGTAGATGAAGATGATGATCCTCCTTTCAGTCGACCGAGGAACCCCTTCGACGTCTTACGACTCATCGGCACCTTCGTGTCACTCGCAGAACGAGCATCATTAAGATGTGTACCCAACGTACTCCGACTCTCAAACCGACCATCAAAGTCCCGCAAGTCATCGTAGTCACTAAACCCCGACCCCACACTAGGTCGTGAACCTTCACTTGATCTCGTTGAATACGGACCCGTACTTCTCGACTTGGTATTTTCAGCAGTATGCCCAATACCTTCCCAAGCTACCGTCGGTGGTTTACCTATCGTCCATGTTTGCAGTTTCCACTCGGCAGCTTGAGCTGTTTTCAACAGTCCGTTTGGAACGTACTTGAGCCACTTGTACGAGCCTGCACGAGAAAGAATAATTGGAGCCAAATTAGTTGGGGCTAAACTCTATTTTGACAAAAAGAATGTCGACTGACCCGTTTCGCTACCGCCGACCCAAGGTGCTAGTAAGCAAATGTCGCCTCGTATTCGGTTTTTTAGCTTGTTTGCAAAAGATAATGCGTAAGGTGCGCCTGCAGAGTGTGCCATGACACCACACTGATCGATGTGTAGCAAGTCCAAAACTTCCTCCACTACGGATGCCCATTGCATAATTCCTTTTGCAGACTTGGCGCGAGGTTCAGTGCGACCTAGTCCCCATCTACACAAAAAATATTAGCGAATTTGCCTGAAAGAGAGCCGCAAACAACACACCTGTCAATGGTGATAAGCCTCAACCCCAACAATTCTGCCATCTCATCGTATAATCCCATAATATGCCTCACACATCCAAGACCCAAGAAAATGACTATAGGATATCCTTTCTGATCCCCAAGATCCGATAGACTGACTGTTAGTGGATTGTCAAATGAAGCGTGCGGTGAGCGAGTTAGCCTCAATAAAGTTGTCAGTCTAGCTGACCGCAAATACTGAGCTACCGCTTGCGAAGGTGATGAAGGCTTGGTAAGAGACGCCATGAAGGAACTACTGCCAAACGGCGATGGAGGCGGTTGGCTGATGACCGATGAGGCGTATATCGACGCAGCCCCTCCTCCATCCGACCTAGGAGATAATATACTAGCAGAGTCTGATAGAACGGAGTATCTCCTAGCGGCTGGAGGAGGTGGAGAACGATGGGATGCAACCTGCAAGCTCGCCTGATGTCGTAGTGTCCGTTGAACTTCCTCGGCGATACTGTCTATGGAAGACCTTGACAATAAATCGGCCTCTTCTTTTATTGTGAGAGGCTCTGGCTCTAGCTCTGCTTCTTCATGTACGGTAGAATGGCTGGTGCTATGAGAGTAGGAGGGAGTGCGGGATAATGGTCGAGGCCGTACTTGTCCATCAGGAGCGTAAGCACGGATGATATCGGATATGGAAGGTGCAAGGCTTCTTCGTCTACCACTTGAGGGTGTAGATGGTGCGGTTCGAGAGCGGCCTTCGTGATTTGTATGGCGATGGTACCCATCGTCGGATAGAGACGAGTGTTCGGAACGGAGAGAAACTGATGACCGACGACCTCCAGCAACGTCCAGAGTCGTGGTTGATGATTGTCTAGAGGGTATCCGGTGTCCGCGACGTCGTGGTGTAGTTTGTAATGAATGGGTATCATCATCGTCTTCCTCGTCGCTGGAGTAGTAGAGTGAAGGTGCTTTGGTGGATGTGGACCTTTTTGTTTTGCGTGATCGGGCTTTTCCTCCACCAAGAACCACACCAGGCGGAGGAGTCGGTAATGGAGGTTGATATAGTGGGTGATGGCCGGGAATACCAAAACGTTGGCGGCTGGAAACAAGGATGGGCTCGCCTCCATTCATGCCGTCTACGAGCGCGTCCATCATCTCTACCCCGGATATTGGAGCGGCGACCTGGACCGGAAAATCCAAGGAGAAAGAGTCGACTGGGGTTTCTGGCCTGTTGTAGGAATAACGACTGGATGAACGTGAACCTCCTAACGACGGAGTGCGATCTATCCAATTAGTCGGCTTTTGCTTGACTGACGGGCCGGTTGTGGATCGTTTGCGCTGATGGCCCTTTGGTGTTACTGGGGCATGGGAGTCGTCTATGGAAGGAAAGGAATACGAGGAAGGAGACGATGAGAAGGGATCGTGGCTGGAAGGAATGGACGAAGAGGAGTGTGGCTGGGCAGAATGATCTGCATAGTGCTGTTGTCTGCGGTGGGGTCTGGAGAGGACTTGCATGGCTGGCTCCCCGCCGTCTTGCAAATTAAGTTAAAAGAAATACAGACCCGTGTAAATCCTGCTCGACGCTTGTTCGCTACCCGTCACCTGATCACTCCATAAACCCGATCTGAAAATGAAAATACTCTTTCTAACTACTTGAATACTATTGGACTAGACTTGAATACCACTGGACTAGACTTAAATACTACTACTGTACAATACGATACCACGCTCAGAACACGTCGTCTCCATCGTCTCTCCGACCCCCTCTGTCCACCGTCTGAAGGGAGGGCCGTTTGTCCCTCCAGGCAACCCCAGCCACCTCAGCTTCCCAAACCGGCACGATTTCACAATCTCCACCCAATCGTCCCTTGACAAGGAAACACTTCTTCCGGTAAGCATCAGTTCCTCGATTTCCGGATAGCACCTCTGTACGCCGCTCAGGGTTTCCATGTCCACGCGTACCTCATTCAGATGAAGCACGCGTAACGTCGAAGGTAACGAAACCCCTTCATCAAACAGCGTCGGTCTCCAAGGCCCCACACATTCCACCTCGTATCGTAAACTCTCCACGCCATACGTCTGGACCAGAAAGCCAACCTGTTCATCCAACTCGTCCGACAACTCTCCAGACACAACCAGCGTTTTCAACGCGTCCGCGTCTTGCACCAGATGACTCAGATCCCCTCCCACAAGCTGCACATTCCCAAGAACCAGTTCCGATACTTGAAGCCGACATGGTGAAGATGGGTAGATGATGTCCAAATCAAGGTTATACAGCTCGAGCGTCTGTAAGCCGGAAAACCTAGATGCTAGCATATCATCCCATTCCAACGACGCAGGACAGCTGAGCGAATCCTTGTTGGAGCTTCCGTTAATACGAAGCTTTAAAATAGACTCGGGGTAGGAGATGGAATTCAAAAATCTCTCCGTTGCTACACTGAGCATCCCTCCCAAAGTCAAAACCTCCAACCCTTCCAAACCAAGCAGATATCTAACACCCTGCATCTCTTCTGGCGTGAAAAAGGCTCCTCCCGAGATTGGGCATAATTCTATACCCTTGATTAGACTGCATAGATACGAATTCTCTGAAAGCGTTCTCGCAAGAAGCGAGCATGAACGCGAAGAGTAGAGGACAGGGGTAGCATAGAGACGTTTTTGGACGTTTCGTAACCAGGCGAAAGACACGGTAGCGAGTCGGAGTAGATCTCGTCGCCACCAGTCTTCTGAGCTTTCGAGGATGAGGGGTATAAGGTCGTCGACGATTCGGGGGCCAGAAGATGACATGGATATAATAGAATGAGGCTTTGGGGAGTGGAGGGAGGTGGCAAGCGACAGGGCTGTGACAGAGACAGCGGAGATTATATTCAGTCGAAACGCATTGCAGCAATGCAGACAGAATGAGGTCGGACAGCGGCGATGCAGTGATGTCGGAATGAGGTCTTGGCGGTCGTCTGCCATCAGCTGACCTCCGTGTTCGCGACTCGGGATCATTTTGAAGTTGTTCCGACTCGCCTTCTGCTGCTATCAATAGCCTCGGGAACATATCAGACCTGACTTAAGGCACTCAATGGAGTTCCTTATCTGTCCCGACCATGTCCTTCAAAGACAAGGAAACCACTGTCGAAACAGACGACCGTAAAAATGTCGTTGACAAAGAGAATGAAGTGTTCCAGGAAGCTCCCAATCACGATTTTCACTACAAGACTCTCAGCTGGCAGGTAAGTTTCTCCTAAAAATACGTCTACTTCTTCGAAGGGATAGGCGTGCTGATACACGATAAACACTTTCTTCAAGTTCGTCGCCCTCCTTATGATAGCAGAAATAGTCTCCAATGGAATGCTGTCTCTCCCGTCTTCTCTTGCAGTAGTTGGTATGTCTTATCAACCCTTTCAATTTCGTAAAACCCTCATTCCAAATGTCTTCATCAAAACTCACGTTAAAATCGCGTTAATCCACCCCACAGGTATCGTCCCTGCTGTCATTCTCATTGTCTTCCTCGGTATCTTTGGCTTATACACCGCGAAACTGTTGATTGACTTTAAACTTAATCACCCGAGTGTGCATAACATGTACGTGTCGTCAATTTCCTTGTGACTTTTTGTTCTACATACAATGACTTACCAAGACAAATAATGAATTAACATGACTACGCAGGGGCGACGCTGGGTTCATCCTCGGTGGACCTGTTATCAGAGAGATCCTCAGTCTCGGGACCATCATTTTCGCCATATTCGGGACTGTAAGTCTATCCTATCCATTCGTGCTTGTTGTACATCTTGCTCACCAGTTCGTGCAACACTTTGTATGTCTGTAGGGCAGCGAGCTCCTCTCAGGCCAACAAGCCCTCTCCACTCTCTCCAACAATGGTCTCTGCGCAATAGACCTCCTTTTAATCTTCGCCGGCGCTAGCTTTCTCCTCTCCCTTCCCCGTACATTAGGAAATATCTCCTGGTTGGGTTTGTTGAGTGTTTTATTGATATTCATCGCGGGGATCGTTGGGATGGCTGGAGCTGGAGCGAGTTTTGAGGTTAAAAGAGGGAATGAGATTAGTGCGACGAAGGAGTCGGATTTTTTTCATGCGTTTGTTGCTATTACGAATCCTGTATGTGGTTTTTTTTTTTGTTTTTTGTTTTTATTTCTTCTCTTTTCGCTATTCTTGAGTTCTTTCAATGTATCTGGAGTATCATCTCTTACCGTTCTCCTTCTCTAGGTGTTTGCGTATGCAGGTATGATGTCTAGTGGATTTGCGTTTTGAAGTACTGAGCGTCCGCATTTGTGTCTGTGCCCATCTGCAACCGTCTGCACCATTTTACTATCCCAGGTCACTTCATGTACGTCCAGCTTTAATCTGTCATTTTCTTTGGTATCGCCCTGCAATGGACGAGCGGTTGCTGACTCGGACACTCTCAACTATGTACATCATAGGTTTTTCATATTGATTTCAGAGATGCAAAAACCTGAGGACGCGATGAAGGTACGTCTGCTTGAAATTTGGCTTTGGATTTTTTACTTTTCCTTACGGTTTTGACTTGACTTGATCGACTTGGTGGAATGACAGTCAGCTTGGTGCCTACAAGGCTTTGCTACGCTGTTTTATGTGATTTTTTCTGTGGTGATGTGAGTACATACTACCCTATACGCATTCCAAAGAATTGAAATGTTGACTGACTGACTGGCTGACCCGTCCTTTCCACAGGTACGTCTACATAGGAAACACAGTCCAATCTCCCGCATTTCTGTCCCTTCCTCCAAAATGGGCCAAAGCGGCTTTTGGGATTGCGCTGGGCAATTTTTTGATGTATGTGCTTGTAGTGCATACTCGTCGTCTTTCTTCTCTAACGTTCATATCCAGCGCGGGAGCCCTATATTCCCATACCGCAGCTAAACTAGTCTTTGTCCGGTTTTTTAGAAATACGCCTCATAGTGAGTTTTTGTTTTTGTTTTTGTTTTTTATTTTTTCGCCTTCTGCATCTAATAATTCCCCTCCCAACAGTCTACTCCCACACCATCCTAGGCTGGCTCGTCTGGACCACCCTCTGTTTCATCGCTACAGCCATCGCCTTCATCCTGGCCGTCTCTGTCCCCATCTTCTCTTACCTAATAGGAATAACTGCCTCTCTCTTCGCCTCGTGGTATACATACGGCCTAGCTGGATTTTTCTGGCTACACGATACATATCATCTGAAAGGAGGTGTCTATGCTTTACGCGTCCGTCCTATTGGAACTGTCCTCTCGAGTTTGACGATTTTGGCTGGAGCGTTCATTTGTGTGGCGGGAACGTATGTGTCAATACGGGTAAGTACTCTAGTGGGTTGCGTCATCCTGCTCAAGGGTTAGATTACTGACCGAAAGAAACACGCGCGTTTAATCTTTTCCTCCCAGCTTATCGCCGACGCGTACGACCAAGGGATAGTGGGTAAACCCTTTACTTGCTGACAAACATGCCCTGACCTGAACGTGTATTTTCGATGTATAATTGTATTGACGGAGTCATGTATATGTATGTAAAGGGAAAAGCTGTACAATACACGTCTTTCCGAACCTCCGAGAAATACAGATATGTACTACGAACCCGCTGTCGCGTTAAATATAGGCTACCCTGTTCAAATTTCAAAGCCCTGTTCAGCGCCTCGTTTCAGCCCGTGCTGTCCCAGTAGCGGCCGGCTCCGCAATACTAGCTTCAGTCCTCTTCCTCCAACCCGAGACCCCCAACCTCCGAAGCCTTAGCTCGATATGACATTCTCCGAATCCCCTCCTATACCCACGTACGCCCTGCCTATCCCCGAACGCCCTTCTGCACCATGGACTAGCAAACTATGGGCTCTCGCTTTCTGCATCATCTTTAATCTGGGGTGTCTGATGGTAAATGGGTCGCAATTCGTGTTTTTGTTGCCTTTGAGGATATTGCCTTTTCCATGGGCGAGAGGGCTTTATGAGGAAGGGATAAGGTATACTAAAGGGTCGTTTGGGTGTCTGTTGAGTGAGTTATTTTGTTCATTTTTTGTCACTAGTCCCGCTTTCTTCCGAGTTTTCGAGACTAACTAGAGACTAAACGGTTGAATTATACAGTTTTAATGTGTCAATGGTTCTCGCCGACCAAGTTGCGTATTACTTTTGAGACGGAAGGGAAAGGAGCGTTTTCGAGAGACGAGATAGATAGGATTGTTGTTAGAGATAAGAAAGGGAGAGTAGTATCGTTGGATTTGCCGACCAAGTTTGTTTTGATAGCCAACCACCAGGTGCGTGTCGTTGTGCTCTCTTCTCGCGTTTATTCGCCTTACGGCTTTACAGGTCTACGCCGACTGGTGGTATGCTTGGTGTCTGTTGTACTACATTGGCGAAGGAATGCACCGCTATGTGTATATTACACTGAAGAAGAGTCTGCAATGGGTCCCTGTTGTTGGATGGGTTCGTTTCTTTCTCATTTGGCGTTGTCGTCTTCTCATTTTTTCACGTCTTTTTATCATACAGGGAATGCAATTCTTCAATTTCATATTCCTAGCCCGTTCTTGGGCCTCTGACCGCGTCCAACTTGCCAAAAGTCTATCTACGCTAGGTGAAGCCGCAGAACGTGGAGACAATCCTTTTGTATTTCTTCTATATCCAGAAGGAACGCTGGTTAGCAAGGACACTAGACCTATCAGTCGGAAATTTGCAGAGAAGATGGGTATTGTGAGTTTTGACATCGTTTTTCTCGTTCGACCACTGAAAGAATGACGACGCCAGAACGACATGACGAACATATTATTACCGCGATCCACTGGATTGCATTACAGTCTGCGCTCGTTGGCTCCACGCATACGAGATCTCAAGCTTATAGACATGACGATGGTGTATCCTGGTAAGTGCTTCACGACGCGTCCGGAAATATGAGCTCATCATTTCCGCAGGCATTCCTCCCCTTGGCTACGGCCAATCTTATTACACGTTGCGTTCCATGTTCTTTGACGGGACAGCACCACCAGCACTTCATATACATCTCCGAATGTTTGACGTGGCAGCCGATGTACCGATTGGGGATCTTTCTGCCACCAACCCTGCCGTTGACGTGGAACCATCGCCTGAGAAAAGTACAGTCGAAGTCGAGATTCCTGAAGTAGAGAAGACCACTTTCGACTTGTGGTTACGAGAATTGTGGAGAGAAAAGGACGAGTCGATAACGCGGTGGCATGAGAAGGAGAAATTTTCAGAAGCTTCGCCGCCTCCAGTGGAAATACCATTGAAGTTGAATCAGACGAGAGATATCTTTGACGCGTTTTGTTTCTTCCTTCCAGCAGCTGCTGGGTATGTTTGGGGCAGGGTTCGGGGGTAGAATTAGATTTTAGTGCACTGTACTTGTCGTTATGTATTATCTGTCTGAGTACATCTAATTTTTTGGAGAGTAGAATCGTTGTCATCGTCAGTCTCGTCTTTCCTGGATTTGTCTGACGAGGAATATGCTCGTGTCGAGGAATCGGTCGACGCAGTTCATGAGACAGCTTTCTTCACCACGAGAGAACCGAGTTGAAGGAGTACTTGTAACACATCTGCATCGAGGTGTAAGAATTGAAGTCACCAAACGGGGAGAGAGAAACACACTTGTCCCAGCACATGGTGGTGAGGTTGTGAACTGTAGAATGGAGTTTTGCCTGTGTCTGCTCCTTCTCGAGGAAAGCAGAGAGCTCTTTCTGCAGAACATTCAGAAAAGAAAGCAGAAAAGAAAGAAGAAACATACCTTGGTAGCCTCGTCAAAGTTGTCAGCCATGGTTGAGAAGAAGAAGAATTACGTACAGGTGAATTGGTTCCGTGTCATTGTCCTGTCCCGAAAAAGTGCGCGACGGCCAAAAAGTCATTAGAACAATTTCAACTAACTACGCCCATCATCTTCCCTCCCTGCTGTCTCCTTCAAGAATTGCCCCATCTCTTTGTGGGCGGTGCAAATGCCAAAGTGCCCTCTGTCCTTGCCACGTGCGAGTAACGATATGCTCACCAACTGTATAAGATTTGTTTCGATTAAGGAATGCAGAAACAATTACCGCGTGTAGACTCAAAGCCTCGTGTCTAACAGCTCTCTCTACCATTCTCTCATATGGCATCGTCTTCCAATGCTGGTCAACCCACTATATCTCTTCCAAGAAGAACCTCCTGGCCTCCTGAACCCATCCCTCCGTGAGTATCAATTTTCTCCGGGCGTCAAGCCTAAATGTAAATTCTCATTACAGTCCATTCAGTGTTGGATATTTAAGCCGAAAGGCCTTACCTATCAAACGCAACGACGCGGAAGCACTGACTCGGGAGGATGTCCAGTACGATCTGCTCAATCACATATTCACAGATACAAAAGCCGTGTTTACGCCCCAGACCTCCGAAAAATCAGATAAAATTACCTTCAAGGAGCTTTATATCAACGCATTATACAACTCAAACAAATGTTCAAAGGTACTCAAGGAAAAGATGCTCGAAACGCCTGCCTTTGCCATCGAGCTCGCCAAGATTTCTCTCCTCACGAATGTTGGTCGGATAAATACAACCATGGCCTGTATGCGCTTTAACTACCCTTCTATGGTTTATCTGACCATCTTTGTCTAGTCTTTCCAGAGATGAAAACCGCTCTACGAACATACCACCCCGTACCTTCGCTTCAAAAGACAGATGGAAACGCTCAAGATGCACCACGGATAAAGAATTGCCTCAAGGCAGCACTTCTTCCATCAGAATTCAAGACATTGCCCCCGGCCACTCCGGATGAGATTCTGGAGAAAAAGGTACAGGAACATAGCAGGTCTCTCCTCATCGTGATTCGTTTATTTTCTAGCACCTTAGAACGCAGGTCAATGTCCTCCTACCAGCGTCGTCAATCTTGTTTTTGTCCTTTCAAATCACGCCGCAGTACGTATGAGATAACGACTCGCCATGACAATGTGCAAGCTAGCTGATACCAGTGTCTGTGTGTACGGCAGCCTCTGGCGAGTATACACTTTGACGGAAACTTCAACTTTCTAGATTTGTTTATACCCAAAGCACTGTCTTCCGTTGACCGTGCAAGGACATTCTTATGGCTCATGTACCACTATCTGGAACCTTCCAATACCCCAAATCCCTTTAATGACAGCTTTTCCCGACAAAATCCACCGAAAGCTCCCCAGATACGTACCCTCTCCGACCAAGAAATGGACCGCGAAAACGTCGACACAAGAGAAGAAATCGAATGGGGCAAACACATGTCCGGTCGTCGAAATCTCTTTCTCCAAAAACTAGTCTCTTCTCTAGAAAGTGACAAAAAGGCAAAACTTGTGGCGCCACATTTTGTACCAGGTTTTTCGGTTTTTGTTTTCTTCGTTTTGACCGACTTGATGATTGAGGCTCTTCTTTTTATTTTCTGTTATGAGCAGATACAGCTGTGCCACAACCAAGTGCGGCGTCTTCGACACGAAGAAGAAGGGCAGAGCCCACAAAGGAGGAGGCGGCGTTTATGTATTATGTGCCTGGAGAGGAGGTTGCGCCAACACCACCACCGACAACGACAACGACGACCACGAGGGAGCCTATGAGGAGAGGTACGTATATATTATGTGTCAGTGGCATATGGTACTGTTGATCTGATGAACGCTATTTACAATACTTTAGAAACCCTTTCCCGTTCCCAATCAGCAGGGACAAATGACCTTGCTCGGTTTGGTAGGCCTGAAGAGAGATCAATGTTACAGCGTGAGTGATAGACAGCTCTAATTGGGTTGCGTAGCTGTTGTGCTGTTGAACCAACTCAATTCTTGTTTCTTCCTTTTACGTTTTTACAGATGCATGGCATACGGTGATGACAACCGATCCATTGGGAGACTCTGACGAGGAGGAAGATGAGTACAGTCGTCTAGACTACGGCAAGTGTTAGCATATTCCAATTCCTCTACTATTTCTCATACCGACTTACAGTACGTCGTCTGGGAGTTATATCACGAATACGAAAACGACCTCCAACTCCAGAGTTACCCATCACTCATCAACAGCCCCCACCGATTTCGCATTCCCGAAGTTTGAGAAAATCACCATTTACGGGTCGTTGGCAGCGTGTGGAATCATGGGATTAAAATCTCAAAAACTCATCCAACATCAGTCTAGACTGGCATTTCTATATAGGGGGATGGATCTATGTAGGTTTATTGGGTGTAGGTTGTAATAGATATGGTGTATGTATTGAGGAATCCAGGCGCAGCCTTTCATCAACCTTTCATCAGCCTTTCAGCATTCAACACACGAGTCATGTGCAAGATGTGGAAGCAGTACGCCCAGTTACGCCAAATCCACAAAAGGGTTCAGTAAAAGAGTGTAGTAGGTGGTGATAGTAATATAAGTAATCAAGAACGAGAGGCTGGCTCCCAAATGAAAAAAAAACGAAAGCTAGTACCTTCTTCCTTTCCTTCTCCGTGCAATAGTATCGTACAACCTCTGCCCAAAAGGTGAAACACAAAAATCTGAATGGATACAAAAAATCTTTGCTTTGAACGCCGAAACGAGAACGAAAATTTGAAAAAAGTCAAACGAAAATTCACTGTCTTTACGATGATAACATTATTCCGAGCTTAGAATCCACCTGGGATGGAGAGCACAGGGTGCTCAAAGCCCGAACGGGGTCGTGGCGAGAATTCTGCGGGAGCACTGCGACGTTTCCATTTCCTTTGGTCAGGAATTTCCAAGTCATGGCCGTTAAGTCCATCATCGGAAGGCAACATGCGGCGTCTGATCGTAGAAAGCATGTTACGAGCTTTACGCTCACGAGAAGCCAGTGCGTTCAAATTCGATTCCGAAAGTTCAGTGGGAGAGAGCGAAGACGAACGAGGGACCACCATCGTTCTGACCTCGATCTTCGGAGACAAAGGAGAGAGTGGCGATTTAGGGGGTAAGAAAGTCGCAACGGGTCTCTGTTGTTGTTGAGGTTGGGGCATCTGCAGTCTACCGACGCCAAGAGCCAATCTGGGACGATCAGCACTGGGACGATCAATATTCATGCTGAAACGTGGAACGGTTTCGTTGCTGGGGGTACGAGTATGGCCCTGCTGTCCCAGACGAGCAGAAATCTCCTCGAGCGAAGGCATGGTTTTAGTAGCCTTCTTATCTGTGACAACGGGCAAGACGGGCTTGTCAGCCGCTTTGAGCCCAGACTGACGACGAGTCCTAAAGTCCACTTGTTCAACCCATGGTTCTCTGGCGTAGGTCAGGGGACCAGTGGTAGATGTATCATTCAACGATTCGAAAAGAGCAAGAGGAGAGACGAGTCCTGGGGAGGGAAGGGAATAGTGGAAGATAGCAGGCGAATCAGGAGGCGTCTTTGGCTGTAGCGTGGCAGTCGGGGAAGGAGGCGCAAGCACCTTTGAGAGGAAGAGCGCCCTTCGCTCAACTGGAAAGGCGAGATGATCAGCAGAGTTAAAGATACCCAAAAAGAGCCAGCAACATACCTTGCTTGTTCTTGTGCACTTTCAAGGCGATCTCCTTGCGAAGATCACCAGACTTCTTAGCACTACCAGTAGCATTCCTTTCTCTAGTCGCCTGCAATAGGGCCTCAAAGCGTTCTCGCTCGAGACCTTTACCCGCTCCAGGCGTGGGAGCGGGACGGAGGGGAGAAGGCAACGCATTGAACTTGACGTTAGTCGGGGGCGGGGTCAAGTGCTTGGGCCGATAGCCATCATGGTCATCCAGAGTCGTATTCGCCCAGGAAAAAGGAGTGTATGGTTCAGGGAGCGATTCATCAGGGGGGGCGGGAGAGATTTGGATGTGGGGGAGAGCAGCCAGAACCATTATTACAATTTGGACGAGAAATAGACTGGCGACCGGCACCGAAACCTGTAGAAAAATCTGCACGGCGAAGGAAGAGAAGAGGAAAGAGAGACAAAAAGAAAGGGGAAAAGCGTGGGGGCGAGGCTAGCTGGCTATTGTTGTAAAAAACAACACGGTTTATGGCCACCTCGCTTAGCAACTGTGTTGCCAACAACAATGTCTTCCGATGCCCACTCAACGGATTCCCCTCTTGGCGTTACTCATGACCCGCTGTATTCATCCTGATTCATCAGAAGATTTCCATCTCGGCAATCATCGTATAAATCTCAGTCACCCAGTCACCCGTTGGCCTTACCTTGCCCTTCTTGCGGCGACGCTCTCCTACGAGTTATCGGCGCCGCAGTTGTATAGGTTTATAACTCCAGCGCTCGCAATACCTCGCTGGCAGACCCCTGGAGCTGTCTCATGCAGTGCTCTCACGTCCTCTCCGTTGTCAGAACACGCTGTCTGATGACAGCCCTGGTGGTTGCGATCATATTATATTTTTATACAACATTGCTATACATCTATGACAGTCTAGAGACCTTCAGCCTCGACTGCTTCGGCCAGCTTCTTTTTGTACAACTTTTCCGCATCGGTCCAGACCCGTGCCTTCTGTCTATTCGGGAATTCGAGCAACGACGGCAGCAGATCTGAACTGAACTGCTCAGACGCCTCTCGTGGCAGTAGAGTTGGCAAATGATCAATAGACACGACAGATAGTGATGCCAGGTCCGATCTGAAAGGTACACAAGGAAAGAGTACAGAGCAGGGTCAGCCACTACGCCCCAACCACGATGGAACCAGTCAGACACGTACGGGAGATCAACGGGAACAGTAGGCTCCGAAAACGTCGTGTTGATTGAATAAATCGGGATAGGGTTGAATGGATTCGTTGTATCGCAACTGACGTCCACAACCACGGATAGACCCCTATTTTTCCCGGCCTTGATGATCTGTTCTTGAGTCAAGAACGCAGGGATTTGAGATGACAGGTAAATACAGTTGACGAAGATGTCAACATCGAGGATCTCCTGGAATGGTCCACCTTTGGCTGTTTCATCCAGGTCCCACTTGAGGATGTCATTTCTGTTGGGCACGAGTCAATAATTGAGCTGTTAATCGTGAAGCAAAATACTCACTCCTCTAAACCAATTTTTCTGAAGAGATCTACCGCACCTCGACCACACCGGCCAAGTGCGCCAATCACTAGGGCTTTAACTCCCTTACCACTACCTCCCAGTGCTTTCTTGACGTCGGCAATCATTGCTTCTTCGTTAATATAGGGCTCCAACATCCCCAACTTTTCTCCTTTGCGGTGAGCAGCAAACGCAAGAGCACCAGCAGCAGCACCAGCGAATCCAGCATGAAAGCCAAAAGCAGCTACCCGTCTTCCATTCGCGTCTTCCAGGAACTCGAGGTCATACAAAGTTCCTCCTCCACGATGAAAGCGACTGAGAACAGATGACCAGCCCGCTTGCTTTTTGTAACAGTGTGCAAATTGAATATGTGTATGAGGAAGAGGATCCGTCGATACGGGAAGTTCTTTCAAACCGATAATGGGGATATCGGTAGGAGCAGATGGCCAACTGTTGTTATCGACTAGTTTACAACCAACTCTGTTGAGATCGTAGCCGTGATATGATAGGACATGTGGACGTGAATAGAGATCAGTTTTCTCCTTGCAGATCCAGAAGGCGATAGTGAGTAGACTTACACCTCATATTCTGCATCGTCGAAGATTCGTTGTTCGTCGCGTTCTACTATGATCTCGAAGCCAGCATCGATGAGCTTCTTGGAAGTCGTTGGTGTCAAAGCTGCACGCTTCTCGAATTCCTTTTTTTCGCAACGAAGCCAAAGCGTAGGCTTGGACATTTTGAGGATTGGAGAAAGAAGTTCTATGGACGCAAATGGACGCAAATGGACGCGACGATTTTTTATGATGGCGTCGGATTAGAAGCGGCAATTTCCGCGAAGGTTTTCGAGTCATAGTGCCAAGCTGGGGAGGCGGCTTAAAGTTTTTTTACATCCACTCGAAAAAATTTTAGTGACCTGGCTGACCCCCTCTCACCTGCCTTATATAGTATATCTACCGTCACATGACACATAGATAAGATATTCTTAGCCTAACCTAGCTTGACTATTCTAAAAAGGGAGGGTATTTGCAGAATATATAGCCAAGAAAAAGGAAAATACAACTGTACATAATTAGTCTAAAACAAGCTCAAAAATACCCTATTTTAGGTTGATTTTAGGTGCGGTCAGAAAAATTTCCCTGAGTCGGACCCCCCCCCCCTACCCGATGTACCGGAATCTCGGTCCGCCTCTCCTTGCATAGTGCGTCATACGTATTTCTCCCACTGGCCAAAGCAGAGTCTACTTACTTCCACTTCCTTTGGAGAATAGCCACTCAGAAAAAGGTAGCAACCCCTATTTATCCACTGACGATACATTCGACACTCGTACGCTTTGAGCCTTGAGAAGGTCAAACTCCAAATCACTTCTCCTCCTGCACCTGCTTATGCATGACCTTGACAAAGTTGGCCAAGATCTCTTCCTTGGGTAACTCAAAACGTTCATAGTTGCCTTTAGCACTACCAACTGCAATGACAGGATCTCCGTTCTTCAGGCCGTTCATGACATTCCGAGTAAACTCGTCTAGAGGCATCCAAATTTTGGATAATCTTTCTGTCGTGCCTTGCGCTGGAATGATGATGAAGCAAGTCGGAAGTCAGCATTTGCAACCCAGTTTAATGGGACACTGAGCCTCACCGTCATGCAGTTCAGATTCGACAAGTCTGTCAGGTTTTAAAGTGAGGCTAGACCTTTGTATTCACGAGAAACCTCGCATAAACCTACGGTGGAATAATCTCGGCCACATGGACATTCGCGTCCTTTACTTGGGCACGGAGAGCCGTCGTGAAGCTATGGAGAGCTGATTTGGTAGCGCAGTAGTTGGGTACCATGGGCACTGTAATTATACCAATCCCAGAGGTGACGACAATAATCGAGCATGGACGACCCGCAGCCTGAAGCCATAGATTTGAAAATTAGCATGAGAACGAAGTCGTCAATATCTCAATCTCAAACTTACCGTCAATTTCAGAAAATGGGGAAGCAAGTAGGTTATTATAGTTACGGCTGACAGATAGTTCACATTCCATTCCAAGGAAATAGCTGTTGGGTTGCTCGGATCGTGAGTAGCTGTGGAATAACGCAGCCAAAAGACCGGGACAACGACCAGGTACTCACTGTCAAGATCAATACCCTCCTTGAATTTATGCTGTCGTTGGATACCAGCACATAGAACAGCAGTATCGAGCTCGGGGTTCTTGTTCACGAGGTTCTCGACAAAGGTCTTAAGCGTTTCCCTATCTGCATTCAGGTCCAACTGCATTCCTTCAATTCCAGCTTGAGAAAGCTCGTCCAAACGTTCTTGTCTTCTCCCACTTCCTATGACCTTCGGATTACTCGGAAGTTTCGCGATTTCTAGAGCCAAAGCGCGACCGATTCCAGAAGTCGCTCCCGTTACCAGGACACATTTGCTGTCGAGAATGGTAGGCATATTTGGAGAGTGGAGAAGAGAAAATTTGCCCGAAACATGTTATATAAATACTGCCCAGCTGTGGTAAAGGGTTTGGTCAGGGGAACCCGTCATTGACGTCCGGTGTGAACACGGTGGTCGCGTCTCACATTCCTAAAATGGAGTCCGACCACAACTGTCAATCTGAACCATCCCAATCCGCGGACGACTCGGTCACCTCCTTGGAGAAATCTCTGGAATATGCTGATGAACTCAAGAACGAAGGAAATGATCATTTTCGAGCGAAGAGATGGGAAGAAGCATTAGCAGCGTATCGTTCAGGTGTGGGCAATCTTCCCAAACGAAAGTCGACACGATCTTCCCAAAAGTCGTCATCGCGAGAGGACGATCCTGATTCTGCGGAGAAGGACGACGCAGGACCATCGTCGTCGTCGTCTTCACAAGATGCTGAAAGACCATCCCAAGAGGCTAAACAGGATTCAGAACCGCAGGAGGAGGATTCTGAAGATCCTGAGTTGATCAAGATTCGAGCGGTGTTGAATGCGAATATAGCCGCTTGTTATGTCAAACTGGTGCGTTGATCCATCTACCTTGTTACTGTCCAACTCATAACTCATGCAGAATGATCACAAAGCAGCTGTTGAAGCCTGTACTGAAGGTACTAATCGTATTCTGTACCGGTCTCGAGTACTAACCATTTGCACAAGCTCTTCATGATGATCCTCACTACATCAAGGCACTTCAGAGACGCGCAGCATCAAATAATAAACTAGATACATGGTCTTCCCTTACCTCCGCGCAAGAAGGTCATTCTACTACCACTCCTCCCGTTTATCTCGACTCAACATCTCACACAGATTACAACGCCCTCCTGAAACTTGTAGTACCCTCTTCCAGCGAAGCTGCAGAAATCCAACGCTCTCTCCGCAACTTGAAGCCTCGAATAGAAGCTGCCCAGAAGAAAGAGACCGGCGAAATGCTAGGCAAATTGAAAGGTCTTGGGAATAGCATCTTAGGTTGGTGTCTCTCCTCAATTTGGTTGACGACGTACCGATAGCTCTTGTGCAGGAAATTTTGGTCTATCAACAGACAACTTCCAATTTGTTCCAAACGGCCAAGGAGGGTATTCGGTCAACTTTTCCAAATGAGCTTGTGCACAAACCCGTTTTGACTCTAGGAGAAGGATTTTATACACGTTATAACCTTCTTGAAGTTGCAGCCATATACAGCACACTACATATATTGATATTTTCCGCAATAATCTTACATACCAACGAAGCAGCCATGAAGTGTAGACATAAATTTGAGCTGGATGGATAGCGAGTAAGGTTATGAATGTACAGAAATATCAAAGATGAAATCAAGAGACCGAAAGGAAAGGACGCCAATTATGTATCAAACAAACACAGCAAGGAGTCTATGTGATAAAGGAGTGAGATATGCAAACTAGAATATCGTGAATCATTAATACTGATTGATGCCTAGGCCTTGGACGCAGGTATGTGTAGATAATTTCAACTTTCTGGCTCGGTCTAGCTCTATCTCGCAATGTAGAAATGTCTCAACTTTCGAGCCAAAGAGAGCCAGGGCAAGCCCTAGCGAGCCGTTACTATCTGGATCATCCCAATCCGCGGACGACTCGATCATCTCCTTGAAGAAATCTCTGGAATATGCTGATGAACTCAAGAACAAAGGAAATGATCATTTTCGAGCGAAGAGAAGCATTAGCAGCGTATCGTTCAGGCGTGGGCAGTCTTCCCAAACGAAAGTCGTCATTGCGAGAGAACGATCTTGATTCTGCAGGGAGGACCATCCCTCGTCATCTTCACAGGATGCCGAAAGACCATCCGAAGAGGCTGAACAGGATTCAGAACCACAGGAGGAGGCTTCTGAAGATCCCGAGCTGGTCAAGCACAAGCCCATTTGACTTTAGGAGAAGGAAAGTTTCCCATTTTCGTTTTTATGTACGTTATAACCTTGAAGTTGCAGCATACTACATATATTGATACTTTCCGCAATAATTTTACATACCAACGAAGCAGCCATGAAGTGTAGACATAAATTTGAATAGTTTAAGCTGGATGGATAATGAGTAAGGTTATGAATGCTGTACAAAAATGTCAAAGATGAAACCGAGAGACCGAGACCACCGAAAGGAAAGGACGCCAATTATGTACCAGACAAACACAGCAAGTCTATGTGATAAAGGAGTGAGATATGCAAAATAGGATATCGTGAATCATTAATACTGATTGATGCCTAGGCCTTGGACGCAGGTATGTGTAGATTTATAGCTAGTTAAACCATAGAAAGTCAGCAAGGCAATTGACACGAATAGTAGCTGCACTAACCCCGATACCAGTTCAATGCGTCAGAAGGAGATGGTGCGTCAAAATAAAGGATAGCCTTATTATCGACGAGACGCAGAGCTGTTGCAGGTTCATGATCAGCCTATGACCAGCCCACGACGAAGAAGTACAGTCAGACGCAGACTTACCATTTCCATGGACTATACTGGCAGGCTGAGGAAGCGTCTGCATCCGTAAGACAGCCCACAGATCGACGTAAGAGGAGGGATCACGGCCTTCTGAGGGGTCCCGGCACAACACCAGCAAATCATTGCAGAGTATACCAAGAAGCGGTCTTGGTGTTAATTCTGGGGCTAGACAGTCAACATCGATGGTACAGGCATCTCCTTGGGGGTTGATGGCTTCGAAAGTCACAATGGCTTTGCGGACTACTCGGGTCAGTAATAGAGGTCCGTCCATTATCAGTCGCCTAGGAAGGTGTTTATGAGGATTCGTTCCCATTCGTCGAAACACTACACTCACCGATGTGGCTGCACAAGCGGGCTGGGGAACTTCCCTCGTATTCTAGCCTGCCAGTGAACAAGTTTATGACGAGACTCTGCTTCACGTTTTCCTTCGTTCATGTTGTTTGCCAAGGAGGCAATCTCGTTCAGTGCTCGATCTATTGAGTCTTCCATATACTCGTATTGCGGTGGTGTACTTTGGCGGAGTTCCTCAAGCTGACAAGAGAAATTCGTTAGAGAAACTAGTTGTCGTAGTTCAATGAAACCTACCAAAAGACGGTATCGTGGGATTCTCTGCACAGGTAGTAATAGATAGCCTTCAAGATTGAGTTGGGAATGGCTGGGATCAAGACGACAGCGCTTCAAGAAGGATCGTATCCGCCTGCGTTGACTACTGGTGAGGGGAGGAGCACCTGAAGAACCCTCCGCAGTCAAGTTTGGATTTGAGACGGCCGACATCGTCATCGTCATGCTAGCCAATTGCGCTGTGCTAGAGTTTGGTGACATTGCAGGTGATGACCCAGGACCTGCACGATCCGACGACCAATATTTGACACGTTGAACAGCGTTATCAAAATTACTATGATATGTCAGAATGGCAACTCAGTCTTCTAAAAAGGGGACCAGCTTACTTGATGTAAGTGGAGTACATTTTCATGAAAGCAGCATGTTTCTGGAATATGTCTCCAACCGCAGCAGCTACACTGAGCGACAGCTGTCCATCAGAATCCTCTTCAGCTGCAGTTTTGCTCATCAATCGTGCGACTGCTTTCTCCAGCGATGGCAAGAAGCTCGCCTTGTGGAAAGAAACGAGAGAATCGATAGCACCAAAAACGATTTTTAGCTCAGCAGCTGGAATGACAGTTTCTTTACTTGAGCCAACACCACCAAGGACACTGACAGGGGCGCATGCGGGTTTCACATAGATATCCATAAGCTCCAGAAGTCCTTTCACGTATGTTCGCTCCGTCCTACAGCAAAAAGTGTCAAAAGCTGAAACAGTAAACAGGATACTTGGAAACGTACACAAGAATCTCTTTGGCGACACTGGCTCGTTTAGCCTTGTTGTCTTTGATCTTGCGTTCTTCGCCGGAACCAACACTATCTGTCGTGGCCACACTCATAGTCTGACTCGACGTCCCGCTACGCAAGCCAGTCTGCTGATCATAAGACCGCAAATGCGGAGAGGAATCTCCAGAACCTGTGGTCAGAGCTATTGAGACTTCTCGTGAAAGATCAACTCCGGTGGGACGACGTGGACGCATAGATGGTGAACCTTCATATGCAGGCGAACTGGCTTGCTGGGTGAGTCCAAGATCATTCATATCCTTGAGATACGCCATGACGGATCGAAGAGCACGTGTGTATGCTTCACGGGCCCGTTCTTCTTCCTTGCGCAAGAAAGCTTCCTGATCAAACGTAGGACTGGGTATAGGCTCTTTAAGTGAATCTACATCGTCGTTTGTGGCAGTCACCCCTGGGACAAAGTGAGAGTTGTCCGGTATATTGAGACTTTGTGGTGTCCCGGTATCTATAGGAAGGAAACTTCGGCGCTTGCCAGATCTGGGAGTCGGTGAAGGAGGATGGAGAGAAGAGGATGAGATGTTGTTGACCTGTAACATCTCTATATGTGGCTTTGGCTTTGAGGATGATTGTGGTGGAGAACCGGGCGGCGAATCAGGGGGTAAAGTGACAGTGACTTCATGCTCGGGAACGAGAGCACCGAGGTTTCCAGTTGTAGAGAAACGTAAGTCAATCTGCGGAGATCTACTCGAACGGTCCATTGCCCCGTTATTCCGTGGTTGTCGAGGAACAACGCCGCCTGAGGCAAAGGTGCTGGGACGCGTAGGGGATTCGGGTTTTATCTTTCCCATAGACATCTTCTTGAGGAAGCCCCAGCGACTCTTCTCTTTTCCTTCTTTTGAACGACGACTCCGTAATTTCCCTTCGCTGGAATCATTTGACGACATGGCCAATTCTGCGGGGGGAGATGAGACATCGGATGGTTCATCAGGCCCATTCCACATTGACTGCGTGAGAGGAAGCCGTGAAGGGCTGCCACTCAAGCCTGCTGAAGGACCGACGCTTGCGAAGCGTTTAGCTCCAGGACGTTCCGGAGATTGCTTGCTTTCATTGATGAGAAGGTTAGAGCTCGATGCCGAGCTGAGCATTGGTGGCCGTGGTGGCGATGTCTGTACAGCAGTGGCCGGTCGTCCTGCCGAGGTTTTCCCTCTTCGTAGATCACCTGCACTCTTCATCTTGCGAAGTTCATGATCCGCGAATTGAGCAGAATCCTCAGATGCAGATTGTTGAAGCCGACGGGGTGCTGGAGTATTGGTATTGGTATCGCCGTCTATGAGGCTTCTACCCCTCGGCTGGTAGGAAGAGTTGTTAGGGGTTGTGCGTGTTCTTGTGAGTGGACGTGCTTGCGCAGGTGACTCTGCTGACCCCCATACTGGCGCTGATGCTATTTTGTCTGGAGTGATGGTATAATCTTCTTCAGAGGTGACAAATTTCGCGTCAGCAAGAGCTGAAGGTGGTTCCGAGTCATCAGGGTCCGTCTCCGTGTCTGTAGAACTCTGCAGACCGGCAGACGGTAAAGGGAAAGTCGGTGTGGAGAGAGGATATGCGGGTGTCATGGGAGCCTTGGCCAATAATGGCTCAACCAAAGCCTTCCACGGTCCCTGAAATGGATTCCCATCAACATAAAGGGATTGTAGTGCAGGTAGAAGGCACAGCCAACTGGGCAGAGCATGCATTTTATTCCGACGAACACTGATTGTGTGAAGCTTGTCCAGATCAGCGAGAGTATCCGGTAGGGTGGTTGTCCCAGTGGAATCCGCAATGAGGACGCGCAAATTTGTCAGGTCAGCGAGGAAAACAGGTAAAACCCGTAAGGGGTTGGATGCAATGTTCAGCTCCTCGAGGTTTTGGCAGAGAGCAAGGACTGGAGGCAGTGCGCCGAGAAAATTAGCTGATATATCTAATGCGAGGAGTGTTTGAGATATTTTGGGTATTATGCTAGTCAGGAAAGCTGGCATTGCATTTGGAGTGGATGATGAGCCGATTAACAGATGTGTTGTTCCTGTTAAACGAAAGAAGTTCGATGAGATGAAATTCGAGAATCATATAAGTATATGTTAACCACGTACCTGGTTGGATTTGAAGTTGGGAAACCGACATGTTGCTCCCTTGCACAATGAGACCACGACCCTCTTCAGCTACAACGACGGCAGATGTCCGTTCCTCTTCTTGCAGTTCATCACCGTCGTACTCATCCTCTGATAGAAGAGGGTCATAATCCGTATCGTCTTCACTTAAGCCAGCCTCATCCCGTTCATCGACTGCCTGCCAACTCATATCAAAACTGGCCTGATGGCGAAGCTTTGGGGATGTATGGTCTGGTGGATGTAGGGATATGCCATTACTGATGGAAGAAGACCTGGAGCGATGGCCGTTGGCATAGACCTCTGACCACCTTGACTGATCTACGGGAGCACGGGACGCAGAGAAAGCGACCGCCTCGCCTCCAAGAATTTGCACGGCTGAATCTGATGTTATTCCGACACCAACTGGAGGGTCTGTCTCCCTATTGACGGCTGTGTGGTCATTGTGAATACTGGGAGAGCGGTCATAGGGAAGGCGAGGGGATGAGTTTGCAGAGGGCGGCTTTGGTGAAGTGGAGTACGGAGAGGAGTCGGGGAGATGAGTGTGCATGGACTTGGAAGGGCGTTGAAAGGAATGTGAAGATGAAGAGGAGTTCGGGTCTCTTCTGAAGGCTGCTTCTCCGATAGAAGCTGACCGTAGAAGAGGAGAGCGGTTGGACGTTGTTGGAGGAGTATTGAGAGGAAACTGTTCATCGGGTCCATAGTCCAGAAAGGACCGGGGAGCTTCGAGAACCGTCATTTGAGTGTTCCAGAACGCAGAATTAGTAGGAAACTCACCAGGAGCACTAGCCATCCCTCAGTTGTAGTCTGACTCTCAACCCTAAAGGTGCAAATGTTTGTAACAATTATTTATTCCCGTTTACTATGTATTCTCCTAATTTTTCATCACACTCGTACATAAAATGATACACTTCCGTTCCATCTTCACTCCATAGACATCAAAAGTCATAGACATCTGGACGATCTGTCTGGAATGCCACAGCCTTTTTCTTTTTGGATCCCCCGACGACCGCCTTTTTGGCTTTCTGCTCGGGCTCTTTAGCAGTCTCCGTGACTGACACTGATCCCTCGATCTCTACACTGACAGAAGCAACTGCTTTCTTGGACAGCTTGAGATCGGTGCCTTCAAACTCGGTATTCGAGGGCGTCGTTCGTCGTTCAGATACCCCTCCCTCGAGGTCAAGGTGCAGCGTCTCAAACACGAGTCTTTTGCGTGTGCACTTGAAAGCAAGGTTATTTTCACCACTACCTGCGGATGGCGTCGAAGCGGATAATCCACGTAATGTGGAGAAACGGTCGCTTGGAGACAATAATGTGTGGGGTGCTGGTAAGCTACGGATATGCACCGTGCCATGATGAGATGGAAACAATGCAGAAAGGGAAGGATCAGCTGAATACGCAAAGTCATCAAAAATCACAAGCTTCAATTTTAGAAACAGAGATTTGGATGTACCTGTGAATGCTGACAAGCTTACGAAGGCATCTGAAAGCCAGCCAAGTTTTTGTACCCAGCCAGGCCCAACTAGGCTCTCTATGGACCAGTGGGAAGGAAGGGATAGAGACGCGCATGCATGTACATGACTACGCAATATTGACCGCAAGGAGAATAAAAAGTGTAAGATGTCCTGCAAATTTCTTGAGACAGAATGGCAGCACGAATGACTAGATTGTCCTTACCTTGGTACTTAGTTCTCCCCATTCCGGCGAGCCTAGTGAGGGTACACATATCCTCAACGGTATGGCTGCTTTCCGATTGGCCAGTACATTCTCTGTCCGAGTGATCACCTGCGACGTTGAAGAAGACTCCAGCGAGGGCTCTACTTCGTGAAGTATCAACTGTTGAGATTGTATCGCTCTATCAATCACAGCCTCCGGTATCCGCGATGTCAGGTCAAAAGTCCGACAAAAATCATCCATCGAGCTTGGAGATGAGTCTGCTTCAATGACATTGGAACACAATCAGTGGCAAGAACTCACATACGGGGAAGATACAGTAGTCTGGAACTGCTTCATCTGCTCATACCTCCATGCAATCTTAATCTTCTGGTCTTGCTGTTGTGCATTCTCCTCGTCCTTATCCTCGTCGGGATTTTGAGACGTGATCGTACTGGATCCCGGCATCCACATACACGTCTTCACCAGTTCCATAGGCTTGGGATCTATCACAAGAACATCTTGCCCACACGCAAGACCCTGTGCGATGAACAACTTTTGCACCAGTTCTCCATAGGACGAGTGTGGATCTGGAGCAGCCACGAGTAATGAACACGACAATGGCAGTCCTCCACCCAATAGATCATCGAGAGACGGTATGCCCGTAGATGTGATTGTCGTCGAAATTGATCCTGGCGATGGACGCGTTCCCGGGAGTTGAGATACTTGTTTTCCAGCCGCTTTGCGTTTGAATGAAGACATTAATGTACAACTTCAAGTGGCGGCGCCGGCGTGAGAACTCGTGAGAACCACCAGCGATTTTTACCCCTTCCATGTCAAGATGGATTACCAACGCTCTCGAAGCCTTGAAGGATAGAAATGCTGTCAAAGGCGGCCTCAAACGCGCTGGAATACGTGGATTCAAGGTCATTCCATCTTTACTATCCATTTTCATATCCTCATGTAGCTTTTAACAGATCATAAACATGTTCTGCGCAATTCACTTGTTCACAGAATACGTCGGACGACCTTCAACGGTACATTTGTTCCTCCATCTGACTCTGCTTTGCTAAATCTTCCTGAAGATGGCAGGTCCTTCTATGCTTCCAACCCTTGCTACTCACGGAGAAATTGTGATAGAAGATCGTATCACCTACCGTCTCAACCCATCTTCTCTATCTCGAGGCGAACTAATCACGCTCAAATCTCCTGTCAACCCTTCACACATCGTCTGTAAACGCGTTCATTGGTCTACCTGGTGACATTGTCTGTGTAGATCCTACCGGGCAGAAGGCTCCTTCCACCGAACACGTCGTGATACCTAAAGGTCACATATGGGTTAGTGGAGACAATGCTGCGGCTTCGCGCGATTCGAGGGATTATGGTCCTGTGCCTCTGTCTTTAATTCAGGCTAGGCTGTATGCGAGAGTACGCGTATCTTTTTCATTTTCAGAAGACAGCGAAGCTTACGGTGAATAGGTCTGGCCTCCAAAAGACTTTACAGTGTTCAAGAATCCTGCGAGAGTCGTGAATTGAATGCACCATTTTGTCTGACATGACGTCTGGATTGCTGCCTTGTGTCTGGACCCGACTGAAATTATCACCGTCTTCCTTCAGCCTGCGGGCCTGAGCAGCACACCGTTGTAATGCTCTGCGCTGGTCCAGATACTTATGATAGCGTACATAGAGCCTACATGACAACCGTTCCTGTCCGGCTAGTGGACAACCGCATTGAAGGGACCTGCAAGATCCTCGGGAAAAATCTCCTTTTAACCGGGATTCTTCATGCTATGTATCCCGAAGTGTACGGAAGGATCTGGTGCTCCGAGGAGGTACCTTAGGCCAAAGTAGCGCCGCTGTATTATACTTACATAGTGTATTAGTACGCACTACATAGGGCCAGAAAATTGAATCTAAAACATCTATGTTTTTTTATTTATCGAGCTAACAGAAAGCTCATCTTTACACCGCTGGCAGATACAATCAAAGTACCAGTTGGATATTTTTTTCCTCCTCTCTAGAACGTCGTCTTTGACATCCACATAGTTGATACAAAGCTCTTCGCCTTCTTCCACGTCTGTCTTCGTGTAAAAATAAATACTCCGTCTGCGACGATCTTTTCGGACGTTTGGAGAGCAGTCTGTCCGAAAAACAAAAATGATTTAGGGGATCTTGTCCTCTGGCAGCGCATAGTAACATGAACCCTGCAAAGAAAGACACACCATGATTGAAATACGATCCCGAAACAAATACACCGTACCCCATCATATCGTCCCCATCTATTTCAAATATCCCAAACGCATTGCCTTGGTCTCTCCCCAAAATTGCACGCACAAATTCGGCTGTACGGACGTAGGGTTTTAACATTGGTATGGCAACCATGCGCAAGAAAATGTACGCTCGGATTTGTCTGTCCAGCACCTCGGGTTCTGCCCGAATGTAGTTGAGCTCGTTGTCCTGCAGATCGAGGAAACCTGACCAAGTTCCTGCAGCGTGTAGGTGATTAGGCTTTGGGGGACCGTCGTGATCAAGAGGGTCATAGTGTTGCTCTGGAGATCTATGCTCCAAACATCGACGAATAAGACCAGACGTCAGGAATCGTACCAAGTCCAACTCCAGGTCATTGAGAGGTTCCTCCAAGGTGCCTTTTCGGCTCTCTACGCTCCTCCACGTCGAATCAAGGAAGTCCTGAGTTATGACTTTATCCAAAGAATGCGAGGATGAAAGATAAAGGCTAGTTTGATCACCACCTTCGGAAATGGGATGCGCTCGAGACTGCGCCTTCTTCAATCTCCTATCCATCTGGTCGATTGAGATATTCATCTGGATAACCATACCCTCTACATTCTCCTCCCTTTCCCAGAGATCTTTGCACTCGTTACTGCAAAACCACACTCCGCTGCCTTCCTTCTCGTGTCTGATGTTCCACGCGTTCCGATTGGATTCAAAGGCATAGGCAAAGCAGTATGCGCAGACCTCTTTGCGGTATTCTCGATATATGACGGAAGCGTAGGGAGAGAGAGCAGTATGGATGAGCGTGTTTGCTGGAATGGATTTCGTGGCGAAGAGGCCTCGTCCACCGTAGAAGGTTTTCTTCTTTTCGAAATATTGTGAAGTCATATTCTGCTATGACATCGATTCTGCGTTTTATCGATGCTGTTAATTTGGGTAGGAATTTTTCGAAAACTGTGATACCATGGTGATCGATGGTTTAGTCGCACGCCATGGAAAGAAGTAAAAACAGCATTTACGTCGACTTGATAGTAATGTGTGCACTAGACAAAACGTTACATGGTAGGTTATGTATGTATAGGTATATAATGATTCGTACAACACGGCCTTAAACTACATCTGTGTCAAGGTCGTTGCAGACAACTCCGAGGAAGAAACCTAGATGAGCAAGCTTTCACATCAACCACATCCAGAACGCTTCGAATTTGTTTCTGGGAATTTCTTCGGGCCAATGCATAGCTTCTATCTCTTTGATGTCGGTAACAAAGTCCATGGAGGCGGGACGCTTGACAGGATCTTTGTAGTAGATTTTAGAGCCGATGTAGAGGATAGGGAAAAGGATCAGAGGAAGATAGTTGGTAACAAACGTAGCCGTATCCCATTTGCCTTTGAGGAAAACGGACCATCCACTGAACTATAATGGTTGACAATGTGAATTGACTGGTCTATAAATCAAAAGAACGAATATATGGCTACTCACGAAGCAAATGACAAAACAGGCGATCATGGAGTACCAAGCAGCATATGGCTGCAGCTTGGAAGCAAAAGGAAGGGTAGAACGGTCTATTCCTTGCGCTTTCATGCCAGCGTAGAAACGAAGATATGTCACCGAGATACCGAACCACGTCATTAAACCAGCGACAGCTAATGGCAGGAATTGTCAGGATAAAGTGAAAGGGTAGGGGGAATAGATATTCACAAGTCATGTTTGCGAACCAGCCGAACACTTTCCCTGATCCACTTTTCACACCCATGTATGCAAGCAAAGAGAAGGCTGAGCAGAAGACAATAGAAACGACAGGAAGACCGTTCTTCAATGTCTTGGAGAAGATCTTTGGTGCATTGCCGGCAAGAGCAAGACCATCTGTGGTCCGGGTTAATGGATGCCATGCAGACCGATCCAGTTATTTCGACTCACATAAGGCACGGGAACTGGTGTACAGATCACTTGAGGCAGCGGACCAAGCGGAAGTTAACAAGGCGGCATTAATGACCTAAGGAGGAGGTCAGTTTAGGACTTGAGCATATCATGGAGTGCAATTACAGATGGAAGTCCGCTTATACCAGCATTCTTGATGGCAATCACAAAGGGAGAAGAAGCAGCATCATTCGTGCCGAGATCAAGTCCGATACTGTCTTGTGGAACAAGCAGACCAATAATAATAACTCCTCCGATGTAGAACAAGAGGATACGGATGTATACTCGTCTGATAGCTTTAGGAAGGTTTCGCCTAGAAGTGTTCAAATTAAGTGGATGTCCAATATCAAAATTCCAAAAGATGAAAATACCTAGGGTTCTTAGCTTCTCCAGCGGCGATCTGTGAAATATTTTCTCAGTTTCTGGAAATTGACGCAGTCCTGTCGAGAGACACTCACAGCAACAATCTCAGTCCCAATGAAAGAGAAGGCAGCCTGGGTCATGACAGCCCACCAGCCCAAGAATTGACCTTTTGCTCCAGGAATATCATTGTACTGATTGAACGGGTTCTTCCAGTACCGGAAACCAATTCTGTCATGGTTGGGACCACCTAAGTAATGCAAGAACGTCAGCCTTTGAATCATAGGATACGCGACGAGTGTCCTCGCACCTCCTAAGTCGAGAACAATACCTCCAATGATGAGAGCGACGATAGTGATGACCTTGATCGAGCTAGGAGGGGTTAGCGTGAAAAAGAATGAAGGGATGTCTGGCACTGACGCAAAAATGAATTCTGCTTCTCCGTAGACACCTGCACGCAATCCATGATCAATGGGAAAATGGACAATGATAAGACGTCTGCATACCAGCTCCACACATGTTAATGACTACAACGACGACCAGACAGATTGATATCCAGGCTGTTGCTAGTGAGTCTACCGCTCTCAAAAACCGAGAGTAAGTACGTACCAGGGTTCAGATTGATGTCCTTATTCCAAAAATCGATAAGGACAGCCGCGGCACTCAGTTCCGCAGGTAAAATGATAATCCAATTATACCAGTAGTTCCATCCTGTAAACTATCAGGAGGAAAAGAAACGTCTTATATGAGCTTGACCCACCCATCGTGAAACTCAATGCATGGTCCACAAAACGTTCTGCCAATTTGATATGTCCACCTATGAAAGTTCAGCTATACACGATCGATCGTGTTGAACGTAGATCATACCTGGAATCGGGAGGTATGCGACCATCTCTCCAAGGGAAACCATGACACTCCAGCATACCGAACCTATAGCCATGTAGCCCAATAGTAGACCTGTTATCTTGTCAGAGATGGTCTGTTGGATGCTGGCGGACAGGACTCACCGATGGGACCACCATTCTTCAGAGACCCTGCAGTACCCAAGAACAGACCCGTTCCAATAACACCTTCACGTACAAATCAGTTATCCTGTAAATATTCCACAAGTTTTTACGAACCTCCAATACTACAAGCTAGTTAGTAATGTGGGGACGATGAATAAACGCGACTAGTTACCTAATCATGGCAATATGCCTGTTCTTGAGCTGACGCTGCAGCCCAGGACCATCGGTCTCATGGTACGGAGCGTCCTGGACAGACTCGACGTCAGAGTGCTTGGGATCCTTTTCGCTGGCGACAGACATGGTGGGTGCAGCAACAGGACGAAGCCAGACTTTGAAAAGATAAAGTCGGGTATTTATATTGTGCGTGATACTAATCACCACTGTGACAGCATGATTTTGTTCCCGCCCCTTGCAGGTTGGAGATAACGAGTTTACATTTGGAGATCCCAGATCCGACAGTTGAATGAGCGGGAACGAAAGGTCCCTCAGAATGTTTCAGAGATACACCTACTTTGTCGAGAGTCTCCTAGTGTGAGTTTCTATAAAGCCAAGGAGTTATGTACTAATTTCAAATCATGACGCTCTGAGATCAAGCACTTGGAGACGCAAATAAAAAATGGATAAAGAGAAAGCCTCAAATTAATAGTACCTGAAAAATGAAATTGCTATCTCGTCTAGAACTCAAATTGAAATAACCATTAGCCACCTGATAGCCCCTTCACTGGCGCCACATACACACCTATACACACTAGGCCGCAACACATGGTCCAATGCTACACGAATGCCCCTTCTCCCCACAATCGTACAAATCCCCGCAGCCAGTGCACAGAGACACCATACCATCCTGGCCCTTGGTTTAATCCGCATGGAGCAAGGTGAGGAGAAGAAGGGTTAACTACATTCGGCTCTACACTGGCAGCGCTGTTGGTACCTGTATTGTATTCCACGCCATTAATACCATCATGACGTTCGGGCGCATGCTCGGCCGCATTAGGTCCTGAATGGACATGGGCCAAACCATAGTGTCCCCGCAGAACGGAACGAATCTCCTCCATTTTCCGTTTGAGCGGCCCAAAACTTCGAATAGGACGTGGCGCACGGAAATGTCGATCTGGATACCTTTTGGCTGCTTCTATCACCCTCTGCATGTCCCGGGTTTGTTCCTTTAAATAGTACTGGACGTCAGGTTGTTGCCATCTAGGGTTGTTGGGAAAGAGCTCGAGTAACGTGGGATGAGGCAACTGATTCGCGATGCAATCAGCGAGGTTTTTCATTCCAATGACATCGCTACTTTGCGAGCAGGGCGGGTTGCGACCAACGGAGACATTTGACGGTACTGGTGTTAGCAGACGTCGCTTGGGAGCGCGAGAATCTTCGTCGTCAACATCAGGTTCAGCATCAGCTTTGCGTTTACCCAAAGCTCTGGCAGATGGTACGGAAGGGGAATTGTCAGATTGACCGCGGTCGTTGATAGGGGGAGTTACTGAAGAATATGGAACTGGGTACTGGGCAGGTTGTATGCGAGTTGCAGGAATGGGAGGCGGTGGTTGACTATCTGTCAAGATCGACGTACGAAGCGCGGATATTGATGGTTTACTGGCGCTAGAAGGTGTAGCCGCAGCAGAAGTACTTGCTGTGGCGGACTGGGATGAAATATGACGGTCTGGCGCACTGGTGTTAAGCCTGACGTTTGACCCACTGTCAATACCCCCTAATCTATGGCCAGATGCCAACGACGACGTTGATGACGAAGAATGAAGCGACGGTTTTCTCGAGAAAGAAGCTGACCGAGATAAAAGAGCTGAAGCCGATCCACTAGCACTGCGTGAGGGTCCTGCTTCCTGGGAAAGTGGCGCATCCACATCACCTCCGGCTTTCGGAAGATAAGAAGAATCCGAAGTAGATAAGACGACTGAGCTCGTGTCGATCATCGTCAGGAATGTTTGAATTTCTTCAAATATCGTCCCTGGAGTTTGGCCCGGTACGACAAATCGTTTAGGCTTGCCGTCGTTGCCAGGCACTGCTATCCAATCGTTCCACTCTTGCAGACTTTTCACCGGTGGATTATTCATATCATCCATGTTATCTGCTTGGCCATTCGACCGTTTTTTAGCGTATTGCTGGAAGCGTTCATATTCCTCCTCGCGTGCACCGGGGTAGTCAAGTTTGACTTTGACTTTCCTCAGCTCTCTCTTCAACTCTCCTTCGCTGACTCTTCGCATCTCCAGTCCCCCGACAGGGACGAGAGCTCCACTCTCCTGAAAGTCGATAAGAGTGACTCTGGCGTCACCCCCAATCAACATGTGCCGAAGCTCGACGTCTCCATGCAGGACACCACGTTCATGAAGCTTTTCGAAAGCTTCCACACAGCGTTGCTTCAAGACGAGAGGCATGTCGGTGCTAGCTTCTATCCAGAAGGAGTGATGAGGAGGTTCCATGATGACATTGATGAGGCCAGGGGCGGTGAATAAGGATATGATGTAGGGCACGACGACCCCTTGGAGAGGTCGTAAATGCGTCTTGTACAGTCCCATCTACGACCGGGTCAGAATACGGAAAGCAAGAAGCAAACAGAAAGTTACCTCCAGGTAAAAGCCACCGTCCCATTCAACGGAAGTTCTCCACCTAAGGCAATATACGATTAGATAGCGCTGAGCAGGACTGAATTCGACACTCACGATTTGCAGACATATGTTATCTCCTTGCCACCAATTTCGCCCTTCTTGATGTACGCATTGCACATAGCTCCGTCTTGTCGAAGAGACAAGTTCAGCAATGAAGCATTCAAATAGCTAGGAACTAAAACATACCGGAGAGAAAAGTGGATTCCTTGTCGACGAGAGGCAAGTCCTTGATCCATTCCCACTTTCCCGAGGGTTGATACAGCGTCTTGGAAGCATGTTCACTCAGACGCAGCTTCTTCCTGGGACTCTCCGGTTCAGCGTTATCACTGAGCGGAGGTCGTGAACCAGATGATTTGGAAGCATGAATGGATTCAAGGATAGAGGCGATGTTGATTTCGTGAGTGGGGGAACGCGGAAGAGCAGGGCTCGGCCAGTTGAGAGGACGCGTAGGAGTGGAAACAAGAGGTGCAGTTAATGCTTTGAAAAAGTTGGAATTGCGATCCACAGAGGTGTCTAGACCAGTAAAGTTGAAGAGAGTCATCGCTCATGGAAGTTGGGAATAAAGAGTAGGATCAATGTGGGCGACAACATGTCTCAAAAATAATCAATCAACAAGAACAAGACAAGACAAGGGATGCCAAAAAAGGAAATGGCCTTGTTTCGTTTTTGGCAAGGCGCGCCCCGTGGGAACTCTGACATCAACCATACAAATGCAATTATGGTTGTACATACGGACATAGAATAAGTATATAGGATTAGTCTAACTGTCTAAGTAGTGCTACAATAAGATAGGGTTCCAAGAAGTTCATCAAGAATCATTGTCGGGTTCCAGCAGTCTGCAGAGACACATCTGGTGTAGAATAAGACCGGGAATGAAAACTGGTGGACAGCGCATTCGTAGAAGTAGGTTCATCTCCGGAATAAGGAGAGATGGGTTCATAACACCGTGAAAATCTCCCAGAATTAGGTGTATCGGGACGGTGGGAGTGAAACTGGCATCCTGCAAGATTGCAGACGAAACCTTCGGGAAGGTCGGTCCAACTGCCCATGCGCTCGTAATCTTCCAGTGACATGCAATGGACATCATGTAGAGAGCGATCTTGACGACACGACTCCAACCACAGAGATATGGATCTCGTATTGGAGGTGTCGATCGACATAGTAGGCGAGGGCGGAGGCGAATAAAGAAGTATGTGATCGTCGGCGTGTGTTGGGGAGGAAGGTCCGGCTGGACCATCATGAGGTTTCGATCGTGCGAGGGAGAGATGGCTGAAGCATTTCGCAACGTTTCGTTTCACGGAGCGCCGGATGTTTCTGACACTCTGTGACACTTTGAGCATCTTCACGCGAGGTCGTCCGTTCACGGCCTCTGGAATTTCGGTGGGCTCTGGTGCTCGTGCGCCGCTACGAGAGAAAGGGCGAGAGTACCGAGAGAAGTCGGAAGCAAAGGAATCAGGGGTAAGAGGTCGAAAAATCTCCCTGCGAACTGGTGAATCCCAAGGAACATATGGACTATTAGGGTGACAGAGGGAAGTGACGTGGAGAACGGGTCTTGGTTTCGGAGAGGGAGGTGAAAACAAGGGTTGTGAAAGAGTAGGTAGCGGAGGTAGTGTCGGTGATGACAAGGATTGGACATTTAGATGTATACTCGGTGCGGTGGATAAACTGAACGACTGGAACGTAAAATCCAAGAATGTGCGTATGTCGCTCGAGTCTGAGGAGATTGGTGGGAGAGGCGTGAAGGAGGTGTGATTGCCAGAGTTGAGAGCGACGCTAGCTCTGGATTCTCGGCCACTAACCATGATGGAGCCTGAAAAGCTGCTTGCACGAGAAATAGTGCGGGATGGTGCATTCTGAAACAGCGAAAGTGAGGAGACATCAAGGTTGACACAAGATCAACCTACAGTGTTTTCAGAGTACTTGCCGGAAAGAGGTGAAGGGACATAACGACGCGCGCGACCAGCCTTGGAAACAGAAGTGAAAGAGGGTGAAACGGGTCTGGAAAGCGCAGTTAAGTTGAAATTGTCAAGGCTGGCTGGACAGTCGTGGTCTGAAGGGGAGACCATATTAAGATTAAGAAGAAGAGGAAAAATAAGGAGAGGAATGCAGGCAGCCGCCTGGCGCGTGTTGGTGGTTAAGCGAAGAACAATAATTATATTTCAAATCAGTTTGACCGAAAACTACTACAAACTCCGAGCTTCTTCCAATGCTAGTCATTACCATGATGAATCTATTCGTCCCTTTTCTCCGCATAATCCTAAAGGACTACTTTGTTCTCACTGCCCCTGAATTCCGTGCCTAAAATTATCACTGCGTCAGATGTACTCCTGCTCGTCTTGTGCTCGTCAGGCGTTATTCCGCTTCTTTTTCGGATTCCTCGACAGGTTATAAACTAAGGTACAATCCAACATCGACAGCAGGACCCTCATCATGGCTGTCTTGAAGCTACTCGGTATTTTGGCTGCTATCTATCCTGTTGCTTCTGCTGTTAATTCACAATCGTATACTTGGAAGAACGTCAAGATCGGCGGCGGCGGTGGATTTGTTCGTTCATTCTGTCTATGAGGCTGCGGGCAACATTGTCTGACGATTCGTTTTAGGTGCCAGGCATTGTCTTCAACCCTTCCGCAAAGGTAATGCGAGCCAGCCATAGATTGCTTTACCTGTTCTTCATTTCCTTTTCAGGGCCTTGCATATGCTCGAACAGACATTGGAGGTGCATATCGTCTGAACGCCGATGATTCTTGGACTCCTCTGCTTGACTTTGTTCGTCTGTTCCTTCTCGACTTGCGTCTATATATTGACTTTTTCACGTCGCAGGCCGACGATTCAAGATGGAATTATTGGGGTGTGGATGCTTTGGCCACCGACCCGGTTGATCCCAATCGACTTTACCTTGCTACAGGAATGTATACCTTTACCTTTCTACTTATGTTTCTAACACTTTGTCTTTAGGAATGTACACGAACAGCTGGGACCCAAACAATGGCCAAATCCTGATATCTACGGACCAAGGTGCATCCTTCACTCCCTCCCAGCTGCCTTTCAAAGTTGGAGGTAACATGCCTGGCCGTGGAATGTAAGAGGGTTCTCTTTACTATGGTGCCATTTGACTTACCTTTTTTTCGTAGGGGAGAGGTGTTGTTGTCTTACGATTTTGTTAAAACGACAATGATTCCTAACTTCCTCGGTAGCGTCTGGCAGTCGATCCTAACCTGAACAGCGTCCTTTTCTTTGGTGCAAGATCAGGTATGCTAATTACTCATAAGGTGTCCCATGAAGCAGTGCTAAAAGTTGCAATCTCAAGGCAACGGTCTCTGGAAGTCGACAAACTTTGGTCAAACCTGGGCAAAGGTCAGCTCCTTCACGAGCACTGGTGAGTTACTATTTTCCCTTGTAAGCATCCTCTTTTCTCATTTGTATTCTCCAGGTACCTTTATTCCCGACCCAACCGACAGTTCTGGATACAACAGTGACAAGCTTGGTACATATACTTTACCAGTATAACTTCCCGAACTTCACTCATCTGTACTACACCCCTCAGGTATCGCATGGGTCACATTCGACTCGACCTCTGGCAAATCAGGAACCGCGACTCCTCGTATCTTCGTTGGTGTCGCCAGCAACGGAACTAGCAACATTTTTGTTTCTCAGGATGCTGGAAGCACCTGTATGTTTATGTTTTCTGTTTTATCGGGGATCTATTTCTGAAGTCTTTCTTTTACTACCGCGTAGGGTCCGCTGTTCCCGGTCAAAATACTACTTTCTTACCCCACAAGGGTGTTCTGTCTCCTGTAGAAAAGGTCCTTTATGTAAGTTACAGTGATGGTGGAGGTAGGTTTTCAGAGAATCTCGTTGCCGTGCCCTTGGTCTCACCTGCTTTCACAGGACCATACGACGGAACTTTGGGTGCTATAATGAAGTACGACATCGCCAACTCGAAATGTGAGGGAGTTTTTCTTTCTACGATCTCTGCCAGTTTGACCAACAAATATCCACTCTAGGGACGGACATTACACCTGTGTCTGGAAGCGATCTCTACTTTGGTCAGTAGAAAGTCTTCTTAAGCATCCCTACCATACCTTTGGCTGACACCAATATTTATAGGCTTTGGAGGTGTCGGTGTAGACCTCCAAAAGCCCGGTACAATCATGGTAGCTGCTTTGAACTCTTGGTGGCCCGATGGTCAAATCTTTCGTTCTACCAATGGAGGCTCGACCTGGTCTCCGTTGTGGCAGTTTGGAAACTACCCTGGTACGTGTTATTAACCTCACGGCAATTGATGACCATCTGGCTGACGACTTTTTTGGACCATTTTAGACATCAACAAGTACTACTCTTACGACGATAGCTTGGCTCCATGGCTTGGTTAGAATGGTTACTTCTGCTTTCCCTAAACAGGTTTGTTGATGTGTGCATATCTCTATCTAGGTCCCAACTTTGTCGACACTACTCTCGGTGACCTGCAAATTGGGTGGATGATGGAATGTATGTCGGTCTCCACATTGTATATTTGAGATGCTAACGGTGAACGGTGGCTTCGTAGCATTGTCAATTGACCCCTTTGACTCTAATCACTTCTTGGTAAGTCATGATTATCAAGTGCTCAAAAGCTCAAAGGGGCTTATGATGTCTCTCACTTTGCAGTACGGTACAGGTAAATTGCCGAGTCTTGCCTCCTTCAGCTGCAAATATGACCTGACCACTTCAATGCTATTGCTCTATCTAGGATCCACGATCTACGGTTCCCGCAACTTACTTCAATGGGGTACGTATTCTTACCACATCTGTCACTCTCTTTAACCCGCTTACAATTGCTCAATCATCCCAAACTAGATTCTACTCACAACATCACTCTCAAATCCATGGCCGATGGTATCGAAGAAACATCCATTCAAGGTCTTATCTCTCCTCCAACAGGACCATCTCTTCTTTCCGCCGTTGGTGATCTAGGAGGTACGTTTTTCTCTTCATCATTCTCTGCTGAGAAAAATATCGATGGCGAGGTTGCTTTGCTAGGATTCGTACACAATAGTCTCACTACTGCTCCCCAAACCGAGTTCCAGAATCCCAAATGGTCGTTCTTTCTTTTTTTCTCTACAAGGTTCGCTCTACTCACAGAAATTACAGGTCAACCAGCGCCGACATCGACTTTGCAGGAAACAACCCAACTAACATTGTACGAATTGGTGCGTTTGTGCGGATATTCCGATGGTATGATGGAATGACGTTCAACATAACTCTCCGTGCTCAGGGACTGGTGATTCGTTAGTAGACTTACTCGCTTTTGTGATTTTTGGTGCTCAAGGTGCCATCTCCTTTCAGCTCCCAAGGAAAACAAGTGGCATTGTCTACGGACTCGGGCGCCAGCTGGAATCAAGATTTTGGGGCCGCTGACAATGTACAAGGTAGCTATAATCTCATTTATGCTGCGTTGAGTTTTGTTGAAGAATTTGCAGGTGGAAAGGTGGCCTTTTCTGCTGATGGTCTGTGTCATCAATGACTACGTCTGGCGAAGGCCGATAAACTGACTTTCATGGGAATCAGGTGATACCGTCCTCTGGAGAACGAACAGTGGTCAGGGTGTCTTGGTCTCGCAGTTTACCAACCCGTTCACTTCCGTATCTTCCTTGCCATCAACCGCTGCAATCGCTTCCGACAAGAAGAACAACTCTATCTTCTACGGTGCCGCTGGCTCAAGCTTCTACCTCTCTACCGATGGTGGAAAGACTTTTAAAGTCACATCTTCTCTTGGATCGTCTACCTCGCCAGTCAAAATCGTCGTAAACCCAGGTGTCACTGGGGATGTTTGGGTTTCTACTGACAAAGGTTGATTTGCCTTGGTTGCCTCATGGAGTCTAGAACTGACAAGCTTTCAAGGTCTCTTCCACTCTACGAACTCGGGTTCATCTTTCACCACTATTTCTGGTGTTAGCCAAGCCTGGGCTATCGCCCTTGGTGCCCCTTCCAAAGTAACCCTTCTCCCAAGCAATATGAAGAAAAGTTTATCTAATTTTCACCTTGACAGTCTGGTGGCTACCCTGCCCTATTTGCAGCTGCCAACATCGGTGGTCTTGGCTATTTCAGGTCAGACGACTCCGGAGTCAACTGGGTGAAGATCAACGATGCTGCCCACGGTTTCGGTAGTGTGGGCGCAAATGTTTTGACTGCCGACCCTCGTATCTACGGTCGTGTCTACATCGGAACAAATGGTCGGGGTATATGGTACGGAGATGCTTCTGGTGCTGCTCCTCCGCCGACTGCAACTGCACCCACGACCACCCCGACGTCGGCCAGCACCACGACTACGTCTCGTCCGGGAACTACTAGTGTCCCTGGTACCACTACGACAAAGACTTCGACTGCCCCGACTTCTACGTCGACTGGTGTTGCTGCCGTTAGTGGTTTAAGATGTTTGACTTGATGAAGTCGCTGACAAATGCCTAATAGGCCTGGAGCCAGTGTGGAGGACAAGGTTGGACAGGTCCCACTCAATGTGCCTCTGGAAGCGTTTGTACTTACCAAAATGACTGTAAGTGCTTCTTTAGCGAGAGGATCTTTCATTTCTGATGACAACGCTAGTCTACTCTCAATGTCTTCCTCAGTGAAGACGAGACATCGTGGGTTCAATAATGTAAATCGAGGGTTTTTTTTTCGGGATGGAACTACATAATGACGGAAGTAATAAATTATACCGCAACTTGCCTCATAGAGGATGTTCTCGGCGTTCTCGACGGTCTAATCCACAACCGGTTGCTGCATTCGATCGTTTTTCCAGACCTTCAAATAACTCGTTAGTGTGGAGTACATAGACGTGCGACACTAAATACACTCACATCGAAAATCTGTCTACGATCTGTTATGCTAATCCCTCTGCAACTGGTGAGGTCCAAGTACTCCAACTTGTGACACGAATCAATGATGGCAAAAACTCCCTGGGCTGGTGTTCACACTTAGTAAAAACCTCAATGCATTGTTTTAGGTCTTACTAGTCATCTGAGTGCCGGACAGCTCTAGCCTGGACAAATCATGGCAGCATGCAAGAAACCCAGCAGCTTCGTCATCGATGTGAAGATTGTTGAGGACTAGAGTCCTCAAAGGCGGTGTAGCATCTAGCTCGTCGAGTGGTAGGAGAGCCGCGAGATCAGTAGATCTCAGCGAAGGTAAATTAGACAGGTTGAGATACTGCAGATCTTGCCTTGTTAGTAATTACGCTTTGAAGGAGTAGTGAATCCCAAAAACTTACCTGACATCTTCGTCCAACCCGCCTTATAAAATCGAACAGAGCGCTGTTGGCTTTGGAGGATGAACCGAGTTTGGTATTTGATACCAAATTGACAGACTCAAGCTGCAGAAAGCCCTCTAGAAGGTCGGTGAGACTTCGTAAGGTACTGTCGTTCATAGTCATAGCGGAGGAATTGCTGATAGATGCTTTAGCGCTTTGCCTGACTCCTAATGCTCCGAGGGAGAGAATTCTGAGTTGCGGGAGTAGGACAATAGTTGATAACAGGTCTTTGTCCGAAACTGCCGTTGAAGTCAGAGACAATTTCTCCAAGGCAAGAGGAGTGGATGAAAATAGGGTCTGAGGATGTTTGACAGTTGTGAAGGAGATATCCAGTCGCTTTAGATTAGGGCATAATGATATGAAGGAGTTGAGAGAGTTATCCGACAGAGAGAGGTCGCGCAATTTCAGGGTGCGAAGGGTCGGGATACAGGCTCTCTCGTCCATTGCCATCGTGAATTTTGCAAATGTAGCATCAGTCTGGCTTCACAAATCAGTATAAGAATGGGACGGGGTGGAGTACTTGCCCAGTTGGAGATGCCTGCGAGCTTTAAAACTTCTAGTTGATGGCATGAAGTTAAGAGGGCGGCGATAGAGGCAGGTGTGACGGAAGTGTAGTTGAAATTGACAACTCTCAGCGTGTCTGAGCAAGTTTTGACAATGGCGTCAATCGTCTTGCTTCCCACCCTCGGGCATCCCCTAGCGAGCAGCACTTAGTACTATAGAGGCTATAGCGAGAAGAGAGCTGGTTACCGAAGGACTAACGACCTGAGCCATTTCATGTGCGACATGACAAATGCAAAAGTCTCGTCTGAGATCTTGACGAAGCCAGAAAGCTCCAATTGACGTAGATGGGGGTTTATTCGTTGGATTGCAGAAATGGTATTCCTATTCACGCCAGTTAGACTCTCAGTCAATGTGAGTGATGGTCCTCGCAAAAAATACTGATTCAACATGAATAGTAAGCCTGAGTCTAACGTTCAGGGAGCGTACAGTGACGATGATTTCATGGGACAGGGACGTAGCTAGGTGAGAATCTCTGAGCTTCGCGAACAGTTTAGGTATAATGGGGTCTGGAAGTAGCCTGAGATATTGACCGGTCCTTTCCCATACATCTGGTCTGGAATGAAGCTTTGCGAATTCTGAGACAAAACGTCGCGCGCAGAGACTCGTCAATGTTGGAACGGTGATTTGTGGAAGAGTCCGAGCGGATGATGATGAGGAGGATGGGTTGTTTTGCAATGGATAATCAGCTTCTGAAGGTGCTCCAAACGATCGAGCTCCGCTAGTGCGTTGCCTTTTCGTACTTCGATATGACATGATGGAGGTGGAAAAAAGGTATATTTGTCCTGCTCAAGTCCTGCTGCCGAAATGGTCACAGGTTCTGACACATCCCAAACCCTTCGCAACCGCAAACCAGCTCACTTATGGGTTTTCATTTACTACTGCTACTTGTTCAAGTTGTTGTACTCGAGGGTTATAATTTTACATCCAATTGCTATTCTTTGAATGGTAGCGGGGTATGGTGCGCAATTGCAAGTGCCTACAGGGCAGGGTTTTGGGGCGTCCTGCCAGTGTCGACGACCTAACGACTCAACCACAAATTCGTCGCCTTGTTGTACATGTAGATTTATTTACAGGAAGTAAGGTTGTACTAGTGATAGCTACCCGGACTCAATTTCAGTAAAGCCAAATCGCAAAAGGTGAGAGCCAAGCTGAATGGTTGTTCTGGCTTCAATGGTGACGGTGACACTGAGAGCGCGGGATAAGGCGAATGACATTGAATCTGACGAAGTCCGGAGCTCCCCTGGCCAGTGGTCTGTTCTCTTACTTACCAGGTCTAGATAGGCGGCCAAATCCCGTTCCTGACCATCAACCTCAAACTTTTGCCCAGGCAAAGATATATGCACCCACGGTACAACTCCTCGAAATCCAAGAGCCACGTCGAATTCAATTTCTCTGCTCCTCCAAACAGCCGTATAGGTAAGGATTCTGAAAGTGGACGTCTGGAAGGAAACATATTGCTGGTCAAGACCGCAGTCCACATCAAAGAAATCGAAGGAAGCAATCCGTTGAAGACTGGTGGAGTGTTTCAAACCCGCTGCTGTGACGTCAAAGAAATCGAAGGAAGAAATCCACCGAAGTACTAGTTTGGCGAATTGATATTTCGGAGTCCCTGGTTTGAATGGCACTATAAAACCCGCAGTTGGTGGCGTCAACTCCCTCTTCAAAGCAGTAAGGGCATCTCCTCGAGGAAGGTAGATTATGTCGAGGTTCTTCTCCATACATTTTCCTGTGTTCCGGCATCGAAACGATACCAGGCCACCATTCATCAAAGGAAGAGTTATTGTATCTGCAAGTTCGTAGTCCGAGGAACCAACATAGTCGGGTAGACCTCCGCTAGGATTTTCATACGTGACCTCCAAGGATAGTCGATTGCTCTGAGCACGTAGTAACTTTAAGACGAGAGAGGTTTGCGAGGTGCCGCTAGGACTGCAAACTCTATATTTCAAAGACAGGGAACCGCATTTCGCGACAGAGAAAGTACTGAGACCTTCAATGTCCTGGCTACCATCAAAGACGAGGCAGTTTCGAGTCACTGTGTCTGAAAGCTTGACACTAACCACTAGCTCCTCGGCATCCCTTTTCTGGTGCTGAGCGAAGGATGGAATATGATTGTTCTCCTTCACAACCAGGTCCCGCACCTGAAAAGGGTGCTCTCCAGGACGTGCGGAAGTGAGAACTAACTCGTCGGCGCGACAACGAACAAATTGTGGACCCTTGTTACCGTCTATCCTGCGAAGATAGACGGATAGGTACTTGTATCGGTCATCTTTTTGAGATCGACAATAGAGCGACGCGAGGAAGTGGTGATGTGAGTCATAGTCGCGCGTGTACTGGTCACCGGGGTAGTCCGGGACTCGCATGAGAGGGAGGTGTATGTGTAAACCATTATTAGCGAAAGTATACGATGAGTTTCCGCCAAAGGTATCCGTTTCCGACGCCGCAACTTCTCCGGACATCCTGAACTCGAAGGGGGATTTGGCAAACAGCCCTCTCTCCCCAATCCGCGCAATCCATACAAAGATACTACGATCATCAGAGACCTTGATGATCTCCTGCTGAAGCCGCATAAACGCCTTGACAGCCCCTTCGCCGTAGAGAGGTGGCATATTGACTCCAAACAGCCCCATCAGACAATACGCTTGGTCCTCCGACCTCGTCGTCTCCCTGAAAGCTGCCCATGACATCTTCTGAGCTATGCTGTATCTCGTCATATCACCGTCCTCGAAGACACGGGAAGGGATGCCCGTCAACTCGGATATGGCGTCCCGTAGACTCCATCTGGTCCCAATTTCCTCCCAATCCTTTTCCAAGAAGACGCAGTAGCGAGGAGCGAGCAACTCCTGAAGCGTCCAACCTCTTTTAAACCATCTACTCCTCCTAAAGCCATACCCCACATTCCTGGGATCTTCTGCACTCGAGACATCAGACAAGTACACGTAACAGACTTCGGAGTCCCCGTAGTACTGATACATCGAATTGATGTTCTCTGAAAGTTCTGCGCTACTCTCCTTGTTGATGCAGCATGTGTCGATCTAGATCCACTCGAAATTGTACTTTCGAGCATAAGCACAAGAGCCCCGGAGCTTCGCGTAGCCAGCTTTCCTCTCTGCGATCTGAGGGTTCTGCATATCCTGGAAGGTAACTTCTTCTCTCTCCCAGGCGTGAGATAGGATGGCATAGGTAGGGATGTCAGAGTAGAACTCGTGAAGTTGTAAGGTTTCGGTGTTCAGCAGGCGCATGATTCGTCAAACTGGGAAGACCGTAAGATGCATTGAGTACCTTCAACGATGCAGCAGCTATCGCTGGCAAACTCACCTTGGGAGTAGAAAACAAAGCTGTCAAAAAGCTGTTGAGAATCACAGGTAAGGCGCTTGGCATTGTTATGGACTCGAAGCACTCGACACTTTGATGACAGTTGATCAAAGGCGGTTTGATTGACTTCATCAAACCTTAGCCGAAGTGGCTCCGAGTCGAGCAAGGTCTATCATTGTTCTTCCGGGGCGTCTATTTCAGGATCGCTTGGTGAAAAGACGCGAAGAGCCCTAGGGAGACTCAAGCTAGCAGACTAGCTTCACTGTAGTAGATGTGCAGACCCGGGGATGGCGAAGGAAAGAGTCGATACCCCGAAGGAACGATTATTGACATTAATTTGCCGTTTGCTGTGGAATAGCCAATGAGATTGCTAGGTATGTTGGTTGTACTAACGGTACTTTTCAGTCCTACTTGATTGTGGTTACTGGAGCACTGGAGCAAAGAGAGAAAGATTGGAGTGCGTGCAGGAAATGAGCAAGGTTATATTTAATTATGTCATTCACCCCTTACAGTAAGTTCCTTCTCTTTCCTCATTGCGTGTCTGTGAAAATGTCTGCCCGGAATCTCTCTTTGGATCTTTATGGAGCACCGAATATTCATTAGGTGTATTCTTGTAGACACAACAATAGGATGACGAGTCCTCACGTACCAAAAAGTGCGTTTTTGTACCGCTTTCTTTCTTCTGCTCTCTACTTGACTGCTTCTTCCTTCGATTATAGACGCTAGAATCATCCTCTATAGTCACCAGGCCCAGGAATGGCAGATGATGCGACGACGACCCGCGTTAACGCTCTTAAACTTGGCGTCACAATGCCAGGTTTCATGCAACGGGTGCACTCCCTGTTCCTTCGGATGAACCACAGAGCACAGGATGATGATGTCCGAGTCGGAAGAGCTCATTAACATGCATGTGAATCTCTCCTCGGTTCCTCCTCACCTTTTACCGACTCTTCTCTTTTACCAGCCTCCCCGACACTAGAAGCTGCTCAATATCTGTCTGGTGACTGACGTCGCACTCTGCCATACTCACTCGACCGTCGGCGGTCAAACTTGGGTATGCCTAATACCGTTTCTTTAGCACAAGGTCCGAGAACTGACGTATTCATGTCAGTCTTCAGAATCGTAATTTTCTTCGTGTCCCATCGGACTTGCCAACTGCTAGGACTTCAACAACGCGTCAACGTCAACCAGCTTTGCTTTGCTCCACTGAACAACTCGCCCTTGCTATTCGACTTCCTACGACTGCCACTTTTTTGTCTCGTCCGCGCAAACAGACATTCCTTTTGTCATCATTTCTGTTTCTCCCAAGCAGACCACAGCATAATAGCTTGCGAGTCACACAGGCTCTACAGTATTGAATCAGCTTCCCATCGTGAATAACCTTATTGTTCATCTCCAGGAGCATAGATATATGCCTCTCCACCGTTTGGGAACTGTTCCGGATCCGTTCTCTCTTCGCTGCGCTGCTTCAAGTTTGCGATAATGCCGTGCAGGCGAGCATAGAGTGTACAGTGGCCGTTGTTCCCACCAACGCGACTGACGCACCCTTGGCATGTTCATTACGCACTTGACTGAGTCCGACGTTCTTCCTACTCAACGAGAGCTCCCGGGGATTGTAGATGGTATGGAAATCTGTTCTTTCCCAAACCTGAATAGCAAGACTCCAGTCATCCAGCTCACGGCCATGCGAAATAGCCAGGGTGCAATTACTATTTAATCGTTCGTTTGGGGACGGGTACAATTATCGTAGATTGGGAAAAATAGACCTTCAGTTTTCTCGCATGTTCTCATGGATCTTTGTACATATTGTACGAAGGTGTCAACTATACACACTGAACTCATTAGGCCGCGGTCAGTTCGTTGTGGTGGCGGTTTTGTGGTCCCGTATCCATTAAACTGTGCCTTCACCATCCAGCAGCTTTGCCTACCGTCTTCCCTCATCAGCATTTTGGCCACTATGATATCTTTGGAGCGAAGCTTTCTGTTGGCTGCAGGGTTCGAGGTGAGCGATGACACCAGAGATTGTAAGGCAAAGTAATTGATGCTTCTTCATTTTTACAGACTCTCGTCTATGGTAGATCCTCTCAGAGACGGAAATGATTCTGAACTCAACTTGACTCATCCAGGACTCTTCTTCTGTATATTCGGAGCGACCTTGATCCTTCAGTTCACTTCGTACAGCAACTTCAGGTCTGACCGACATGGACATGTAAGTCCGTCCATTCTTGTTAACTCCGAGCTATCAAACACCGTCGTTTGCTTTCACTGCAGACTATGACAACAATATCGACGCTCATGTTTGTGATCGCCACTGTCCACCTAGCCACGAACTGGTACCGGATGCTGAGTGGATTCGTTGACCACAACATTGCGCAAGGAGGAGTGGTGTCCTATCTCAATCGTCTGAATGACTGGAGTAGGATTGTAGTAGACACTCTATATCCTTCGCAAGAAAATCTGGGTAGTGCGGCTGCAGTGAGTGTTACCCATTTGCATTCCAGGGGTCAGTGGTGATTGTAGGCAAAGATTTACAGAACGTTCATTCTATATCAACGTGACTGGAAAGTCATCATTCCACCTATCATCCTCTTTGTTGGCAATATTGGTGTGTAGGAGCTCGCTCGTTGTTCTTCATTTAGCTACAACTAAAACAGCAATTAGTTGCTGAAATCTCCATCCTCTTCCTGTACATCAGAGCTGACACAGCAACCGTGATTTTCGACCATGGTCTACAGAAATGGATCACCTCATTCTTCACTATTAACGTCTGCATCAACATCATTACCACAAGCATGATGGCCTTTAGGATTTGGTCGACACACCAGTATTCGTCACGATACAACGCGGAGAATGGCAGTCTTCTAATGTCAATACTACGGATATTCCTTGAGTCTGCAGCGCTTCAGTTGGTTACGCAAATCGTCCTTCTGATTCTGTACGCGATAAAGGACAATGCTCAGGAAATTCTACTCCAGTCTGCTGTGCCTATTGTCGTGAGTTTTCAGTCCCTTTCAAGCGCAGAACTTATTCTTAGAATAAGAACGATTTCTCGTTGCACCAGGGAATAACCTTCAATGTTATCGCCATTCGAATCAGAATACATCTAATCAGCTCGACGAAACCTATGACTGTCAGCCACCAGCCCGCGGACACTATTGGTAGTGTGCGACTGCGTCCGCTCGTTGTTCATGTCTCAACAGCGACGAGCGTCGTAGAGAATAATGAAGGAGAATCGGAGGCAATGATAGGGGGATTGGGTAAAAAATCCAGTTCCCTGCAGTCCTCACCAGTATAGTCACTTTCATGACCCATTGTACCTTGTAGCAAGCTGTACATACTCCTACACAGCAAAGAGAAAAGGGGTAGAATTTAAGCGCCCATTTAGCCTGCCGCGGTCCGCGGGCTGAGCTTTTTGTTTTTCCCAACGCTTTCGCAAGTTTGTCAGAAATAGAAGCCACTTCCGTTGTCCATGGCGAGCTCGACGATGCCAGCAGTGCTCCCAGACGCTTCCTCATCGTCCACGATGAACACCGTTTACTCTCTCAGTCTTCTCTCCGAGTACAACCACACTCTCGACTCTCTTCCTCTCGACCTTTCTCGTCACTTTGCCGACCTTCGTGAGCTCGACGCTGTCCTCTCCTCGTCGATGGCCTCTATCACCGCCAAAATCACTAGACTCACACAAATGATCGAGGATAACGTCGGGCAGAAGGACGAGCGTCTTTGGCTCCTCTCCGAGATTGCAGAGGAAGCTTCCCGGCTCAAACCAGGAGGAGAGGACAAGATTCGCGTGGGCTGTCAGGCTGCAGACGCTCTCAAAGGCCATTTCTCTCATCTCAAAGCCCTTTCCGAACACATTCCCGAGTTTGATGCCATGACGCTCAACAGACATACCACCTACCCACATGTAGCAGCCAAATCATTCATGCCGCCTCATCTTTTCGAGTCTGGCAGACGGAGAAGGACTGGCTTTGGATCATTGCTCACCAGTGCAGCTGATCCCAGTCCAGCGAAACGAAAAAGGGTCGTCAGAGATGACGATGGCGATATCAAGACACCGAGAAAAGAAAAAGTCATCGAGGGTGTTTCGAGGGCGCGGAATGGTGCTCGGGCCAAAAAGTGCGTCCGTTGTCGTCATTTCGGAAACTCTTTCTCATCTTTTCCATCTCTCCAGAGTCGATCGCGCAGCCTCACCCACAGAGTCTGTCTTGTCAGTGACATCACACATCACTTCGCAGCAAGCCCAAAACATAGCCAGTTCCTCTCGAGGAACATCGAATCATGCAACTTCTCGCGCTGCAAATGGGATGAATGGCGTATCAGGTACTAATAAACGCGCCCGAAACACCGGAAACCGTGCTATGAGCCCACCTCAGCATGACGTCTATCCTAACGGGGCTTTGTACGATCAGCCGAAGACAAATCACGCCAATTCCTCTACAAACTCACGTAGAGGAGAAGTGTTCAACGTTCCACCTTCATCCTCTCATCCTTCCCTCCCACTACCTTTCAACGCAAACGGGCATCCTTCCACCAACGGCTTCAGCTCGAATTCCATTTCGAATGATAGTACCGGGTCTTCGAAAGAATGGAGTGGAAACCGTAATCAATTAGAAGGGCCCGGGATGCCTGTTGTACGAAGTCAAGCCATGAATGGCGGAAACGCCAATGGGAGCAATGCTGCTACCTCTTCTCCTGCGCCTAATGGTGCAGGTCCTTTGACCGACGCAGGCACCGAAGGTGGTGACGGCGACGCGGATGGTGATGGTGATGATGGCGCAGTCTATTGTATGTGTGGTCGAGGAAGCTTCGGTGTGATGATTGCCTGCGATGGTGCAGCCTGTCCCGGCGAATGGGTGAGTGTAGTGTTTTTCTCGTCCAAATACTTTGCTGACTTGTTCCGTCCTCTACCAGTTCCATATAAGCTGTATTGGGCTTTCCTCACCACCTCAAGGTGACTGGTACTGTGATTCATGTCGGTCTAAGAGGACCACAAAACGTCCTGGCCGTGGTGGAAAACGACGAGCAGGCAATGGTCGTGCAAGTGGGAGGAATTTGTGATCCCGCCCATTATTCTATGCTGTCTTGGACCAGCTCCTGATCTATACCTCTTGGGCATTTATCTATATCGGCTGTAGTACCTTTCATTCACATACATTGATTGCAAGCCTTTTATACGCGCAACTATCCCTTTCCTACTTACACACCGCATAATACGCGCTTGGCTTGGCTTACCCCAGTCAGGTCTTTCGATAGCCTGTTGTATTTTATTGTCTCTTCAACCTTTGTATTTTGGGCTTGAGGATGTCTTCCTCCGTCTCATGGGTCTAGTGAATGTAATAATATCTATTTGTTTGTCTGTTTCAGTGTTTTGCTTCTTGTTCGGGATCATGACCCTAGTAATGAAAAATAAAATGAAAACGCATCAACTCAACGTTGTGAAAGCAAAAAAAAAAAAAAAAAAAAAAAAGAGCACAACAAAGTACATGACATCTCGAGGAGACGTAGAAGCCCAAAGATTAGAAACGCGACATTATGTGTGCCACCCACACGGAATCCCCTAGTAAAAGGCGAGGGGATTGTTAGTTTGTGGGTGACACTGTCGCTACATAGTAATGTTGTGAATGAGGTACTGGCGCTAACGGTTTTGATTGTGTAGATTTCACGGGGTAGCCTATTTTGGAAGGTCCAATTGCCTCCATGATCCTTATCTAGTATCTACCTTTCTTCCGTTTCCACAATATGTCCCTATCTGAAGAAAAACGCGAAGCATTGATCAAAGCTGCATTTGAAGGTTTGTCAATTTTGAAAACCATGTTTGCTTGCAAGAATAGAAATGTGAACTCGCATTCCCTCAAATTGTATTTTTCTAAAGTTTACTTTCGTAATAGAGATGTTGACGACTTGACCATCACTTGATACGTGCAGCAAGGGAGTTCTCTTACAGTCCTTATTCCAAGTTTCGCGTCGGAGCAGCGTTGTTAGCTGCAGATGGATCGATCATCAAGGGAGCTAACATTGAAAACGCGTCTTATGGTGAGTTTTCTAGGCTACTGCCCCACGTTACCGGTACAGACGACGGGATTCATGGAATGGCTGTAGCTGACTTCAAGGCTTGATGTATCTCCAGGTGGAACAATCTGTGGAGAACGAACTGCAATAGTCAAGGCGGCGGTGAATACCTCCAGTGTTCGCCAAACTCCTCATGTCTTGATGGCTGATCGTCTCCCTATCACAGAGCGAAGGTAAACGATCCTTTGCCGCTCTCGCCGTCGTCACGTACGTTCCCTGTGCTCCCGTTTATCTTTGGCATCTGTGCTGACCATCTCTCCAATCATCGTGTCTCGTCTTGACATCCCTTGGTGTTTTTTGTCTTTCTTCTCACCATCTCCAATAGCGATGTCCCAGCGACGATCTCCCCATGCGGCATATGTCGTCAAGTCATTCGCGAATTCTGTGCTCAAGACATGCCTATCCTGTTAGTTCCAAGTGACTATCCCAAGTCTGATTCTGCGAACGAAGGGTTGTCAAAGGGGGGTGTTAGAGCGACTTCTTTGAGCGAGTTGTTGCCGGATAGCTTTGGTCCTGAGCACTTGGAAATGCCTAGAGAAAATTGAGAGAAAATTGAGCTTTGTGTATGATACGTTCCAGTAGAACAGTATATTTCTGAGGCCTTACATGTAATGCAATTGAGTATAAATGCTCACGGCACCCTGTGGGCCAATACTATGTATACAAAGCAGAAAAGTTTACTGTGCGCTTTATCGGGTACTATTTCTACCTCGAGACTTGCTTTTGGTCTGACCGCCGGAGCCCCTGGTGTTGTTCAACGTTCAGTAGTAGGACGGTTTCCTTCTTCTCGGTGGATGTGTAAGCGTTCTCCAGGTTCTTCCAAACGCGAACAGGCAAAACCGATACACCCGAATTGTAGAGCTGGCTTCTCTTGTCTTCTCCATTTATGTATCTTGTCCAGTCTGAATTATTTGAATGTCGGCCGGAGATATTTTCGGCTATATGTACACCCTCAAAATTTGGAAAATTCCTGCACCTTACGGCCATTGCTACGATGGACGTCCTCCGTCAGCGCTCAGGGCGTTGGATATCCAATGCTCCTGGTCGACTATATCGTGCTTTACCTGCGGTTGCTCTAGGAACTCTTTTCAACATCCTCGATACTGGCAAGTAACTTCTGACTCATGCTGCCCCTTTCGACTATTGGTGACCATTTTTGTCCAGTCTCAACCGGTTTACTCGTCTTGCCCAAGGAAGATGGTGGCTCTGGAGGTGCCTTCCAGTCTGTGCAGATCCAAGCTATGTCCATGTTCATCATGAGGTGTGTATCTGCGAAAAGGCGGCTAGAAGGAAACTTTACACTGATGGATTTGTACTTAGCACAATCTTATCCCAGATAGCCATGACATTCGGTGGATCCAAATTTCCAGGAGCACTAGGAGCCATGCTGATTGAGGTCCTACCCTTTCTTCGAGGAATTGCCAGTGATATTCGGTCTGCTCTTGGAGACGGCAACCCTGCTCTTGTACCTACTGTGTTCGCTGGCTATGCGTTGAGCAGCTTTTTGATCGGAGTGGTTTTCATTCTTTTGGGTCTACTCAGATTGGGAAAATTGGTATTTCTCTTTTTTTTATTCATTTTTAACTTATTAGCTCTAACTGCCATCTGTCCAGGTCGCGTACTTTCCTCAGACAGTGCTCACCGGCGCTATCGGAGCCATTGGGGTTTCTCTATTCATCCTCGGTCTCGGACTGAATCTGCCTGAAAATTCTCCCGACCTTTCCCTGTCGAACACACGTTCATTACTTTTCAATCGACAGCATCTCCCGCTCCTTGCAGCTTCGTTCTTTCCCGCGCTCTTCCTCTCTTGTTCTGTCAGGTCCAAGAAGATAAATCGGTGGACTCAAGGAGCAGTTCAAAATGCTTACTATGTGCCTATATATCTCTCGTTGATACCAGTCCTCTTTTGGGTCGTTGTTGGGCCTCAGCACCTTGACCAAGACATGCTCATCAGGGAAGGATGGTTGTTCCACGTTGACAGTTCCATCCGAGAAGAAGGCGGTTTGGGTACTGCTTGGATTTACTGGAAGCAGTTCGATTTCGGTCAAGTCCAGTGGTGGGCGATGAGGAATGCAATCGAGAACATTGTGCTGCTTGTTGTCATCGGTGTTCTCAATCTGCCTATATACGTTCCGACTCTTGCTTTCTCTCTTGATGTTTCATACGACATGGATTACGAACTACTTGGACAAGGTGTTGCGAATATACTGGCCGGTGCAGCGGGAACTATGCCAAATATCCTAGTATCTCTTTTTTCACTTGTCTTCCTGTCACTGAGCTGAAGGCCTTCCATAGCAATACTCGTACTCCGTCTTCTTCACAAGAGCAAATGGTGGTCGGTTCGAGGCGGGACTTGTGACCCTTTTGACGTTCATTCTGTTCTTGACGTCTGGACTCCTGCTTCCTTATGTCCCGACGATCTTAGCATCTACTCTTGTACTTTTCCTGGGCATCGAACTTACACTGGAGGCTATGTGGGAATCAGCTAAAGTGTGCAATATTTTTTCCTGACCGTCATATTGTGCTGACGATGGAAGTAGACCTTGTTGCCCATGGAATACGCTGTTGTTGTGGGTACATTGGTAGCTTGCACCTTCATTGGTTTCGCCGAGGGCTTTGGAGTCGGTATTGGTGCTGCGGCAGCTATTTACTTTGTTTACGGCGTTGCTGATACTGTAAGTTTTTTTAGAGTGCCGACTAGTTCCTGATCACTGACCACCATCCAGCGAGCGCGAGAGATCAAGTGGGAAAGATGGACCGAAATGTACGCGCCACACTCCGGCGTGCCCAGTCTCAACACTGGGACGACACCGGTTGTAACCACCGTAGATGTTGAAAACGGTGTCTCGTTGGATGTGCTGCCTGACTTTGACAGCAGCGATGAGACTGTTGGTGTTCTTGTTCTTTCTGGATACGTTTGTAAGTACTTCTTACATTGTCATGCTGTCCAACTGTATTGAACCCAGTTTAGTTTTCGCATCCATACCATCTATTGAATCTAGGATCCTCAAACTTAAAAGAACCGCGTCGTTCATCGTTATTGACATGACGACAGTTCACCGTCTTGAAACTGCTGCTGCCCAATGTTTCAGCCGTGCTGTTCGGGATCTCGGAGATGCAACGACGCTAGTCATATGTGGCTTAGAGAAGGACAGTCCGGTGGAAGCTGATTTCCAGCGTGCTGGAGTGAACCTGATCTATGGGGATGGTCCACTGGAAGGCAAGGGTATTCGAGTCTTTTTGAATCGTTCCGAAGCCGTGCGATGGTGTCAAGCACAACAAATCTCAAAACCAGCCGCCTCAAAGACGGAAGACCCCTCCGCTATCTTCAGCACTTTCTGTGACTTCTTTGGCTTTGATGCTGCAAAGCATCCAGATGAAGCTGAAAGTGTGCAGGCCCCATCGCCGTCGCGCACAAACGGATTCGACCGAGCGGGGCTGCAATTCTGCTTCTACGATGCTGGAGAGACTATCTCTCATCCGAGCTCAGAGTGCATACTCTTCGTGGTAGAAGGACGTGTTGACGCTATCTCTCGTGGTGAAGATCTGTCTGCCTCAACGAACCGGCACTCAGGAAGGAACTCTCTTGGCCAAACTCTCAGGCTACTCCCCCGGGACGCCTTGAGGTTTGCTAGAGAACGTTTCGCGACACCAACTTTGCGACGACTGGCGCCTGGTGCGATAGCTAGAGTGGAATCCGAAACGAAACTGGCTGCACGGGAAAAATGTGTGACGGCGGTGATTGCTGAAGGACAGAGTAGCACTGCGCTGGTAACTTGGGCCAGAGAAAAAGCTGAACTGTAGACCAGGCTGAAATAGATATCTTGTACAAAAGTAATGTTAAATCTTGGAAATTTAGCCTTCACGACCACGTGCAGGTCAGGACCGGACTCCTTCTCCAACTTCCAAAGTTCCATCCAAATTCGACATGATTATTCTCAAAAACGGCGATAAAATTAGTCCAGACGAACTCCCTGTACCGTATCTTCTTACCGACGCGAAAAATCTCGAATGGCTTCGGGAGAAGGAAGAGGAGATTGACGCGAAGGCAGCAACCGGCGCTAAGAAGAGTACCAACCCAAAGGGCAAATCTGTGAGTATCCTAAAAAGATCCCATACGTATCGAGTGACATCCTGATATAATATCTCTTCACGCTTGTCTAGAAACGCGGTCGGAAGGCTGTAGAGAATAACGACGGTGATAGTGGAGAAGGCGCATCTGGCGCGTCGAAGACGTCCAAGGAAACTTCTGCTGTGAGTAGTCACCCACTTCTCGAACGTTATACAGTACTTAGCGTATTAACGTGCTTATCAGAAGCATGCTCGCGCCGATGACAACGACGATAAAGCTGGATCGTCTGCCCCTGCCAAGAAGGCCGCAAAGACTAGCTCCAGCTCCAAGAAATCTCCCGAACCAATCGATCTCTTCTCTATCTATTTGGACGGCGACGAAGAAGGGACCGTGGAGATCTACGATAGCTGCGACGAGCTCCGTAGAAAGATCAACAAGCACCTTACCAAGTCGGGAACGACCAAGGCGCAGTTCATGCGCGATATCGCTCGCGCTGCCTATCCGTTCCAGGATCCGCCACCGAAGATTCAGACCAAGCAGCTCTCAGACTTCTTGATCAAGGCAGGGCCCACTGCAGGTAGTACCAGTCGCGTCTTCTATGCCGGCTACGTTTATTTCGAGAAGAAGAGGCTCAGCGAAGGAAAACCAAAGTCCGAGCACAGGGAGATGATGGAGGATGAATGGGTTGACGGGATACCTAGGGAGAGGCCTGGGCAAGCCTACATCATTCCCGTTGGCTATGAACTTTACCAGACCGAGACAGGTGCCATGCGAACCTACTCGGCCTAAGTACTGAGTCGTACTTGCAGTGCATTTCTTCGAGATACTTTGCTCACTCTAGCACCGGAAAGTTCTCTACGCGCCCCAGGTACTGATTTGCTCAAGACTGAGCTACTTATTCACACTTTGCATACACAACCAACGCACCTTCAGAATCATTCTTTGCTTCCTGTTTTGCTTCCCTTCGAGTCCCTTCTTCATGATGAGTACGAGAATTTCGCATTAATCCTACCCTACTCTTCACGAGAACGTTGTAAGTACGATACTAGCACCTCTACTGGTTTGACGAACCCATTGCCCTTCCAGTGTATCATGATTTTTGCAGCACCAATCCACTTCATACATTCCATATAATTCTGAGATACAGATATTGTACAATGGCCCTAGATATTCTGACAAGTTCCCGATGCCTTCTTCCTTTCCTCTTCTGAAATCCTATCACCCATAACGTCAAATATCATTGCCATCCCCGAGCTAAGATGGATTTCCATATGACAGTGGACTGCGTAGTCTCTTCAGCAGCGCAAAGCGCAGCAGCCTATAAGAAATACTCACATAACCAATACCCAGGCGTATCAAACAACACCCTAAAAACCGCATATCCTCTTTGTGGAACGAGGAACGTATCTCGTAAAGCCGGGGCTGTCGTTGGTAGTGACGGAGGTCGATCCCAACGATAGGACCCTTTGCCTGGTAAACCAAACAACGTCAACTTCAATAAAAACGTGAAAGGAAAGAGCGTAAGCCAGAATGCAACACCCACCAATCCGAGCTTGAAAAGTATACAAAGGCCAAAAATGATGAGAGTGCAAATGAAAAGGATGTGGATCCTCTTCGAGATTGTTGACAATGATGTCGACGACTTTGCCTTTGCCATTCTTCCACGGAGTAGAATTTGAACTTGAACTTGAAGAATTAGGAGTGGACTCGAGCTCGGATCGTATAGGCACTATCAACTCTGTTGGAGACTCTTCGTCAAGAGATGCACTCGGACGAGCGAGAATTGGTTCTTGTAGATTTGGCTTCCAGGTTGTTTGGTTGACGTATCCGAAAGGTTTACCTCCAGTTGACGTCCGCGTCATGGAAGTGACGTATATCAAGACAACGTCTTCAGCAGGAGGTAACACGCGTTGACTCTCTTCGAGAGGGAGGAGAGTGAGTGGATCTAGCTGTTCGGATTCTGGAATATTCCAGAATTGGGTTTCTGGGAGCTTTTGGGGCGTTATCTGAGTGGATTTGGATTTAGAAGAGTATTGCAGAATGGCTTTTGGTTGCAAATCAAGTAGCGGGTTCCTATCCGAGGCGATATTGAGATTAGAAGGAATGGAAAAAAGAGAGAAGAGGTAGACACACGGGTAAGGCATATTATCCATGTCTAGATGGTACCGAGCCCAGAAAACGGATCCTTCTTTGACGTTTGGTGCATTAGGAATCAACTCTAGACCGTATCTTTGCCCCAGCGCTATCGGGACTTCCTTCACTACCACAGGGTCAATCCTCGTCCCATCAGCTTCAACCAGTCGGAGAAGGTGATCATCGACAGAGAAGTGAAGACTATTTTGTGATCTGGGTGGTCGCTGAGTCAAGTAGAGAGGAAAACAATAACTGGCGCAAACTCACCCAACATTCACAAGCCTCAGAATATTTCGCTTCTTTGCATCTACCATAATCCTAGGGTAAGCCGCTTCTCTGCATTCTATCGACTTGACAAGCGCCTGCAGTTTCGTACAATTTGAAGCTTGCATCCCATTGGCGAGTGTAGAATCCGGTACAGGTTCCTTCCCAGCTGAACGGAGGCTTTGATACCAATCAAAGACTTGCTTCCCGGAACGATGATACCAGTCGCCCAAGAGGATGACTTGGTCTTTCGTCATATTCCTTGAGGACTCGTCTGCTGAGTTACGTCCATAGACGCGAGACATTGGTATTCCTGTCGGAACGCGAAGCTTGAGCTCTCCGGGAAGCGGGCCTTTCGATTTGGTGTCGTTTGCCGGTATGATATCAATCTCAAAAGGAGGATGTATGATGAGAGCACCATAAAGCCCGTCAGCACGTTGGGTAGGATAATGAGAGTGGTACCTGGACAGAAAAAATCAGTTATAGTCGAAATGCGCATTTAGGAAGAAGAGTTACGCACCAGAAAGTCCCAGATTGCTCATCATCAATATGGAACCTGTATGTCTGATTTCTTCCAGGGGGTATAGCACACCCAGTTACTCCGACCGCGCCGTCTTGAGATACTGATCCTGGTGAAGGCATTCCGGTGAGCCAGCTCACAAGCTTAAGAAAAGGTGGACTTGATTATACCTTTCGTATGCCTGATTCCGTGCCAGTGCAAAGATGTACTTTCTCCCAGACCGTTGAAGACATTCACCACCAATTCGTCTCCGGAGCGTACTTCGATTGTTGGGCCAGGAAACAAACCTTCACAGACTCAGTGAGTATGCGTCGTTTGACTTACGTAGAAGAATGCACGCACCATTGACAGCCAATACCTCTTTCTTCACTCCGTCTGGCTCAACCAATACCTTCTCCAGAGTAAAATCATAGGTGACCGTCCTAGGTTCCCGATATGAATGCAGTTCGGGTGATAAAGTAAATCTCGAATCCTTCTGCCCTTCTGCTTCTGAGTTATTCCTGTCAGAGAAAGGCCAAACCACTCTGAGGTTGTGTACGTGATTCAAGCTTAGTTTCAGATACGCGTCCGAGAAGAGAAAATAGCTGAAACAGACGAAGAAGACTGTGAAAAGGAGGGTTCGTAGCGACTTGAGCGCTTTGAACAGTCTGGCAACTATACGAGTCATAGCTTTGCAGAACTGAAGACTATCGGCATGAAAGTTTGAAGGAAGCTTTGAAGTAGGATTCCATTGACACTGACAGTGGTGGTAAAGAATTCGAGGAACACCAACGCACGTGGACCTCTCCCGCCAGATCCCGCCTCAATATCTTACTCGGATGGCTTCTGTTACTGTCTAGCATCTGTGAACGTTGACTGAAGACCGCCATTACAAACCATCATACCTAACAACCTCATTGGCTATTCCACAGAGGCAAACGGCAAATTAATGTCAAAGATCGTTCCTTCGGGGTATCAACTCTTTCCTTCGCCGTCGCAGGGTCTGCACATCTACTACAGTGAAGCTAGTCTGCTGGCTTGAGTCTGCCTAGGGCTCTTCTCGTCCTTTTTCACGAAGAAATAAATAGACGCCTCGGACCTTGGAATAACAATGCCATGCGCCTTACCCGTGTTTCTCACCAGCTTTGCTTTCCTACTCCCAAGGTGAGTTTGCCAGCGATAGTTGCTGCATCGTTGAAGGTACTCAACGCATCTTACGGTCTTCGCAGTTTGACGAATCATGCGCCTGCTGAACACGAAAACTTTGAAACTTCGCGAGTTCTACTTCGATATACCTACCTATGCCATCCTATCTCACACCTGGGACAAAGAAGAAGTTACCCTCCAGGATATGCAGGATCCTCAGACCGCAAAAAGCAAGGCTGGTTACGCGAAGCTCTCGGGAGCTTGTGCTCATGCTCGAAAATACAATTTCGAGTGGATTTGGATCGACTCATGCTGCATCAACAAGGAGAGTAGCGCAGAACTTTCAGAGAACATCAATTCGATGTACGGGTACTACGGAGACTCGGAAGTCTGTTACGTGTACTTGTCTGATGCCTCGAGTGCAGAAGATCCCAGGGATGTGGGGTCTGGCTTTAGGAGAAGTAGATGGTTTAAAAGAGGTTGGACCCTCCAGGAGTTGCTCGCTCCTCGCTATGTCGTCTTCTTGGGAAAGGATTGGGAAGAAATTGGAACAAGATGGAGTCTACGAGACGCCATATCTGCGTTGACGCACATCCCCTCCCGTGTCTTCGAGGACGGTGATATGATGAGGTACAGCATAGCTCAGAAGATGTCATGGGCAGCTTTCAGGGAGACGACGAGGCCAGAGGACCAAGCATATTGTCTGATGGGGCTATTTGGAGTCAATATGCCTCCTCTCTACGGCGAAGGATCTGTCAAGGCGTTTATGCGTCTTCAGCAGGAGATCATCAAGGTTTCTGATGATTGCAGTATCTTTGCGTGGATCGCACCGATTGGAGAGCAAGGTCTCAGAGGACTGTTTGCGAAATCCCCCTTCGAGTTCAGAATGTCCGGAGAAGTTGCGACATCAAAAACGGATACCATTGACGAAATATCATCGTATACTTTCACTAATAATGGTTTACACATACACCTCCCTCTCGAGCGCCTCGGTGACGACTCACGCGACCATGGCCTGTTCCTCGCATCACTCCATTGTCAATCTCACAAAGATGGCAAGTACCTATCCGTCTATCTTCGCAAGATAAATGGTCGACAATATGTTCGTTGTCGTGCAGACCAGTTGGCTCTCACTTCGGCACCTCCTGCACCAAACTCTTTGCAAGACCTGATTGTGAAGGAAAACAATTATATTCCATCCTTCACTCGACGCCAGGAGAGAGATGCCGAGAAGGTAGTGGTTAGTGTCAAGCTTCCAGACACGGTGACTCGGAACCGCCTTGTCTTTGATGGTAGTCAGAACATCAAAGCTCTCAGTACTTTTTCTCGGAGCCCCCTTGTCTTTGATGGTAGCCAGGACATCAAAGGTCTCAGTACTTTCTCTATCGCGAAATGGAGTTCCCTGTTATTGAAATATAGAGTTTGCAGTCCCAGCGGCACTTCGCAAACCTCTCTTGTCTTAACATTATTACGCACTCAGGACAATCTACTATCCCTGGAGGTTGCGGATGGAAATCCTAGGCGAGGTCTATCCGGCTATGTCGGTTGGACATGCTACGGACTTGCAGATACAATAATTCTTCCTTTGGGGAATGGTGATCTAGTATCATTTCGATACCGGAACACAGGGAAATGTACGGAGAAGATCCTCGAAATGATCTACCTTTCTCAAGGAGATGCCCTTACTGCTTTGAAGAGGGAGTTGACGCCACCAGCTGCAGGTTTTATAGTGCCAGTCACAACACCCGCTGTCAGTCTTCAACGGACTTCTTCCTTCGATTTCTTTGACATGGACTGCGGTCCTGACCAGCAATATCTTGCCTTTCAGGCATCCACTTTCAGAATCCTTACATATACGGTTGCCGAGTGGTTGCAGGCAGAGACATTCGACGTGGCTCTTGGATTTCGAGGAGTTGTACCATGGGTGCATATATCTTTCCGTGGGCAAAAGTTTGAGGTTGACGGTCAGGAATGGGATTTGGCTGCCTATCTAGACTTCGTGAGTCAGAGAACAGACCACTGGCCAGAGGAGCTCCAAACTTCGTCAATGACATTGTATTTACCTGACCTATTTCTTCATGTCAAAGTCACTATTGAAGCCAGAACAACCATTCAGCTTGGCTCTCACCTTTTGCGAATCGACTTTACTCGTACTGAAATTTCCGAGTAGCTATCACTAGTACAACTTTGCTGTAAGTAAATCTACATGTAGTAGTAGTACAAAAAAGCAACGAATTGGAGGTTGAGTCACGTTAAGTCGTCGACAGGGTAACAATTGGGTTTTCGAGGCCATTGTTCCACCACGAAGGGGTAAAAATACATCCCCTGGCCGTCATGAGACAAATATTGGACAAACATCATCGTCGAGCCTTGAGGCAACAATAGCGAACGAGCTTATTGTGATGAGTTCATTCAGACGCGACAAAAGAATTCTTTGGATATCCATTGAGCATCTAGAATAGAGAGTAGTGACACCGTTTTCACCATTAAGGTTATGTACTACAATTGGTAAGTAGGAAATTGCGGAGACAATGGGTAATATGTTGCGCAGGGTATACATGAGAGCTTTGGAGTATGTGTATGCGGTATGAGGCATGTGGTATGCGTGCGTGTTATGAAAGACATTGCATCGAGGACGTTAAGTATGAAGACAATTGCCGTGTAGTAAAAAATACAAGATAAAATAGTCCATAAGTAAGTACTGTCAGTCAGAAATCGTCCATGATACGATACAAAGTCGTCTCGAACCCGAGACCTGAGAACAAAACAATCTAGACGTAAAGAAAACAAGTGGTAAAGGATACAATTGGGGTTCTTGACGATGTGTATTCCCCGCGATATGAAGCGAGACGCTCCACATCGGAGTAGGGTGAAGTGATGGATACAAAATTTGCGTTGCAGGAAAGAGGAAGAAATCAAGATTGTCGTCATCATCGTCATATCATCATAACGAGCGTGAGTGTGAAGCAAAGCAGTTGAAGTAACCGCAAGCTTCACAGAGAAAGCATCTTCACATCCTCTGCAACATCGAGATCCACCTCCGCTGAAACGTCCGTCGATGTCGACGAAGTCGAAGTCCTCCTCTGACCGTTATACGAAGGGGTGTATGCAAAATACCCGTCCTGTTTCGGAGGAGTCTGCTTCCTGCTATGCTTAGGCATAGGCGCAGACGAAGTCCTCTCAATCTTATAAGGATGAATCCTCGCGCCCTTTGCAATTTGTCGCTGGGGATGTCTGAGGTGTCGAAGAGCAGGGCCGACGAGGAGGAGGGCTTTGCTTTTGTTTGCGTTTGCGTCGAGCAAAGAGGCAGGGTTGGATTCGTCGTAGACGGATTGGGGAGGGACGACTACGACTGCATCGGCTTCTTCGAGTGTGGAAGGGATGAGACGCATTTTGGAGCGGCTAGCGCAGGCGGAGGCGGGGGTGAGAGGAGTGTAGGGCATAGATGATGATGAAGACTCGGAGGACGAGTCGGATGGTGTAGGAGAGGGAGTTCGTGAGGATGTGGAAGAGGAGATGGAATATTGTCGTTGGAAAGGCTGGGGGCGGCCTGACCGGGGACGTGACTATGAAAAGATGGAGAGTCAAAACTTTGTGAAGATAGTAAAGGATGAGAAGAATACTCACATAACGTTGAGAATTAGAGTCGTGCATAGCGTCAAAATGGTGAATACCCGGAAGTGCGAGAGTATGGAGAGGTGGGAGGGTTGGACGGTTTTCGCGGGAGGAAGTAATGGCCATTTTATTCGTGTGTGCGTGTAGGTAGATGTGTTCTAGTCGTGTACTGGTCGTTTGAAGTATTATTCCACCTGGGGTGTCGAGGTCCTGCCTTGAGATAGAAAGTGTCGTTCAAGTTATAAGTGTGAGTAGGATTGAGAGGGTATAGTCAAGACACGAGTCTAGGAAATCCGGAAGTGGAGGAGAGAGTTTGTTGCGGAGAGGGGATGAGCCAATGTTAGAGAATCCATAACAGTGCCTTTAATACGTATAGCTTGAGGAAAGCATAAGCGAGCTTCTCATACAGGGTGTATTCGGTCAATAAGCAAAAGTGTTCATTGTATCCCAAAAAGCGTATGGTTGATGCCTGCATATGGGTGTGAATAGTTGGGCACAAAAGAAAAATCCGTGTAATTGTTCTTGTTTGGACGCCGAATAATTACGGTTTTTCTCAATTGTCGACGTTATTGTTGCTATTCCCTTCAAGTTCGCTTGGCAGGGATAGAGGTAGGGAATACGAGCTCTATTGTAGACATCTCACAATAGACGAGAAGGGAAGGACGTTGGAGGTAGAGGAGGGACTGACCACGTGCTTGCAGACAATAAGCGCCTCTCCGAGCCGCTTTGGTCCACCGTCCAGCTTTGATCCAGCTCCCCACCTTTCCTCAAACTTTGCCACTCTCGCGAAATCTTCCTTCGAGGTTCTCCAGGATGCCAAGCTGATTTAGACTCCTTTCCACAGGAGCTATTCGGCTGTGGAAACGTTGAAGCTCTAACATGTATAACAGTAGACTCTATGTGTACTTTTGTCTTCAGGTACACTGTCTCTTCTCTTCTACTTACCTGCCGAAGAGCTTTGCTTTTGTTCCCTATCTACAATAAGGAAGAATGTTCCTGTCTTCACATTCAGAAAATGAATTGAATACATGCACAAAGTACTAGATCAGCGTGAAGACAATGTCTAGATAATAAACCTAGAATGAGGCCTCCTTCTCTCCAGGTACACGCACGCAATAATAATAATGCAGTCTCAGACCCCTGAAGTTGGACTTGAGCACATGCCTGCGAGGAGTTGGCGTAATACTAAGGCTTTCTGAGGACTAAGTAAGAGTCAAGTACTGCTGTCTCTGTCCTTCTGTCTATCTGTATCGGTTTGCTGCTCATCTGCTTGCATCAGACTCAGAGGACTTGTTTTGTACACTTGAGTTCAGATCGTTGCGTCGCTGGGAGGAGGACTGCCGGAATTTGCCGCCGACGCTGTCCTCCTCGAGCACTCTGCCAGAACTACCTCAGTCCTATAGTGGTCCTAGCGAAGCAAATATCCCACTCGAAAATGTCCCAACCAATATCCAAAATCCAAGTTGTACGTCTCCCCTACGCTACTAGTTTTTTTACCTATGACTTATCCTCGCCATCTAAAAACCCTCTTTCCCGACCTTCTAAACTTCCTGTCTACATAAAACCAGCTAAAAGGCGCAACATCCAACCTATCCGCCGCAACATACCAAATTCACGACGAATCACATACGATAGGTAATGCGTTGAGATGGATGTTGTTGAAAAAGTGCGCCTTCCTTTTTTTCTTGTTTTTTGCTGATTCACTTGTTTATGAGGATACTGACTTGTTAACTGCATTTTTGCTTTCATTTATTCTTCGACTTTTGATAGCCCTCATGTCGAGTTTTGTGGATATAGGTTCGTGTCGTTTGAATAAGCTACTCTTTGGACTTTTTTCGCCTGCATCGCTTTTGCTGTGCTGCTCTTCTTCGATCTGCAGTCCATCCGTCTGTCTGCGTTCACTCTGCACCGGGTTGCTGCTTATTGCAATTGGTTTGCGCTGCACGGCTCATCTAGGCACTCAGGCCAGGTACAAGAAGGACTGAAGCCCTTATTGTCATTGTCGGAATGTTGGAAGAAGAATAGAAGCAGAATGAAGCAGACAGGCTTTGGTTGGACAAAGAGCGAAGACAATAAAACTCTGCACCTGGCAGATCGTTGGGAGATGACAGCCTCTATTTTACGTGCAGCAACCAGGGCAGCTCTGGTTCTGTTGTCTGCGTTCAAGTGCTCAGAACAAAGCTCGCTGCTCGCTGGGACTTTTTGTTGTGGTGTTATTGTCGGGTCTTTGATTTTCCGTTCTTCTTTCTTCGGTTCTACTCTCTCCATTTTCTCCGTCCACTTCCTGTGTCTCGAAAGGTGCTAACTCCCTCTTTCCTTCACCTCATCCTCCTACTCCCTTCACCTCCCTCTGTTTTCAAATTCAGCGTCCCTCACCCCTCCGAACCCCACATCAATATCCGCATCCAAATGTACGACGAGCTGTCCTCATTAGAAGCTCTCATCAAGGCGTTGGGGGATTTAGATGATCTATGTGTTACAGTGGGAGAGAAGTATGAGCAGAGTTTGGAGGAAGGGAAGTTTGAGAGGTGGGTTGAGAAGAGTTGAAGGCCTGTAGTACCAGCGACAGTTTGTCCTAAAAGTGAGTTTTCTTTTTACATAGCATCAAGCAGGACGTAGCATCGCATCTAACGGCGGAGTACAGAATCCCAATTGAGATTGACCCCACACGCGCACAGCCTGAGTGTGCGGGAGTATCAGACGGGACTAAGAATGAGGTCCAGGAACAGGAGGCGGCATACCGTGCAATATGTCTGTCTTGGAAAAGTACGCTATGGCATTGGATTCGCCGGAGAACTTGCTCTTTAATCAGTCCTTCTTTCCTTCCTTCTTCGTGCCTTCCTCCGTTCCTCATTCTCCACAATCCAGAACCTCCGTCCGCCAACCACTTTTCTCCATTTCAGGCCTAGCGTACAATGTACATAGGGTGGTAAGGGCTATCTATCTATCAATCTCAACGTCTCAACGTCTCAAGAGTGAAATGATATGTGTATCAGGATTCAGAATTCAGTTCAGATTGGCAGATTACACAGTGATATCGCCCAGGGCGCCGTATCTATGGACCGTTGGCTACCATTAGACCTTAGGGTCTTAAGGCTTAAAAGCGAAGCAAGCCATTTGAGTGCCAGCAGCATAGCATCCGTGATGTACGCTATGTTACCGTCTGATCATATTCTTGGATCATCCTCGGGAATTGCACCAAGGCCTCCACATTGCAAATTGTGGATTTTAGTGCGGATTGTCGTATATATTATGTGTCGGTATGCAGTGTCTTTGTGGCAGAGGCGGACGGTTGTAGTGTTTCTGAGTCGGTTGCGGTCTTAACCTGTCGAAGTCCGACATTGTAGATTGAGCTGGTCTGAGTGACACATTCCCTAGCAGACCGCGGCGGATACGATAGTCACAATGAGGCCACATGCCATTCATTTCATGAGAATATCTAAAGAGCCAAGGAATGGTCCAGGTGGATGCGTTTTGCTGGTTTTGACTGGCATCTAAGTGGAATTTGATGCAATAATGATGTTCCAAGCGGCAAGGCCAGCTTGGGTCAACGTGGAGAAATTTTGCCTGGAAAGCAAACCTTTCGGAGAGTTCTAAACGAAGGATACTTGGGATTTGAGACCATTAGACACGTCATACCAAAGTGAGAAAGAGAGACAGGTGATTGAAACGGGAAATGTGTGAGAGCATAGCATCGCTTGAGTGAGAACCAAATAGAAATAAGTATTGGCGATGTATATACGGTCTTAGACCTCCTCCCTTTCTCCCGACCCTTTTTACTGAATGGCCCTGCCATCTCTTGCTTTAGTTCCCCCAACTCCTACTTACGAGTCCAGCGACGGCTCCGATTCCATGCAAAGCTCACCAGCTGTCTCCTTTTACTCTGCTTCTTCTTCCACCACTACAGCCACCACCGTCTCCGGCAAGCGGCTTTCACTTGCAAAGCCTCCGCCAGACGGCACACCATCTGGTCTACCCAGATCGTCAGAGGAGGCTGTTTTCATCTACTCCATGTACGGTGACGAGCGGAGCAGCTGGGCCCCGAAAGACCGGAATTCAAAGTATGCCAGCAAGCTCAGAACGAGTGTACAATCACAATCAGAGCTAGCATACGATGTCGACCCTCCCATCATCGATCTCACCGGTGTACGTGAGAACGGGACTGCGAAGAGCACTGTGAATGTGAATGGCAACGCCAGGCATTCAAGGCCTTTACCCGACCTGAACAGGACAACAATTACTACATTGTCGTCAACGACTGATGAATCTCGGCTTTCATCTTCCTATCATCGTTCTCCGTCATCTTCACCTCGTGCATCATTAACAGCACCTTCTACCATTTCACAAAGAAGGTCATTAAGGGACCTTCCACCCATCCCGACGCAGTCCCAGGTAAAGTCGACTACTCCACCTGGCACACCACCTCCTCCCGCTTTCACTCCCAACCTTCTTGAAGCCAATTCACAACTTCATCCCGAACTACATTCCGGACGTTCCCGTTCACCGTCGCACACTTCGGAAACCTCTCGTATATCAAACGAGTCTGGACAGTCCGCCGCTCCTTCTGCCTCGGCTTCCGTGTCATCACCTCCTTTAAAACATCGACCTCAGTCCTATAATAATAATTTGGATACGTCAGGGGGCAAGAGTAAAGTGTCGCTCGCTCCTTCGGAGGGAGAAGACCTTGATGCGTTTCATGTGCGGAATACCTATGCTCAGTTGGATGTTTCTGGTGTGAAAGGAGACGGGTATGTGGAAGGTGTTGAGCGGACGAGGGCGAGGATCGGGGACTCGAGGGCTAGTCAAGCCAATGCAGCTGCGGCGATAGGTGATGGGACCGAAAAGCAGGGTGATTTGGATCCAAGAGAAGTCGCATTGCTCAGCAATATTGATCGGTGAGTAGTCTCGTTGTCCTATTCCTGTATTCATTTCTCAAATTTTGTCGCAGCTACGGATTCTTCGTAGTGCCAAACCATGAACGGCTAATGCTTCTTCCGTCTGCACCGCTCAGGCAAAGACTGTCACCTGTTCAAGCTGGTCCTGCCAATGCTCCTACAGCCGGCAAACCGTTACGCTCTTTACCTTCGCCAACACCTCCCTTAAAGGAAGCATCTCGTATAGCCAAATGGGAACGAATGCTTCTTCCGCAAAAACCCGATCCAGGGGGTAATCCTGAGGGATGGTATATTAAACCTTCAAAAGAAGGTAAACTTCTTGAAAGGGTGTACAAAGGGATACCGGACCGATGGAGAAGCGTTGCTTGGGAGGTGTTGATGAGTCGGCATACGGCTCAGGAGATCAGAGAACGAGGATTAGGACCAGATGAATCAAGGAAGATGAATTTGAAGGTGTTGAGAGAAGATTACATTGAAGGGTTGGAAAAGCCTTCGAGCTATGACATACAGATTGATTTAGATGTACCGAGGACAATAGGTGGGCATGTCTTGTTTAAGACGAGGTATGGTGCTGGGTGAGTTACTGCTTCTTCTGTTGTGCATTTACCGGTTTCTGATTATCTTGACAGTCAACGTTCCTTGTTCCATGTCCTACATTCTTTTTCTCTCCGTTGTCCTATATGTGGCTACGTCCAAGGCATGGGTCCTATTGCCGCCACTCTCCTTTGCTATCTCCCTGCAGACCAAGTCTACGCCTGCCTTGTCCGTCTTCATGATCACTATTCCCTTCATACCATCTTTTCTCCCGGATTCCCAGGTCTTCTTGAAGCTATTTACATCCAAGAACGCATTACCCAACAAATGATGCCTGGCGTTTACAAGGCCTTCAAAGACCAGGGCATCTCCACCACTAGCTACGCGACAAAGTGGTACATAACCCTCTTCGCCAACAGTGTTCCCTTCCAAACTCAATTACGGATCTGGGATGTCTTTTTCGCAGAGGGCCGAGACGTCTTCATCGTCTTTTCCGTCGGGATTGTATGGATGTTTAGGGATCAGATTACTTCATCTTCGGCGAATTTCGAGACGGTATTGTCTTTGTTGTCGTCTTTCTTCGTACCGGAGGATGATAATGTGCTGATGGGTTGGATTGAGAGAGTGATGGGGGATTCGGGGATAAGAGCGAATATGAGGAAGTGGAGGGAAGAGTGGAAGGAAATGGTTAAAGAGGGCAAGGAGATGGACGCGTTGTTGTAGAGTTCGGGCTACCTGTGGCGCTGATTTGTGCCGCCACCTGCTACGGTTTGCATCTTCAGCTGGCGTACTTCAAGACGTTGATGTTTTCGTTTTCCTCGCTCTCTTTACGCCCTCTCGATTACCTCTGCCCAGTTCTTGCTCCTGCTGCCGCCACCTTTTACCTTCGTCTATCACTGTTCTATGTTCATACACGCCAATAACTCACCCTCAGGCTCTCGTTGCACTCCTTTCCCTCTCATTTGATTCGTCTGCACCTTCAGCATGAAATCTCTTCCCCGTCACTACACCATCAGCATCGGCGCAATGTATCCTTATCTCTCACAATCCACTCGAGCATTTTGTCCTCCTGCATCTTTTTTATTCTCCAGCGTACAGTCGAACACTTGTTTGAGTTTTTTTTTCTCTTTCGCTATCGTTCCATACCGTTATTTATGCTGTCCGTCTTCTCTTTTTGATTTTACCTTTCTATTCCTCTTTCTCGTCTACTTGGGTAATTGGCCGCGTATCTATACTATACCAGGTCTTTTGTTGTTCGCAGAAGCGATACCCTAACACTATTTTTGATTTTCTTACGCTGATTATTGGCGTATGGCTTTTCGCCTTTTCGGCTTTACTTCCTATTCCTGCTCCGCTGTTGATTCCACTAGTACTTAGAGCTGTCCTGTCCCCACTATAGTGTTGGCTTGGCATGCACACACTCACACTCGTTTAGATTCCCCCCCCCCCCCCCCCTTCTTCTCTCTTCCCTCTTCGTACTGGCTCTTTAGCCCGTTATGATGTGGGTTGGGTCCTTTTAAGTTACATGTAGCATGTAATCTCTCTCAGTCGCTCGTTTTCTCGTTTCTTGCAATCGTCCCTCTTTGATATAGCTATAGCACATCGCATAGGTCTCTCTATTCGTCTCGTCAAGTCTCATCTTCCTCTTCTATTCCTCTCTAGCAATCTCTCTTCTGACCGACCACGCCTCATATACTTAGTATATATATACGTGTTGCATACGATCCTTATTTTCCTTTTTCTCGTCTTCTCTTGGCCTCTTTATTCTCCCCATTGTTTCTTTTTCCAGATTTTTGCTCTCGTTTCGTCGCTTTCTCTCTCTCTCGTGTCCTGCACGATGTAAAATACATAGGTCGTAAAGACCACAAAGAGAAAATTGCTTTCTGCAGAGTGCATCATCTTGAAAGCTATTTGCGTCGCTTTGTTTCTCTTTTGACGTGTACCAGGCCATCAACGCACCTTCGACGCCTGTGACCCCGCGAAGACGCGGTCTGTCACGATCAGCTGATTTGTGTCACACCGACCTCGAGGCTCCCTTATATCGACCATCGCTTCCGAAGCCGACCCTGACAAGAAACGCTTGGCTCTGTGGTATTCACCCCTCATGCCATTAACAGGATTCAGCAGAAGAAGACATCTACTACTGTTAAGCTCTCCAGCTGGAAGTTAAAACGGGTCAGATGCGGAAATCAGCAGTCCACTCCAGAGCATACGCAGCATGTTGGCGCCTAGCGCCAACGACCGCACTCTCAAATTTACCCGCTTTTTAGCTCTTACACGTGCATCTAGGAATAAAAGGAACTTTCTGGACATCCATTTGTAGAGACCGTCCGTTTCTTCACTACCCGGTTCAGACTGTCTGACTGCTTGTTGTGTTTAAAGATGCCAGGCACAGAGCATTCTCCCATTGCCACCAAACTCGCTGAGGACCTTGGCCTCATTTTTAATGACCCATTCGAATTCTAGCCTATCATCGACGCAGAAAGAGAAAAGACGCTGCATGAAGAGCTTAACGATAAGGAGAGGGAGGCTATCTACGTGCGTGTCTGCAGCTTTGTCTTTCGACCTTGACTGATTGAAAGGTATTATCACAGTCTAGCCTCTCAGCACAGTACCTCCCGGCGCTGGTAACGGCCTACAAACGCATTCCAAAGGAGTCGTTTGCCATATCCAGCATATACACCGCTCTACTACGCAATCTCGTCGCAAACGGGTACTTTGCCAAGTTGAAGTTCATGCGCAGTGAGATTGGAAAAGATCTGTACCGAGTTCACGCTCAAAAAATTGCCGAGGCTGCTGACTCTGATCCTCGATCTTTCATTGTGTGCTTCAACTACTCATTGTAAGCTCTACGTCCTAATTATTTTTCGACAGGCCAAGGCCGACTACTTGAATAATGTTTCTGGCATTCTGGTCTACTTGATCGCGTGTACGTTGATGTTATCTTCGGCGTTCACAATGAATGTCTGACTGTTGCCATATTTCATGGCAATCTCATCTAAACTCAACCCGTTACCCTGAAAATGTGGAAGGAATTCCCTCCGAGGAAACAAAGAAAACGATCCAGGACATGATGTCTGCCGCTGCCCACTGGAGCGTTAATCAGCATCAGATTCTTCCGCAACACCATGACGAGCGACAATGCCAAATCTATGTGCGTAAACTCTCGTTAGGCCAAAAATATTATGTACTCGATCATTTCATGTAGCGAATCTTCCTGCAATGCTGGGAGTAAGTCACATCAGTGCGTTGATCTGCTTTGGTTGCTTATTTTTCTTTTCAGCGCTGAAAGATTCCTCAAAGGCGAGAAATCTGCGAATGAACTTGCAACAGTGTGGGATTTCGGTCAGACGCCATGGCAAAGGTGTGCAGTGCCCAGTTGTCCAGCCCCTCGGGAAGGTTTGATGGTGTGCAGCAAATGTCGTACTCAGGCTTACTGTTCTCAAGAACACCAACACATGCATCGGAAAGGTGAGGATCCCTATCTAACTTCTGTCGCTGTCAGTTTGACTTGACCTTTGATATACTGCTGCTTTGAGACCATCTATTAGCACATACACTTCCTCCTTGAAATCAGTAGTCTTGATTCAGACCCTTTTTTACCGGGCCCGGGAACGGGACTCTAGGCGACGGTAGATTCTATAGACAATATCATATGTATTACTTCAAGAAAATGTTTGTCTTCAAACTACGAGCATAATGAAGCTAAGATGTACAATAGACAAGCATTATGCTCAACTCTTACAAAGGACGGCACAACCCGCCTCTCCGTTAGCCCACTGATACCTCAAAACGAAGCCCAATGGCGAAGAAACGAGTTGCATTGCTATTCCACAAACGTAACAGTCCTCGGGTGTAGGATAGAAACCAACGAGGCCTTGACAAGGTTTGTGGGTAAGTCACACAGATAAAAGTGGCAAAGAGCTTCAAGAAAGGCTGAAGACATTCAGAAATCGGGTTGCTCCAAGGGAAACGAGTGCAGGCCATCAGGAGAAAAAAGAAAAGTATTCATTTAGGGCAGGTCAGGTAGCCCTAGAATAGGGTTAGGACAACAAACCGTCATAAAAAAAAGGGAGCCCACCCAGCCAGAGTGGCCGATGTGGGACAGGAAAATATTGAGACGGTGCATAAGCCGAAGCCTATACAAACCGCAGACACCCTCTGTATGGACAAGGTCGCCGTGCTATGAAGGATCTCCACGGCCCACAAACCCGGTTACGTGAAGGGGCCTGTGCCATCAAGGTAAGTATGAGTTGCAATGACGTTGGCGAGAGGATTTTATACCTGCATGTTGCGCACGGGCCACGTTAGAGGTGTTTGCACGGCAATGCTTGAAATTTTACCCCGAAAGGAAGTATGTGCTTTCCCTCATTCACTGACATTCAGTCCGTTCATCGTTCAACCTCACGATACTCGCGGGATTCATGGTTCCCCGACGTGTATGTCCCTGCCAAGAACAGGACGACATATAGTCATGGCCAGCGCGTGTAAGTACGAAACGAATTTACACATACACAGGCCCTTCTCAAGCCTGTCTGGAGGCTGACAGTGGGCACTGACTGTGACTTGCCACTGACTCAAGAGGTACACGACAATCATAGAATCAATGAATGCGTGTACTTACACGAGTTGCACAATGATACAGAGACCGGGATTCGGGAGCGACTTGAGAGGCACATCGGCGTCTGACATCAGAAACCTTTGTTCACGATGTAAGTACTGCTACAGTACTTGTGAGCTATTTGATTTGCAAGAAGGCTTTCAGGCTTTCCGACGCACACTCATGATAGCTTCTGGCCCGAAAGTAGGGAATCGCCCAGCATAAGAAGCCAGTCCTCGAGGCGGATCTGGAAAGTTCTCAATTGGTGTGTGGCCGCCGAGCAATGAGAAGAAGATCCCTGATGAGATTGTACTCGCTCAGCCATGTGGAAGGCTTGACTAGAATAGAGACAATGACTACTGGAGATCCGGATTCTCCAGAAAAGGTGGCACTAACGGAGCTTAACTGGTATGACAGCCAAAACCAGTCACCACTCAATACTCAGTCCTGGTAGCTTGGGAAGTTGTTTCCTGATAAGCCTCCCGTATCAAGGAAAAGTGACTCACACGGCTGAAAACCTTGCCAAACTTGAAGCTAGGGAGTTCGAGGACAAAAGGAAGAATAAGCTGGAAGTCTTCCAAGAATTTACAACTTTCAAATGCGTATGGAAGAAAGAAGACATGACGTTGATACGGAGGCCCTTGAAGTAGTCAAACATCTAAATGACATAGACAAAACTGCTCTGAGCGAATAGGTGGAGTGTAGAAGCAGCTCGTGTGGCTTCTTAGAACAGGAATAGAAGAAGACTTGCTTCAACCTCGTTCGCATGAAAAACAAAGTAAACCCATGTCCTTCTTGTGCATTTGGTACATAGCATGACTGAGAACGGCACGATCCAAGACCGAGGATCTTGCACGTACGTGTGGTGCAGGTAGACGCATCTGCATCCGGGTTGGTGTGAAAGAGAATGCAAGGTAGCTCGTTAGAGTATTCATGTGCACAACACTAGCCGGAGTCTTCTGCTCACCTGTAGAGCGATGAAGGTCATGCAGACCTTCCGGACCTTATGCAAGGCCTGACTTCGAAGCAATTGAAGGATCTATTCTAAGGAGCAGCAAGCAAGTGAGAGGAGAGGACTTCAAACCCAATGATGCGGACCCTATCTCGCCAGGCGAATTATGTTTCAGGCATGAAGACGATCCAACAAGTTTGCTTCAAAACGCACGCAAGTCTACTCATACACAAAAGTAAGTTTAAGGATAGATGTAATAAAATCATTAGCTGTGTTTGAATAATCCAGTGTTATTGAAGACGTTTTCGATGCTCCTAGCAAGAATAAGGCTGTGAGTGAATGGAGGAGACCATAGGCTGGAAACCAATTAGCTTACCGGCATATGTGTTGTCTCATAATCTACATGTACAAAAGCCCTTTCGACATTAGGTAGCTCTTCGATTTGGTCTTGAAGTTTCTGGCTTAGATCGTGCGCTTTCCATAGGGGAGTCTTGGCGTCCATGACAATATCGATTTCCACAAAGTAATCCTGTGTTTGGTCAAAACGTCCGCAAAATCCCAAGGAGATAGTCGGAGAGGCGGAAATAAACCGAGAAAACGTCAGTATACGATGGACAAAAGTAGGAGATAACGCAGATAGAAGACAGCAAAACATACAGGTCCACTCTACAAACATTCACAGTTCCAGGGGACATCATCAGTCGTCTCGTTATACGTAGCAAATTCAAGAAAACGCACATGATATGCCCGAACGGTATCAATTTTCTCAATCTCCTCGCTATATGTCATTGACTTGTATATCAGAAGTTGAAGCATGTCGTGTGGTGCAGCCTTCCCCGCAAGAAGCTCAAACTCGCCATAGATCGTCCGACCCCATGCGACGATTACACCGAGTGCGATCTACAAGTCATGGAAAGAGGATTAGTGGTTTTCCACACAGGACATAGGTTTGCAGCTGACAATAATAGCTCCCATCGGGTCCAGATCTTAAAAAAAAAAGGAGGAGATAAGCGTTAGCTTCGAGAACGTCAACTGTTGGAGCGAACTGAAAGAGCGAACTGAAAGTTCGCAAGTATCTTTGGAATTAGGAGCAGTGATTGGGAGTGGAAAGAAAGCACGCAATAGCCGGATAGAATACATACACCATCGAAGTTTACTGCCACCGGTAGACATTAAGATACCTGTACGTACTCGTTAGATATCAAATGTGCACGAAGGATACGGGAACAGCACTAACCGAACGTGTTTATCCATAAATCATTCCGGTGATCTTCCCATAAGACGCGGACTTGGCTGGAGTTCTTCCGGAGAGAATAGCAGTAAAGGAAGAGAAGAAGCTTCACAACTGCCACGAGGTGTTAGCATTCTGTAATGAGAGACTGAAGGGTGCTACTCACATAATGCGGAAGCGACAGCGATAATGGAAGGAAGGTGGAAATTGTTGAGGACATCATCGGCATCTCTATAGTGCGTGATTAATGACCGGGCGGATTCCACGATGACGACCAAGTTGACAGAACCCATCCTGCGAGTAGAGGAAATTAGCATAGGCGAGGTAGAGGCATAACCGCAATTTCACACACAGAGACCCTTGACGAAAGTAAGACGGAGGGATACACATAAAATGAGTTTCCATACACACCATAAACAACGTTCCCTATTGTCTCCAGCCTCGCACCACCAACAGGCCATTTCTCTTCATTCAACTTTTCCGCCTTCGTATGTAGCCAGAACAATAGCAAGTTGCTACCAATGTCAAATATTGAGTCGATGCCAGTTGCGAGGAGGGATAGGGATAGAGCTGATATAGCTGCGTACACTGCATGCCAAATGAAAGTGAGATGTAAGGATTGGTGACTTGTAGAGGACGAACGCACTTTGTAGCACGCATAGACTAAAATTAGCGATAAGGCTAGCCCAGACAGCTATTTTGACCTGGCATAACGCGAGTTTTAGTCCAAAGGCTTCCTTGATACAGATGCGCTACTCACGGGTAACCGGGCAGCCTCCTCTTCAACGCGAGCTTCACTAGTGTGTTCCTCTATAGACTTCAATAACGATCCTATGAGCTGCATATGTAAAGAGTAAGCACAGAAAGTGTCGACGAACGCGCAGGAACACACATTATTCTGCCTGGCATGGTACTTTGCTAACCGCCTTCCCTTCCGACGCCGCCGAATTGCATCAAGCTCAGCAGAGCTCTTGAGCGCATTTCGAAAATGGAAAGGATCGGCAGGGAGCACGCTGGTTGACTCCGAGTTACGCTCGGTGACCTCAAACTGGGCCTCGATATCGTCGTTTGGGATGAATTTTTGATAGTGTACCACTGTGTCGGTCAGCTATGTAAGGCATGTTAGTACCACTACCTCGGCTCACAGAGCATGAAAAAAAATACCTCTGGCGTTGGGGGTGTCGAGGAGGATGAGTTCGGTAGAGCTGGTTTACCATCGATGACCATAACGTTCTTGGGAACGCTAGGAGGAGCCTGAAAAGATTGTAGATGTGTAGACGGTTTCGAGTGGGAAAACCCAAAAGAATGGGGTGTGGGGGAAAGCTAATCAACGCAATCTGGGTACCGTGTACCCGGGTCAATGGTCTAAAACCTTGTGAATGGAGAGGCTCCAATTGGCTCTGAAAATGCCAAAGAGGTCGAGGATGAAGGTCTTCAGGGCTATCATACCGTGTTAAATAAGTAGTCGGTAGAATAAGAATATATCTGCGTTTCTCAGGCCTTTTAACCACGCGTCTATCTATGATGAACTTCGTCGGAAGCCGCTGAACCAGGCCTTGAGAAGGTCTGGAAGAACTACTCTTGCTAGATCATTACATACCAGACATTCGATCTGTCTTCTTCAAAGTGTTCTTGAACTGGCTCAGTTCCGCGCAAAGCATACGAGAAAACGCGTAACCTTGAAGTCTTGGCAAGATTAAAAAGGAGTTATGTCAATCTCCCGATAAACCGGACGTACGTTTGCATGCTGCAGCCCAGAGTCACAGCGAGGTGGTGAAGTAAAAACAAGAAAAAGCATTTTTTATTACTGATAAGATAAGGAATCTGCCGCCGCCCGCGTAAGCGGGTTCCCAAGCGGATTTCAGGCACTTGACGATGAACAGCGAGCACGACAGCGTCCGTGCGTTGATCCCTCTGTTTCTTGTTGTATTTTGTATCTTGTAGGTGCATCTTCACATCTTAAGCGTGTTTTGAGCTCATCTTTCTCAGTTTCGCTGGTCTCTTATGGTGTCTTTTATCCTCCTGCATGGGCAGACCAATCCTTCGTAGTCTGGCATCGTTATGGGAGTACGCTGTTCTGAGTGCACAAGCAGGTGGAAGACGACGGGGTGGATACAGCGAGGATGATATGTGGGAGATGCAGTATAGAGGCCCTCGATAGGTCTAGACCGTTTTGTTTGGGTTGTTTGTAAAAAGGGGTCTCGTCTTTAAAATCACGTCTCGCCTGTCTTTTGCCTCTTACTTCCAAACTACCATCTTCATCTCACAGACTATAAGCACAAAGCTCTCCCTACTCAACCATGAAAATCTCATCCAGTTCCTCACTGATCTTTGCTACTCTCGCCATTTCCTCTTCCTCCTCAAGTCTCGCTGCACCGACTCCTGCAAACGACGCGTCTCAAGCCGTTGGCGTCGCACACAACCACTTCATTGCTTCTAGGCGTGGCTCTGTTTCCGTTCCCCGCGCAGAAGTCAACAACATCGACAATGATAGACAGGAAGAAGCAGAAGGTATGCGAGATTCATGTATGCGCGTCCTTCATTGCCTGACCTTTTCTTTTAGAATCCCACCAAGCGGAGCGTAGAGATTTAGGCTGTATAGTGCACCCCTTGGCGGGTAGTCTCTTAGGCGGTGTTGCTGAGCCTGTCTTAGACACTATTCTCAGCCTTGTACCCCTCAATCCTGCATCGCAACTTGTTGGCGCCCTTCTTTGCCCTTCGGCCAACCCCACCGCTCAAGACATCCGGTCCGCTTCCATCCTCCTGTCGACTTCTGACACCACGGCCGGTGCTAGCTCGGAAGATCAAGACGGTTCTAACGACTCCAAATCTCCATCAGACTCGGACAACTCGAACAATGAACCGACCGCAGATGAAATACCCTTCTATCCCGATCATGCAAGTGTCAAAGAGGCGTCTGATGATGACAGTTCGAGTACCACCACTGGCTCTTCTGCTCCGCCTAATACGCCAATCCCAACTTCAACTGCTGATGACTCTTCAAGTGTGACCCCAACCTCTAGCCCAACCTCTACAACGCATTCGCGTCGCCGTCATGAGCATCTTCGTAGGGCGCAACTGTCCGTTCCCAACAGCCTTTCGGTTCCTACTGAATCTCTGCCCATCGGCGTTCCTCTCCAAGTCTCTAATCTCCCCATTCCCAATAGCCTTCCAATTTCTATTGGATCTCTGCCCGTCCCTCCCCAAGTTTCTAATTCACCCATTCCCAATGGCGTCATCCCAGTCCAGGCTCCCGGCGTTCCGAGTAACGCTCCGGTCAATCCTGTTGGAACCGTCGGTAGCGTTGCTGCTGGTACTCCCGCAAACGCCACTGGCAAGCTACCCGGATCGCCTGCAGACGCCGTGAACCCAGTCGACACAGTTGGCACCGTGGCCGGTAATGCACCCGTTGGGATTCCTGCAGCAGCTGGAAACGTTGTCGGCACTGTCGCCAACAACATTCCCATCGTCGCTGCAGCTGCAGATGCGCCGGAAGAAGATGTGACGAGCACGATGACTACTACGACAGTCACTACTGCTACCGCGACGGTCACCGAGATGGATTCGGCGTCGCAGACACAGGCATGAGTTGGAGAATGGATTAACTTGCAAGCTTTTTGATCAAGATACCCCAGGGCCCTCCGTATGCACGTCGGTTCTTTTGCATCTGCCTGGGTGTGCTGGAATGGATACCTCATTGTCATACCCTACCGTGCTGTCTTTGTGCCATTTGCTTACTAGTTTGAGGAGTTGCACAGCAGCTACGATCTGTGATGTAATCTGGGATACGTTCGTTTTTGTTCATGGATATTCATACCAATACTAATGTATGTTCGCTTTGGATGAAGGAGATACCGTACCAAAGGCTAATAGTTTATCGAATCGATTTGTCTTCCCCTTGTGCTCAAAGGCTTTAGCCTTTGATATACATCCCGAGTCAAAGCAGTGTGGCACACGAGCAGAGCACTTTGACGTTAATTGAGCGCTAGTGCCAGAAAGAGCTTTGTTGGATGCAGGACCGCGGGACCGAAAATTACAAAGGCTGAAAGTACTTGAGATCATGAGCCGCAGTGAGCAGAAAATCGTAAACAGAAAGATGAAACGAGCAGTGATGTAGTAACTACCACGAATTTGTTAGAAATTTCGTGAATGATGATTGACGAAAAAGACGATCAGTTTTAGGAGGCCAAGTGACAGAGTCTTGAGACGCATATAAATTAAGACGCCCATCTCCTTCTGCATCCCATCGTCCTTTTTTCGTTTTCCTTCTCTTTTCCTTTGTTTTCCCTTTTCTCTCCTATCCACCATCTTCATAATACCAGCTCTCCGTTCCACGCCCTCTGAGACGCCCCCGAACGACCCACACGACGACCTAAAGTTCAAAATCAAGCGTCATGGTACTTCATTCTATTCATTATACATGCGATTCCCTTGGATCTCATCATCCTCGCTATGGCCGCTTAGGACACGCATAATCAGGACCCCGAGGAGTTCTATGTCAGACAAGACAGGATCGGTACGCTTTGCTACAACTTTTCAGGTTTGGAATAGCTCGTTCATTTTTCATCCTCGACGTGCAGGAAAGGGATCCTTCGGAGAGGTGTACAAAGGGTGAGTGGTCGACACCACGGGTCAATGGATGGTTGGTCCGACCCCCTATCGCGTTTGGCTGATTTCCCAAATTCCAGTTATGATAAACGAACACAAAAGACTGTAGCGATTAAGATCATTGATTTGGAGAGCGCAGAGGATGAGATTGAGGATATACAACAGGAGATACAGATCCTTTCGCAGTTGGATTCGCCCCATGTTACAAAGTGCGTGTATCCTTCACGATGTGATTCGGCGGGCACTAAAATGTTTATTTCTAGGTATCATGGCTCTTATCTGAAAGGATCTAACCTATGGATTGTCATGGAGTGAGCAGTCTGGATTGGCTTGGAATCTCTACTGACTGATATCGGTTAGGTATTGTTCCGGAGGTTCATGCTCAGATTTGGTGAGTTTCTGTTATATCTCCTCTGTAACTCTTCTCATCGTGCTCTCAGATGAAACCAGGCGTCTTCCGTGAAGAATACATCGCCATCATCGTCAGGGAACTATTGCGCGGTCTAGAATACCTCCATTCCGAAGGCAAACTACACCGTGATATCAAAGGCACGCCATTTCCGGCTCTTTTCTAACTTTAAAGCTGTACTCATCATTCACACCATCCGCAGCTGCAAATATTCTACTTTCCGCTGGTGGTGAAGTCAAACTGGCCGATTTTGGAGTTTCTGGACAGCTCTCAGGGACACTGTCAGCTAAGAAAAATACCTTTGTTGGAACCCCTTATTGGATGTCGCCTGAAGTTATCAAGCAGAGTGGATATGACCACAAAGCTGATATTTGGAGTTTGGGTATTACTGCTATCGAGTTGGCGAAAGGCGAGCCACCTTATGCGGAGTTGCATCCGATGAAGGTTGTTTCCATTTCTAGCGACTCCTGTAAACTCGGTCTCCTGACCACGATTATTCCAGGTGTTGTTCCTCATACCCAAAAATCCCCCTCCTACACTGGAAGGAAATTTCTCTAAGCCGTTCCGAGAGTTTGTTTCTTACTGCCTGCAGCGTGACCCGCGAGACGTATGTACCTTTCTGTTCTTTTGACAGGAACGTTGACTCAAAATTACCATTTTAGCGTCCTTCTGCTCGAGAACTCCTGAAACACAAATTTGTTCGAATGGCCAAGAAAACGTCATACTTGACAGAACTCATTGACAGGCACGAACGTTGGAGGGCAGAAGGAGGGGATCGTGTAGATGAGGAAGATCGAGACGCGGTCCCAGATCTGTACGTCCATCGTCAGCATTTTGCTTGAGGGGGTTTTAGATGCTCACCAGACTATTCTACTTCATCATTAATTGGATTATAGACCTCAAAGTGGTGATCCCGAAGATCTTTGGGACTTTGGTACAGTCCGACACGTCTCAACTGTCAGTCGTGCACAGAACAATATCCAAGTTTCTGGTCCACCTCTTACTTGGGAGAACGACGGCTCGAGAAGACATGGCTCAGGTTCAAGTTCATCGACTGGAAGTGGAAGTGTTCGACGCACTGGGTCTCTTGCTTCCTCGATTACAGCAAAAGGAGATTTACCACCCTTACCAGGAGGATCTCGTCTCTCAGACCAAGCGACTGTCCGACGTATGCCTTCGGGTGTACCTGCTACGGCTAGTTCTAGGAATAGCAACCACTCAGCGCAAAGAGAGCCGTCGGATGAGTTTGATTATGACGAGTATGATAGAGATGAGGAAGAGGCTTTGAGAAAGAAGATGGGCGATGTACAAATAGAAGATGAGGAAGATTTTGCACCGGATATGGCAATGCTGGATTCAGTCGTTTTGCCAGCTATTGCTTCGGTATGTGTCATGCATATGTACAGATTGTTCTTGTCACTGACTGATGCTTTCATCCAGTTGTTCCCCCGTGTATCTTCGCAAGAAGCACGAGTAGCGCTGAGTGCTCTTCAGCGAGCCTTTACGGAGGCGGAACGAATAATTCCAGGCGTCACAGCAGAATTCGTTAACGAGATTGTGGACTCTGTGGAGCATGTAGAGGATGAACGATGAGTGAAGGATTTTAAGCACGAAGGGAAACGGCTGCTAGCACTTTGATGCTTCTTCCTTCCTTCCTTTTCTTGTTCTTGCATCTTCATCCCGATGTCTTTTCTTTCTCTTCTTCCTCTTGCGGATTCCTGATCGATATCCTAACTATAATCTCTTATCCCTTCTTTTTCTGTCTTCTTCTTACCCTTTTCTCCGCCCGAGTTTATTTTTCTCGCTTACATGTGCCCTATCTTCCTGAAAGAGACTCTTTCTTTCTCTTTCTAATTCTCTGCATCGCCTAAACCTGACTTTGCACACATGGACAGTCTATCCATTCACCAGACTCAGACTCATCCCTCAGTGACTCAATCTCTTCTCTCTTCCATATGTAATTCATACCTTCCATCCATTCATCTATCATTTGTCTGCGTCGCGCATCACCGCACACCTAGGTCTTCTTCAGGTTGACCCAATCGAACCCAACTTTAATGTCCACCAAATTACAATTCAAAGCATGTATTTGAACTTTAGGCAACGTTAACAGCCATCACATCTTGTTTTCCCTGCTTTCAAGTGCTGTTATATACCGCATCCGCAATATGATATTTTTTGTACTATTCTTCATTTCCTTTCCTACCATCCAATCTCAATCCCAAATCAATTCTCGATGTGTCCTCTTTCTCTGAGTACGCTGTACTGTAAACTCCAGACTCAGAGTACAGATATCTGAAGTAATCCATATCACATTACGACGATGAAGCAATAGGTACATCCTTTGTCCGTTTCTTTTTCCCCGTTGTCGTCTTGGCCTTTTTCTTGGTGCGGACGACGACGACAGGATCCGGTGTGCTAGGTCGATCATCGGCGTCCGCGCCTTCGTACTGTTGAAAGGCAGTTGATATGAGAGGTACAGGGCTAGGTGCACTAGAACCAGGACCAAGACCAAGACCAGGTGTTGATTGGCGGGAAGGAGGTAAAGGTTGTGTTAATGGTGCGACAGCGTTCTTCGGCATCTCGCCGACCTTGTCGATGTAGTAAGGTTCAGATGAAACTTGTGGAGAGGCTGATCGTAGTGATGGGAGACGGGGATCGACGTGATCTGCGTAGTTTGAACAGAAGAGGAATTGTCAATATGGAAGTAGAAAGATACGCAGTGAAAAATATCACACTGACCTGATAAAGACGGCATGTCTTCAAGCCGCACTACAGGTATTGAATCGACATCCTCAGGTGCTGGAGAATCTGAAGGCCTTGAGGGAGCTTTGTCCATGATGTAGTATGGATCATCCTTTAGACGTTCCAGTCGTTCTGCTCGCCGCTAGAATGAAGGAAAGTGTCAGCATCACAAGTATTCTCTTGGTTATGCACAACGTTACACATACTCGTTCTCTTTCTACTCGTTCCTCTTCCGTCTCCATCTCTGTTGGCATCAAAACGTCACCACCACCATTGATACCACCATTTTCCTCTTTCTTCTTTTTACCATTCTTCACCTTTGAAGTCGTCCCTTGCACTTCTTTCCCTTTCCCTTTCTTACTCTTCTTTACTCTCTTCTCTTCCACTACAGGCTTTACTTCTTCTGGCGGTGGAACAATCCATGCATCCAGATCAAGTCCTTCAGGTACTGCCAGGCTAGCTTGTGCGTGTGCTCCTACAGGATTAAGCTCGTACGCCGAAACCAAGGGTTCGATTAGGAAGAGCGACTTTGGGAAATGAGGCTCCGTTATCGAATCGTCCCCAAATGACGGTACTTCTGATTTCGGTCGGTAAGAATTCAAATCAGCTTGGATAAAGGTGAAAAGTTGGCTTGTGTTGGCAGCCTACGTAAAGTAGAGGTGAGATGGTTGGACAAAATAGTAAGATAAGACATGACTGACTCGTTCTTGGACCTCAATGTGCGGGCTAGAAACAAATCTGCCAGCGCCATCTAGGACCGTTTGAACGAGACCCTTGACCTCTTGTAGGTCGTCATCGCTCCAGCGAGATGCTGAATCTGCGGCCCAGGTTCCGAAAATCTTCATTGCCGCTTGTATGTAGACTGCAATGATATCTGGTGAGAGATTGGAAATCTCGGGCTGCAGGACTAGCGGTAGAAGCTTTTGTGGATCTGAGAATTCGCTGTAAAAAGGAAATGATTGGCATGCATAATCAGAAATGTGTGGTAGGTCGGCGAATCATCAATACAGCTCACCTGCAATATTCTCCACATATATACGCAGCAGCCCATAAAACCTCTGAACAACTTCCTTCATCCCGAGCATTCCGCAGTAGCGAATCGTCATTAAGGAGAGTATACATCAGTTTAACTGCATATCTCCTAGCACCTCTCACGCGAGTCACAACATCGACGAGTTGATCACGAATTTGGGTACCGATGTTGACGTTGGCTACGTGTGCGAGGTCGACTAGGACGGAGAGGTACCATTCAAAGTTGGTGACATTTTCGTAGGTGTCGTGAGAACACATGTCGAGGATGTGTTGAGCTAGGATGAAACGATAAGCGGGGGATTGAGAGGGAGAAGAGAGTGGTCTTGTGGATTGGGGTGATGTAGCAGTGTTCTGGGCGAGAGCTTGGGCGGCAGTAGGAGCATGTGAGGAGGAGGAGTCTGTAACGAGATGGGAGAGGAGCTGTTGAACGATGGATTGGAGATTGGTTTGGTTAACCTGACAAAAACGAGTTTGTCAGTGTACGTATTATTTTATGAAGACAATGGTAATACCATGGCAGTTACAAGGTCTAGTGCACGCATACGAATGCTCATGTCTTGATCGTTGACGCTTGCCATTATTGTGTCTTGATACTGAGCGACTAGGTGCGCGTGTGTGGGTACGATTTTGACTAGGGCAAGAAGTGCAATATACTTCACTTTTTTTAGAGGACAAGGGATGAGCAAGGTATCATGGCATGATGAGGCTTAGACGTACAGTTCTGGTCAACATCCTGAATGAAATTAGCAAGTTTAGACACGCAAGTTCTTGCTAAAGAGTCTCCGGAAGAGCCGGAAAGCATTCCTCCGATGATACATGTATGAACGCATTCGTACAGGAGAGAAATGGCTGGAGTGGTAGAAATGAGTTCTGTTATTGGAGGTTGTAGTTTCTTCACCAATCGAGGTTCATAGGGCGACAGGGCACCAAACTACAAGTAATTGAAAATTGAGGAAGTGACGTCAGGGCGGCGAAGAAAGCGAATACCAGTTTTATGATCTTGATGAGCATCCAGTTGTTGGTTGAAGTGGTCAGGAGATGAAATAAGGGAGGTGCCAACGTCAGGTACTCTTCTGGATTGTGACGAGCCAGTTCACAGAGGACGTTGACTGTCGCTGCAACAACACCTATACAAATCTGAGCAAGAGTCGCCATTCCCAATGACATTGGTTCAAACCTGGATCATCGTCTTCGAGCTTCTCTTTTAACCGTGAAACTGCATGCTGAGAAACTTCAGGGTGCTTCATGATGACTTTGTATAACGCTACCACAGCGCGTTTGCGTATATGGGCTCGAGAATGATTGAGCATGCGAATAAGCTCTGGAGATAGATCCCTGGCCAAATCAGACGTGACGATATGCGATATTCCATTCAGAGTGACTGCAATATCTGCAGGAGCAGACATCAAATCCTACAAAAGAATATGAAGTCGATACCAGCACAAAACTGCCAAGAGACATGCCTTCTTCAATAAATTTGTCGTAAGCATAAGAACGTCGGTTTCTTCATCAAAAGACTGTACTGCAGCCAGATATCCAACGGTCTTGAGATGAATCTTTGGAGAAGACATGACTTCAACGACATGGAATGAGGCCCAACTCATGTCATAACCAAGCATATCGAGCTGCGAAAGGATTGAAGACTAATGAGCACACTACACCCTCCATTGCTACAAGACGCACATAGGTGAGCTTCAGAACAGCTCCTGCTTTCAGTTCCATGTCATCTCCCTTTATTTCCTTCCTAATCTCCTCGATTGCTTGGGCTATAAACTGCGATTCATCTTTCTTGTTTGCCCGAAGTCCGCGAATAAGATCCTGCAAGGTTCGCTCCCACATAGAGTGCTGCGAGGTCTCTGGTGTATCAAGATACTATTACGATGTCCTAGATGTCGATGAGGTGTTCTATGAGTGCATGAAGGGAGGGGACGAGGAGGGTGAGTTATGAGCGCGTCAGCGCGCGAAGCTCGGCCCGCCTCTTCTCTTCCACCACTCTGCATCCCTTATGGCATGTATCAACAACACTCAGGTCTCTGGTGTTGCTGCGCCCTGTCACAACTGCACTTTGTGGTGTTTTCTACACTCACTTCTCTACTACGAAAAGCAATGAAATTTCTACCGCCAAATTTTATTCAGATTCCAATCAAACCACTGTCGCTGGATATGATACATTGATACCAAGTCTGTTGCGCCTTGGTTGCACCGAAGATCAATCTAGTTTGTCTTAGCAGCAGACTCTTTTAGCTGTCTAGCCTCGTGTATCGTAAGTCGGAAACATTTATGGATCATCTACAATGCCTCACACTATTGCAAGCGCCCGTAACTACGTTCAGTGATTGTCTATTATAAGGTACCCCAGGTCTTTTATGATGATGAGTGGCTCCATCTGCGAGGTTAGCAGCCTAAAGCATGATCTAATGGTGCCACTAAACATACAGCTTGCAGCGAAATGATTTCAGACAATGTTTACAATATTTCTGGGCCGAACTATGACGCATCAAGCGCACAGCGCTAAAATTCAAGGATTCTTGTAAGTGTCTACTCATGATCCAGAAACCGACCGCGCTTTGAACTACACTCTCACAGCCAGAAGGAATATAAACTAGGCTCTGAGCCCTGGGAGCCGTTGGAGCCGTTATCGCCGTCGTGATGGCATGCCCAAATCCTTGCTTTGCTGGCAGCATCGGAATAGTGCCAGTCGTGTCCGCAGACTAATACTTGTCTGTACAGCACATAACCTGTCATGACTACCTCCGATGCTAAGACAACATACTTATGTGACTTTGAAACCAAGTCTATCTCCCCGACAATACCCCCACGTCGTGTCATATTCTGAGGTGCTCCGTTCCCTACGATGGTTCTGTTAGCCCGAAGTGTTCTCTCAACTCCCGAACTATCTTCGCCGTCAGGCTCTGTATCCTCCAGCGATGACAGCTCCTTCTTTTCAGCTGTATCATCCTCACACCGCAACACTTCCAACGACCGACCCAATTCCCTCATCATAGCAGAGCCTGACATCTGCGAGTTACCTTCCATCAACCTCCATCCACCTTCAAAGACAAACACAAATGACTCTTCTGTGAAGAGTCCCCTAGCGCTCGACTTGAAAGCATTTCCTAAAAGAAGGCCCTCGCCTCTACCTTTAAATGATCCTTTACCTTCTCCCATCTCTCCCCGTCCCCGTCATGTTCGAAAACTGCGAAAATCCAATCCAAGTATCCCAAGGCCACAAGAGACCTGTTCCATGCCCTCTACTCCCTTGATGCACTTCACCATTGATCACGACATCTCTTCCATCCGTCGTTCACTATCGATCGGTCCCTCCCGGGGACTTTTCCGCCGACAAACCACCCATGTCATTCCTTTCAGACTCAAAAAACGACAACGTCGTAGTTCCCTCCCAACTATCCCCTCTGCGACATTCTTCCCACTGAAACGTGATGATTTAGTGGGTCGTAGGATAGTAAAGTTTCAATCTCCAATGGATTATCAAGAGGTACGTCACAGATTTTTGTCATGAGTGCCGGTTTCTCATCAGTTTCATAGCATCACCTCGGGCGCTGGCAAAACCAGCGTTCTCCATATCCAACGCGCTCTACCAGGGACAGAAACACTGATGCGCTCATTGCGTTAGCATGGACTGGAAATCTTCCATTATCGCCGACCGCAGAACCCGCTTTACACGGAAGGCACTCTATACCAACGATGGAAGTTCCTCTTCGTAGTGGTTGGAGGACTACCACCAGTAGGACAACGTGGAGTGACTCAGACCATGGTGATTCTAGTGATATCATCGTCGACCTCAGCTCTTCAGATCCCCTCATCGTGGCGTCGCCTCTAGGTTCTGCAACATCCTTGAAGCAGTCTTGGACACTAGCGATGGTCATCACTGACGAGGATATTTCGGACGAGATATTGATGGAGAATCTCGAAAAGATGCGGGCTGGTCAAGAGGAATGGGGTTGGAGGAAGCCTCCTGACCTTCAGGATCAGAATCCTCTTTCGGCAGATTCTCCTTCGCCCCATGAAGAACCATCCGAAAAATCATCTGAAGGGGTTACTTCTGCTGAGGAGGAGGAGGAGGACGAAACTAGCGAGAACGCAGACCGGGACGTACGGCCCTTCCCTCGCTCGGGCGAACATGCTATGTCGTCCTCATGGCAGATGGCTCGTCGGGCTTTACTCATCTGCAGGGAGCTTGTCCGTACCGAAAGACGTTATCTGGCTGGATTGAATAATCTGACCTCAAACGAAACACTCACTCCCCCTCCTTCACTCATGTTGCAGTATGTCTTGCCGTTAATCCAAGTCAGCAAAGAACTACTCCAATTAATGGAGGTCAATCCAAGCGCAAAAGGGGTTGCCGATGCATTCATATCAAAGGCAGAGAGATTGGAAGATGCGATGGTTAGTTGGTGTGGTGTGGTAGGGAGTTTTTTTACTGGTCCCGAGGGTAAAAGGAAGGGGGATTTTGGAAGGAGCAAGGACGGAATGGAATCTCATGAGAGTAACGCGACGGGTATCAAGCGACGGGTTGGGTCTTGGGGGAAGAGGATTAATTCTATAAAGTATCGCAGCTCGAGCAGTGATTCCGACTCCACTAAAAGCAGCTCGCAACGCACTAGACCAAACCACAAGAGGAAGCCATCTGTACGAGACCTTGCTATAATGCCAACGCAGCGAGTAATGAGGTACACCATGTTGTTCAGAGGTACGTCTGCGTTTTCCTTTTTCTGCTCAACTCAAGTAGCAATGTATTTATACATCTTCTCGCAGATCTCTTGGTTTATACTCCGTCAACATCTGTCTCTCAGACGAGCGTGGAACAGGCATTGGAGATTGCTCTGTCTCTTGCTCAGAAGTGCGACAGGGCGCAATGCAATGCTGCGTTCTTGCAATGAACCCTTCGTCCTCTCTTGTGCCTATTGTACACTGGTTTGACTATCTCGTCCTGTTTGCTATTGTTCTTGTAAAATACTCATTGTATCATGCACATGTACACACACTGTAGACTTATTTAGATCTGTACCTAAAAATTAAAATATTTATGTATGTACCTGCAAAACGAAAGCTCTTTTATTATGGCCATAGGCCGCGTACGCTCTACACGAAGTACCTTACATATGGGGAACAGTCCAGCGTTGACATTGTACAAATATCTACCAAATGGTCCGTGCGCAATGTGCGTGGTATAAAGTCCTCCCCTCAACATTGCACCAACTCATACTTACCTTGATGGCACAGATCCCTTCATGTTCCCGGGTTTGTGGGCCGTGGAGACCCTTCATAGCACGGCGACCTTGTCCATACAGAGGGTGTCTGCGGTTTGTATAGGCTTCGGCTTATGCACCGTCTCAATATTTTCCTGTCCCACATCGGCCACTCTGGCTGGGTGGGCTCTTTTTTTATGACGGTCCGCTACCCTAACCCTAGATTAGGGTTGGAAGAGGGGGGAGGTGGCCCCATATGATGCTCTGTGATTGTCGGTGTCAGTTTACAGGATGTCTTTTGTAGCACCCATCCACGTAATTTTAATGCAGTGAAATCCTTTATTGCAGACACGAAAGAAAACAACAGGCTGATAGTACGATAAATACCAAACCGATTAACGTCTAACCACCAACGGCAGCCACCACCAAGTCACAGATCTCTTGTTTCTCTGCCCGTACTCCAAGCTCTAGAGTCACTCCTTGCCCTTTTGAGAAAGTCATGCGACAACGAACAAGAACTTTTCCTCCTCCACCAATCACCAAACCCGATAGCTGCAATGTATGTACAGTAGGAGATTGTGGAATCTCTGTGCCTCCAAGAGGTTCCATTTTGAGTACCTCGACAATAGAATCACATGCAGCTATAAAGAAAAGAATATGTACATCAGCAATGGCAGTGAAAACCCAAGAGGACACACCTTTCAGACTCTCCATTGCAGAAAGTGCAAATGTCTCCGTAGCATTGGGTCCTGAACGTAACCAGTCCCATTCAGATCCAAACGTCGCATAGCTAGGCACGATATAATCCCCTCCTGCACTGACTTCAACCTCTTCCAAAGGATACTCATCCTCGTAACCCTCTTCCTCAGGCTCACCAGTCGAAGGATCAACCTCCTTACTGACAAACTTGAGTGTACACGAGAACGATGCGACTGCGTATTCGCCGGGGTCTTGACGGGTGAAAGAGACGTAGACGATTCCGGGAGATGTTGATGAAGAAAGGGTGGGGATGGGGATAATGAAATCTTCGGTCAAACCAGACTCTTCATTGTCGGGTTGCATGATGACAGAGACTTGCTCAAGGACAGTATCTGGAAGGGTATTCGAAACATTGAACTACAGGGACATATCATAATCAGCACGATGCGGTAGAGAAAAAGGGACGAGGAGCACGCACCTGGAAGACAATGTGCTCCTTGAAAATATGCTTGACGCATGTAACCTGGTACTCTGTCTCACTCTCAGTGAGTTGAGCGGGAGTAGCACTGCTGTTGAGCACAGGACCATAGGAAGCGAATTCGGGCACCTCGGCCAATTGCTGAGCATATGCAGATTGCAATTCGGCAGCTGTTGGGGGCGGTGGTGAATCGGAAGTTTTCTTTGATGTAGGAACACCAATTGTCTCCAGCGTGCTGGGACCTGTCGATATATCACGATGAGGAATGTTTTCGACAAGAAAAAAAGAGTAGACATACGAGCAGCTTCCTGAGCAGCCTGCGCACGACTGATTTTGGGCACTGAGGATAAGTCTAGAGGTTGTGTAGCTGCTTCCGGTTCCTTAATGTAGGCAACCAGTTTGGACTCGAGAGCAGACAGTGAGAACACAGATTCTGCAGCAATCAGCATACTTAGTCAGTCAATGATCGCTGAAGCTCACCTTCTTTCACGTAGGTATTAGCAAGAGGTTCCTCCTTGAAAACCTTTAGGTACAAAGCCGCACGATCACGGACTTCATCGTCAACGTCATCCAAACATCTATTCAACAGAACACGGATACTCTTCTGCAAAGCAGAGTCCGCAGCATTGACACCAAACTTGGCCAAGCTAGTCACTGCTGCAGCACGGACTGTCGCATTCTCCAAGACGACGCGATTGTAGATGAACCGAATGAACTTGGCGGGCTGAGGGGATTTGGGGCCTTCGATACCGAGAAGATGCAAGATTCGGACGGAGAGTTTGGTGAATTCGCAATCCTCGATGAACTCGCAAAGGTGCGAGAGGGCTTGCTCCTTGCAATCCGAAATGAACTTGATCATGTCAAAGATGGCCTCGACTACGGCACGCTTGAAGTCGTAGCCACCTTCGTCACGTAGTACTCCGGACAAGAACGAAAGCATAGAGGCGTGTTTGGCGGGGAATTTGAGGCAGAGTGAACGAACAGCGTCGACGATGATGACTTTGAATTCGTCGCTAATTTCAGCCATGAAACCTGTGATCTGCTTGATGAGACGGTCCACAGAGGCTTCATTGCCGGTCTATTTGAATGATCTCAGACTCTGGCAAGATGAACAACACTTTTACTGACCTTAAGCAAGGTGGTGATCGCGTAAGTGGCGACACTCCTGTTAGGATCAGCGATGAGGCCTTCCAAGTCAACGTTGCATGTAGCCACGCTCGCAGGATGAATCAAAGCCAGTGCAGCCAGGGTACGGGTAGCAGCGAATTTAAGAACAGGCTTTGGTGACGACAGGAAGAGTTGTAAAACTAAACGACCCAGGTCAGAAGAGAAAAAGAAAGCTGGATGCTTGTTGCTCACCTGAAATAGACTTGGTGAGTTGTGCCGGTGTTACATGCCTCATCTCGCATATTACACGAGCTGCCTCAAAGTTGACCATATCACTCTTGTGTCGAAGCCAACCCTCCAGGAGATCGAGCATCTGTCTCTGGACACTGCAAGCAGACAAGTCAGAAATCAGAAGTTAAGCTTGATGGGCAAGTGCTTACTTGGGATCTTCCTCCATAACTTTAGCAGCGTACCGAATCAACATGCAAAGGGCCATGGGGTTCTTCAAGGTCGTACCAGCGCCAGACTTTCCTCCACCAAGTTGTTGGATCATTTTGGTCACTGCCATTCTATCCTGCTGACGCATGAGATAAAGAAGACCCAAGGCATGGTATTGCGTAGTATAGCTGGAGGATGGAATTGCTTGTTGTCCACTCGGCGCGTTAGAACTACCACCAAAGCCAAGGTAACCTCCGCTGCTATTTGACGATCCAAAGAAACTCGACGAGCTCTTTGCATTCACGGCTTCTTGTGCTTCATTAACCCATCTTTTAACGACATCTTTGGCGAAAGGGAACATGTGGTATGAAGAAATGAGGGCTGCTGAAGAGATTGATGGATTTCGGTCGACGATAGCTGCCTTGAAGAATCTTTCGACACCTTGTGCCATGGATGGCTAGAGAACAAGGAGCATATACCTTAGCCAAAATATCGAGGCATATATGCTGTGACACGTACGTCTATGATACGGCAGAGAGCCCTGATAGCATTTGCGCGATATATGACCTCCGAGTTTGGTTGCATATCCTTCATTATACTACTTGTGACCATGATAACATCCTCCGCAGTGGTTGCTAATTCCTTGATGGCGAGATAAACTGCTTGCCGTAGAGCGCTCTAGGTAAGAAGAGGTAAGCCATTTCATTGTGCAGCACGATAGGCGACATACATCTTTGTGTTGGAACAGTTTTGTCGTTCCAAAGAACAGCGTCGTCGCCTCCTGTGTCCCAAACGTCTCGCCGACATAAAGTAGGTAGACTATGCGCGTAAGAAGTGCTCTGCACTTTCGAGGGCTAATCGGAGATTCGTTGAAAACACGAGCTTCTTGGATTATGGTTGTTTTGTTATTGTAGTATGAGCTGAGACCGCTCTCGTCTTCTTTTTTGGACAAGGTGAGGCTGAAGGACGCCATTATCGGCGAGTCGGTCGTCTATGGCCTGCGAGTTTACGTGGAAGCCTTGTTTGCGGTAGATTTTGTTTGCCTGCATCGCCAGAAGTAAATAACGCGTCCTCTTCCGCTACTGCCAACAGGCCAACAGGAAAATGCTAGATTTCTTCTTCAACTGTCAGCCAAATGGATTGGCTTGCGATATCATGAAGCTGCTATATAATGTTTCTCTTCATTTTTCGAGGTCTCGACATCGAGACGATCTATTTAACCAATGGGCACCATTTATCATTTCAACTTTCAATTTCCAAGGTATGGACATTACCAAAGCTAATCAAGAACACTACATTACTCTGGTTGTCACCTGCAGATACGGAGATGACATATTGACAGCGTCCTCGTGTAAGCCGCCAGCAGACTTGGGACTAAACATGACCAACAATTTCGAGCTGACTATAAGCTCTCCACTCAAGCCAGCCGGTAAGCTTATCTTGGTTCCTTCTTGAAGACAAGCTTAACCTTTCTGTGGACAGGCATCCCTTTAGAAGACGCCGTCATTGCAGCAGGAAGAGAACTGCTAGCTTCAACAGCTTCGTGGAAGCAGGGTAAAACATACCGAAAGGTTGTGAAGACTCTATCTCGTGCAAAAGATCCCAGAGACGCAGCTGGATGGCATTGCCGCGTGAGCGAACACAAACCAGAGGAGGCCAAATTCGACGAAATGTGGGAGACACTTGGGAAGAATAATGCTATGACACAACTGCAGTGACTAGCTTCTCTTTGTCTAACTGTGAAATAAACAACTTTATTTTCGTTCTTAGGTTCGTCCCAGAAATCAAAGAGGCCATCAAGGTGAAAGAAATATCTCCAACGGCATCCATATGGTCCTTTACCTACAAATTGCCTCCACCATTTTCACCTCGTGTATATACAGTACTTCAGGTGACCCACCTCGATGATGTGTCGCCTCGATCTGTGTATGTCGTTTATTGCCTCACACAGTTGGCTTTGACTGAAACTCCCTGCAGCATTGTCGTGTCTGTCCCCATAGATTTGTCAGAGGATCCAGGACTTGCAGAATCAACGGGAAAAGGCGTGAAAGGTCGTTATGTTGTCGTTGAGCGGTTCATGGAGCTCGAGAATGGGAATACAGAATGGCGCATGGCGACGACTGGCACGGCTGGTGGGAGCATACCTGCTGCTATTGTTGAATGGACTATGGCGAGTAAGATTTCTGAGGTGTGTAGTCGTCTGCATTTTTGCAAACTCGCTGAATACCTTGACAGGATGTACCCAACTTTATGAGATGGCTTCGCCGGCGCAAGTTATCAAAATGAAGCGTTTGATGGATAATGTGGGATGTCGCGAATGTTTCTGCAGGTTAATAATGTTCTTTGTCTGTAGTGTAGCGAAACTGAGCAACTCCCGTGTGCCTACACTGGCTTCTTGCAAAGAAAAGTGGAGGCGTTGAGTCAGAGGGAGTTGCCTTATGGAGATAAGTTACAAAGTTTCGGAGGAACGCGAATCATCATGTATTCAAACCCCTTGATCCTCCACGTCCACCTCCTGCGCTAGTGACCTACCGACATACCTCACAAGCTGGACAATGGCATCTCCTCAGATACCAGTCATACAATGTTACCAATGCGGCGCTGCGCTCTCGAAAGTCCCTTTCACTGTCCCTGATCCTCGCATTCTTGAACCTTCCTCGGCCATTCTGGCTCAAATACGCTCAAAGTACATTCCTGCTGAAACCGAGATGGGCAACATTGCCATAAGAATTGAAGAGGCGCGCCGTGCCATTCACGAGCGCGAGAAGGAGATACGCTGGCTGCGTCCTACGTTGGAGAAGTTGGAGTCGGAGAGGGATGATCTGCAGCGATATTTGGAGAGTTACAGCACCCTTTCTTCACCAATTCGCAAGCTTCCTGCCGAAATATTGACGGAAATTCTCTCCTATTCCTCAACTCTGATCATCGGTGACGGCGTACAGTGTCGTACGCTCGACTATTCACAGGTTTGCAGTTACTGGAGGCAGCTGGTTTCTTCATGTAGTCAACTGTGGTCCACACTGCAGATTGATTTGTATGATGTCGATGCTGAAACCCTCCTGTTGATGAAGCATTACATCGCCAAATCCAACGCCTCGCCTCTTACTCTGCACATCTCGAATTTGGGCGGTGACGCAGCTTCTGAGCCTGATGAGGAGTCCTGGCTCAGTGACTCGGAATATCAGGCTCAGGAGCGCGTCACAGTCAACGCACTGCGGGCATTCACAGTTCTCCTTCACCAATCACACAGATGGCGGCATCTGAGTCTTGATGTCCGTGCATCCTTCTTCGAAACATTCGCGGCCGATCCCGAATTTTCCTGTTGCGATGTACCGTTCCCTATACTGGAGGCTTTCAACCTCATTAACGGACCGGTTGCATCCCTAGGCACCGATTGTGAACTTGTGAGTGCTCTTCAGAGGGCACCGCGACTTCAGTCGCTACATTTTCCCGAGGTGTATCTCAAAATGTCATCCTTGAACTCCTATGCCCCACCATTTTCCCAAATAACAATCCTTCACATCTGTTGTAACGAAGATCTAGACATTTACACCCTGCTACCCAGGTGTCCCCGCCTGCGAACACTCGAGATTGATCATGGCAAACGCCTGGTGCTCCCTTCAGTTCCTGTGGTCCATGAATCACTCCGGGATCTGACCTTGTATTTTCCAAATTATAGCCATCTCTCTCTCGTATTTGAGGAGATTACTCTACCCAAACTGGTCTCTCTGACTTTGTCATCTTCGACTGTCCCTCATACTCAGGCAGGGGCTTTATATGCTCCTTCGCTTCAACAATGGCTCCCTGATGATTTCCTCGTCTTTTTGAGCAGATCGGCTTGCTCTCTTAGGAGCCTTTCACTCGGCACATTTGAGATCCTTGGGATCCAGTTGCACCGGATCCTAAGGGTAACGCCTGACCTCACTCATCTATCTGTCAAAGAATACCATGTTTCATTCGACCCGTCGTTGCTATTAGCACTCACACTATCCACATCTCCTGATTCCACACCCCCAGCTCTTCTCCCAAAACTGACTGATCTTGAGGTGGAATGGCATGAGTATAAACATCAGCCGGAGGATGTTTTGAAGCTTGTGTCGATGGTCGAGTCGCGTTCACTAGGCCGCTCGTCTATCTCTAATTTGAGCGCGGACACGGTGGTGTGTATGAACAAATTCTCGTTCAGGTATTCACCGGTACATTCACCACAGCGAGGGTACCAGGTCCATCCGGAGTTCTTGTCTCGTATGAAGGCTTTGGCCACGTCTGCCAGCATGAATGTGAGTATGAGGCACATGGATGGGAAACGAATCAGACTGCTAAAATAGCTTGTTAATAGTACTAGTATGTATTATGCTTGAACTGATAATGAAAATATTTATGATTCCAGTACTCGATAGCAACAACTTGAACGCAAAGAAAGCAAATACGACGTATACGTATGTTAATAGACAGTGAAATAACAGTGAAAGCATTCCTGATTCATTTTCGAGCTGGGGATGTTCGGCGTTGGCGGATTCAAACTTGATGGCAACCTCCAGGAAAGGTGGAGAACAAAGACAGTGGTTTGTGCAAGTGCATAGTAATTGCGACAATGTCCGGAACTTGAAGGCAGCTTGAGGGTTAAAAGTTAAAACGAAGGTGCAACAGTTTTCCGAAGCACTAATGAACACCGTGTCCAAACAAACAAAATATAATAAGACACTATGTATATGTACATCTATTACTAGCGACGGCAGACAGTAAAGGTAGGAGTCCAGGTTAAACGTTAAACAACTGTCGAAAAAAAGGAATGCAGTGACCACTGGATGTATGTCACTGTTGAGATAGACCGTTCGACCATGATGCGATGAGAGGGCTGGCCTATTACCTTGTGAGCAGCAGACAGGACCAGCTAGAACTTACGGAGTGGCCTGCTAGCACACAGTTTGCGTAACAATATAGTCTATCCTGCGCAGTGGGGGATCACACACTTGGTTTTTCCGACGCTGATCAAGCCTAGGGACAAAATCATCATCCTCACTCGCCCGTATGCTCCAGTCGAAGACATAGTCGTGGTGATAGCCTTCCTGGAAGAAGACATCACGGAAGAGTCTGCGACAATAAGAGTAGTCAGGTTTTTCCTCAAAGCGGAGAGCGCGGGCATATTTGAGAAAGACTGTGAATTCGTCAGGGAGGCCTTTGCAAAGGACCTCTGGAGATGTCTTTTTCTTCTCCGTGATGAAGTTGAGCTTCTGCTTTTTGGTCCTAGCTCTCAGACCCTGCCATGGCAGATGTCCTCGTAGGAAGTATACGAAGGTGTATCCGAGAGCTTCCAAGTCGTCACGGCGCGACTGCTCAGCACCTATGTGAGTGCTGATGGAGGCGTAACGTGTAGTACCAGTCAAGCTCTTGCCTTCCTTGTAAGGGATGTGGGTACGGGTTCTTGGGTCCCGGTACCTCTTCGCAAGACCAAAGTCAATGAGGTTGACCTGGTTGCCCCACTCTCCAGTGCCCATCACAAAGTTATCGGGCTTGATGTCACGATGAATCAGATTTCGAGAGTGGACGAACTCGATGCGATGGATCTAGACACTGCTATTAGAGTCATAAGAACGCCATTGAGCACGACGACTCACCATCTGGTCAGCGAGAAGAAGAACTGTCTTCAAGCTGAACTTGCAATCGCAGAAGTTGAAAAGGTTCTCAAGAGATGGGCCGAGGCGATCCATGACCATGGCGTTGTAGTCACCAACCTTTCCAAACCACCGAACTGAGGGAATACCAACACCATCCTCTATTATCTGGTAAATTTTGTACTCATGCTCTAGCTGGGGGTATTCATTCTTGACGTCTTCTAGCTTAACAGCGACCTCCTCTCCAGAAATAACATTTGTTGCGAGATAGATGTTACCTGACGAAAACGTTGAAAAAAGGGTACGCGTACTAGATTAGAACGAGCTGAACGTACCAAAGGATCCACTTCCAATCTGCTTGACCAGCTTGTACTTTCCGCCCCCTACTCGTACATCTGGTTGACGAGAGCTTGTAGCTGCCATGGTGGAGAAGAGGAAGGTGACCGTGAGCCAACAAACGCGAACAGTGACATGCTTTATAGGAAGACGCGCGTTGTTTGGTCTTTTCAATGTGTCCCTAATCGGCGAGCAATAGGCTCACGAGGCAAACTCTCTATTATATATTGTTTCCGAACAACAACCAACGACAACGCGCCATCATATAGCGACAGGACGTATGTACCAGACAGACTGAGCAGAAAGAAAAAGGAGCGAGTGCGGGCGATTTAATCACGAGAAGGAATAGGACGTGTGAAAGCTATACACTGCCATAATACAGAGCTGTATTTACGATGTATGGCCAGAATGACTGTCAGAGAAAGGTATATTAGTAACCTAAACGCACACATCCGCAACTGCCCAATCCTGCCTACCACCACCACACGCGGCGCCCTCTCTTGACAACTCGCCCTCAACGCAGATTTTCGAGACAAATCCACGGAGAGGTGGCGACGAGAGGATGAAAACGCACAGCAAATCGATACCGGAGCCTGAGGAAACAGCGGACCACAAAACATAAATCACCACTACCACCACCGCGGCGCCCTCTCTCGACAACTCGCCCTCAACGGAGGTTTGATATAGAACCCACGGAGAGGTGGCGACGAGGGGACGAAATACACGAAAGGGAAGGATAGAGAAGCCGGACGTAAAGTGAATGAGAAAGGGGAATGACGATCACAAAACGCGGAACCCTCTCTCGACTACTCGCCCTCTGCTGAGTTGGTTCTGAGATGAAAACCACGAAGAGGTGGCGACGAGAGGACTAGATAGCGCTGAAGAGGACCAAGATACCAGGGGGAGCAGTAGACAAGGAAAGGTAAAAAAGATATGATGTTAAGGAACGTGTGGTTGTAGCGGTAAGAGGATAATTATACACGTATGAAAAATGGGATTGGATTGGAGTGGAGAAGCTTGAAAAGGGGAATTCGTATACTTGACATGGAAGAGACACGGTCGCTGAATGATGATAAATATGTATATCGTGACGGGGGAAAATGGAAAAGGGAAAGGCTGATCATCCTCCCTCTCCGAGGATCAGGAGGTCAATCAGCGTGAAAGAGAGAAAGTGACCGTGTTGAAAAGGGAAAGGAAGGCAATTCTTAGCCAAGTAGTGGTGCAGGTGTAATGTAAATCTGAATCTGCTTAAGATGGGATAATACTACCGATAAGAAGCAGAACGAGAAAATGTTGACCAGCGAAGACGAGCAAAGCATGACGGACTCGGGAATGAGACGGCAGGACCTTGGCGTGACCCATCCTTTCTTGCTATTTGTTCGAAGCGAAGCCTCCACAAGCCAACCTCCTGCGACGCCGCGGCTAGCGCGTACTCCTACAGCGACACACTCGACTGACTGGGCGATACTCTATTGCAACTTCCCTCCACCCCCACATCGCCCGCATACACCAGGACGCAAAAGCCGAAACACACACAACCGACTCAACCAATGGACATCTACCAAATTTCGGGTTCACGACCACGACGCTGCTGACCAACAGGCATACACCAGGACGCAAAAGCCGAAACACACACAACCGACCCGACCAATGGACATCTACCAAATTTCGGGTTCACGACCACGACGCTGCTGACCAACAGGTCCAGGGGCAGCTTGTTGCTGGCGAGTGTGGGATCGAAGCCTAAATATCAAAATTAGGGTCTGTAACGCCAAAACAATGAGTAGACTTACATCCTGTCGCTCTGACGATATTCTTCATCCTCGTTGATGACCTTGCGCCTTGTCTTACTAGTTCCGGCAGCTTCTTCCTGGGTCCTCTGTACACTCCAGTCGAACACGTAATCGTATTGGTAGCCTTCACGGACAAAGAGGTCACGGAAGAGTTTGCGCAGGTATGAGTAATCAGGTTTGTCGTCGAAGCGGAGAGCACGAGTGTAGTTGAGGAAAATGCCGAACTCGTTAGGGAATCCTCGGCAAAGCAAGTCAGTCGGAGTGGTCATCTTCTTCTCCATGATGCGATCGTATTTCTGCTTCTTGGTAGCAGCTTTCAGACCCTGCCATGGGAGAGCGCCACGTAGGAAATACATGAGGACGTAAGCGAGAGACTCAAGGTCGTCACGACGGGCCTGCTCAACACCCAAGTGAGTGTTGATGGAGGTGTAACGGGCGGTACCCGTCAAATTCTTATTCTCTCTGTAAGGAATATGGAGGTGGGTCTTTGGGTCACGGAACTTCTTCGCAAGACCAAAGTCGATGACGTTGACCTGGTTTCCGCGTTTTCCGATGCCCATCACAAAGTTATCGGGCTTGATGTCGCGGTGAATGAAGTTACGAGAGTGGATGTACTCGATACGGGAAATCTGGAAGGATGTAAGCGCCCAAGAGGCAAGCCGTTAAAGGCTGATGACTCACCAGCTGGTCAGCGAGGAGAAGGACCGTCTTCAGGCTGAATTTGCGGTTGCAAAAGTTGAACAGATCCTCGAGAGATGGGCCAAGGAGGTCCATGACCATGGCATTGTAGTCGCATTCGGTCCCAAACCACCGCACAAAAGGAACACCAACACCGCCGGCAAGGGTCTTGTACACTTTGGACTCGTACTCAAGCTGAGGATGCTTAGCTTTAACAGACTCAAGCTTGATGGCGACCTCCTCTCCGGAGATGATATTGATTCCGAGATAGATGTCCCCTACAGAAAATGTCAGAAAATCGTAGCATAGGCAGCACAGAGTCCAGAGTCGAACGCACCGAAGGAACCGGAACCTATCTTCTTTCCCAGTCTGTACTTTCCACCCACTCGTAAGTCTAATCTGTGAGAGCTACTGTCTGCCATCGTGAAGGATGTGGGATTCTAGGAGGAGATGATGATGAAAGGTGGAGAACAAAGAACAAGCCAACAAAACGCAGGAGGCCACGTGTTTGGTCGCCCTGTTATATATCCTGTTACATGCCGCCACCGCGAGTCTCGACCGCTTCTTAACTTCTTTCTCATCACACACCAATCACACACTCATTATTGTCAAAAGTGGCCCTCATTTCGCTATCTCGGGCGACAACGTCGTTCAAAGTGTTTTGTCACTCCTCTCCAAGTTTACCAACGAACTCGGTCAAACTGCGGGCATAATGCGAAAGTGATCCAAAGCGAACCAAAGAACTGTCTCCCACTCGCCGATTTCACACAATATAAAGTACTCGTGTGCTTCCTAGCTTTATGTACAATAAAAGCTGTCTTGCAATTGCTAGGATACTCATCCAGTCTTGCTGCTATCTCATTTCTCAGAATACTCTGGGCTTCTAGTGCGGCACTGGTTACGAGGAATTGCAGGGACGCGGACGGTCGAAGATCAGGTGGCTTCAGCATATCACCATCATCGCCATGATATCCCTCTCTAGTCCCCGACGGCCACAATAATTAGTACTTCCCCACCTTTTGCGCCGCACCAGGACCGTTTTCGGAAACGCTCGAAGCTGCTTCAGTCCGTTTGTGTTATTTGCAGTCATAAATACAGGTAGATGCCCGTAGATGCGGTCGGTGCTGCCAGTGTGTCTGTGCATAGGTCTGTGCAGCCTCTTATTGCTCCGCAGCCGGTCACCCTTATTTTCACGTTTATCATTCATCAATGTTTAGGGCCTTGAGCGGTGCATATAGCTTGTCAAACCAGTACGACCTACCCGAGGCTAATGTCAGAATAGTATATGTGGCTGGCCTCCCTTCTCATTTACTCACAATTGGTACACTTCACCACCCCAGATGTACATGCACGTATGTATTCGCTGTTACCACAGCCCATATTTCAGTAGACCTCCCTTGCTTAGGTCCCCGTTTGGTTGGACTCTAGCGATGATGCTGACGACCAAGGTGTTCGCGATATCTGCACCTCACAAAATGGGAAAAAAAAAACTGTCCGACAAAGACGAGGTGGTTGGATTCTGGCTTCTGGAATAGTAATTCCAATGTTCATAGAAATTGTCCATCATGAAAAGTATATATACACATGTACTTATGTATGGATGGAAGGAAGTATTAGCCCGTAAAACCCAACGCATAAACACCTGACGGGGACATCCCAATGTAGCCTGTCCGACCCTACTACCACGCCACCAAGCCACAGACACGACGCGGAGCCCTCTCACGACAACTCACCTTCCCTAGGTTTTGCTCTGAAACAAAACCCCAAGGAAAGGTGGTGACGAGAGGACTAAAAAACACAAGGAGAGTCCAAATACCCTAGAAAATACTGAGTGGACCAGAGTCAAGGGAAAGAAAAGAAAGAAAACATGATCGTAAGGAACTTATATGCTTGTAATGGTAAGAAAAACAACAACAGTGAGAAGAGTGAGTTAATGAAGAATGACTGATAGCACAATTGGATTGGAATGATTATGAGAAGAGAAAAAGAAAAAGAGTTCGTATTTGTGACATTGAAGGACACGGGCGCTGAACAATGGATATGTGATTCTGAATCATGACGAGGAAAATGGGAAACGAGGCAGCCGATCACCCTCCCTCTCCGAAGATCAGGAAGTTAACCAGCGTAAATAGAAAAAGCGTCCGTGTCGAATAGTAATAGAAAGGCTACTCTTAGCCAAGTAATGGTGCAGGTGTAATGTAGATCTGAATCTGCTTGGATGTGAACCTCTTCAACTTGAGAGGTGGGATGGCGCCAATAATGTGTAGCAGAATGAGACAATGTTGACTGGCGGAGGCCAGCATGACGTGAACAACTCCTCGTTGAGACAGCAGAACCGTGGCGTGCCCCAACCTTTCCTGCTGTTGCCTCCAAACAATGCCTACCAGCAGAAACTCCCACAACGCAGTGCTAGCACGCGCGTGCTCCTACAACACACTAGGCGATACTCCCGTTGCAACTACCCTCCACCCCCACATCGCCAGTGACACCAGGACCGACAAAGGCAAACGTACGCAACTACCGAATGCTAAGGCCATTTACCAAATTTCAGCATCCCGACCACGACGCTGTTGACCAACAGCACCCGGAGTAGCTTGCTGCTGACGAGTGTGAGATCGGAGCCTACAAATAATGGTAAGATTCTGGGTGACTAAATAAATGGAAAGAAAACACATTTACATCCTGTCGCTCTGGCGATGCTCCTCGTCTTCATTAACGACCTTGCGCCTGCCTGTACCACCTTTGCTAGATCCGGCGCCATCCTCCTGAGTTCTCTGTACGCTCCAGTCGAAGACGTAATCGTACTGGTAGCCTTCACGGACAAAGAGGTCACGGAAAAGTTTGCGGAGATAGGAGTAGTCAGGTTTGTCGTCAAAGCGAAGAGCACGAGTGTAGTTCAGGAAGATGCCGAATTCGTTGGGGAATCCGCGGCAGAGCAAGTCAGTCGGAGTGGTCATCTTCTTCTCCATGATGCGATCGTATTTCTGCTTCTTGGTAGCAGCTTTCAGACCTTGCCATGGGAGAGCACCACGAAGGAAGTACATGAGGACGTAAGCGAGGGACTCGAGGTCATCACGACGAGCCTGCTCAACACCCAAGTGAGTGTTGATGGAGGTGTAACGGGCGGTACCCGTCAAGTTCTTGTTCTCTCTGTAGGGAATATGGAGGTGGGTCTTTGGGTCGCGGAATTTCTTTGCGAGACCAAAATCGATCACGTTGACCTGGTTTCCGCGCTTACCAATGCCCATCAAGAAGTTGTCGGGTTTGATGTCACGGTGAATGAAGTTGCGCGAATGAATGTACTCGATGCGAGAAATCTGTAACAATGTCGTTAGCGCTGGTCAAAGCTATTGAACACTGATGGCTCACCAACTGATCAGCCAGGAGGAGGACAGTCTTAAGACTAAACTTCCGGTTGCAAAAGTTGAAAAGGTCCTCAAGAGACGGACCGAGCAGATCGAGAACCATGGCGTTATAATCACATTCGGTTCCAAACCACCGGACAAAAGGGACGCCAACGCCACCAGCGAGGGTCTTGTACACCTTCGACTCGTACTCGAGCTGGGGATGTTTGGCCTTGACGGACTCAAGCTTGATGGCAACCTCCTCTCCGGAAATGATGTTTATTCCGAGATAAATGTCCCCTAAAAAATGTCAGCAACGGTGAATCGCACAGTCGGAACTCGGACACACCAAAGGAGCCAGAACCTATTTTCTTTCCCAGTCTGTACTTTCCACCCACTCGCAAGTCTAATCTGTGAGAGCCATTGTCTGTCATCGTAAATGATACAAGGTCTGAAGGTAGCTGTGGAAGCAAAAACACCAGTCAATAAATGGACTAGGGATATCGATGGAAAAAACGCAGATGACGCTAGGCTTATATACCGGTATAGCGCCGAGGCAGGGAAGCGTGTGGGTCAGGCTTAGCCGGCGACACACGTAATGAACCAGATCATCCACCATCATCAACAGCAGTGTGAAAGGAGTTCGCGACAGCGTTTGAACCGCAGCCCTCCAATCATGACCAGTCATCAGAAGACCTCTTTACAATCCCACCGCCATTCCAACATTGCGTCCGAGACCGCCTGAGAGAGTCTGAAGGGCCATAAGGAGACTGCGAGGACGCAATGGTACGATGATCTGGCGGAACCAGTAACAGCAGAACCCAGACAAGAAAGATGACTCACATTGGAAAAGAGTAGAAACAAGAGGATGAGAGTGTAAGAGAGGAAGTGGAGTAGGAAACAGGATGACGGAGTTTGTTGTTCAACTCTTGATGTGCGCAATATAGCCAGCGGAGTTTGAATCCCTTTATGTCCCTCTTGGCGCCGCCGTCCGGTCATTCCATTTGTTCTTTGCTTTCCCGCCATTCTCTTTTCCCTCTCTGCTGGCTTTTTGCTCGCTGTTCGCTTCTTTTTCAGTGCTCTGCTCAAGCTCCGTATCATTATGCTTTTAGTTGCTTTGGCTTCTCACTCTGCAACCCTCGGCTGTTCAACCTCACCCGCAACATATCTAATCTATCAGAAGTTTCGCTGGACATGTGGCACCACCAATTTTTACTGCACCCTAGACCTCCGCAGGGCTCGCAGAAAACCCTCACATGGTGTCTTTGACGCTACCTGAAGGCTGTGTAACGAACATGCTCGACATCGGTATATGTTCCGGGCACTCAGCCGTCTTGATGTTTTACGAACAAACCCCTGCTTCTTTCATTCATCGTTGTGGACAGTTGATGGAGCAAACACCTTCCTTTAGTGATCTGTGGGCCACGCTGCTCAATTCGGATCACTTCTCTTGACACGGCTTTCTAACACCGGTTGTTCACCTATGATAAATCCCGTTTTGCTCTAATGCAACTCACAGCTCATTGCCTTGATGCTCATGTAGACTGGGGCTTCTCGCTGCTGGTACTGCACAACTCGGCCGCCACCTATGTGGCTGCTTGAACGGAGAAGCGATTATTTGGCAGGATGCCTGATGCTACTGTTCATCATGAACCTTATCTCTTTGGCCTTTTAGCTTGTTGTGGAAGGGATGGCTTTTCCCTCTTTATGTACTGGTAGAAATAATTTGCAATGATAATCGTTTATACCGAACATCGAAACAGTAGTACTATGTACCAGTGTGATAGCGCGAGCCCTCAGTATTTTTGAATGAGGTACCCATGGTATCGTATTACACACGTGGTGTTGTGAAGAGTTGATTGAGGAGTTGATCATTTTTACGGTCTCACCCTTAGCTACAGCTACTGCCTTCTCTTGGTTTCCACCATCCCTCCTTTGCTCCTGACGCCCTTCTTTCCAGACCATTTTCTCCGGTCGTCCACTCCCTTCTCTTAATTGGAAATCCAAGAGAGCGTTGATCGTTTTCTCAATTTCGAAGTATGGCCTACCAACAACGTCCAGGTCCAGATCCATACTACTCCCAACCTCACCATAACAACTATGGCAATTACAACTCATACTCCTCTGGCAATATGGGTGGTGCTCCGGACTATCCTCCCTCTCATCATGATCATGATATGAGCTGGGAGACGAAATCTTATACCAGCACACACGCAGGTTCTCAAGTCCATCTCAATCCCTACGAGATGAACCAGGTCAACCATCCACCTGTGCCAGCAATGCCTTACGGCGCACCCGACTACCCACCTATGCAGCAAAGACCTGGGATGTATCACAATCAAAGCTCAGCAGGTTACTCCGTGGCTAGAGAGAAGATGATGAAGCGTCGCTCTGTTCGTCAAGTCGAGCTTTTCCAAGGAAATCTGGTTCTCGACGTCCCCGTTCCCTCCCACATCGTACCCTCCGGAAAACAAGGCCAAGAGGAGATGACGAAGATGCGTTACACAGCAGCAACCTGTGACCCCGACGACTTCATGGCTAAGCGTTACTCCCTTCGGCAATATCTATGGAACAGACAGACTGAGCTGTTCATCGTTATGACCATGTACAACGAAGACGAAATCTTGTTTTGCAAGACGATGAACGCGTGAGTCTCGTCTGTTTGATTGACAACGATCAGGTTTTGATTCTCATTCTTCTTTTGCTAAGGGTCATCAAAAACATAGCCCATCTCTGTTCGAGAGATCGTTCCAAGATGTGGGGTCCAGAGGGATGGAAGAAGGTTGTCGTCTGTGTTGTCTCCGATGGAAGAAGCAAGATCAACAAGCGAACTCTGCAAGTCCTCAGTCTTGTGAGTGTTATCCAACTCACACCCTCAATGTGCTCAATCCTCTATAGATGGGCTGCTACCAAGAAGGTATTGCCAAAGACTCAGTCGGCGGTAAAGATGTCACTGCGCATATCTTCGAGTGAGTGGACCCGTCAACCTCCTATCTGTACAACTGTCTTAAAAAAGTCTCCAAGGTACACATCCAACGTCATTGTGACGGATACCGGCGAAGTATCGCAGGGCTCGTGTCCTGTACAGATTGTCTTCTGTCTCAAGGAGCAGAACAAGAAGAAACTCAACAGTCACCGATGGTTCTTCAACGCCTTCGGTCCTCTTATCAGGCCCAATGGTAAGTTTGATGCTTATCCACACAGTCTTATCGTCTCACATCTGACTCCGTGCGCAGTCTGTGTTCTCCTTGATGTCGGCACTAAGCCCACGGGTACTTCTATTTATGAACTCTGGAAATGTTTCGACAAGCATTCAAATGTTGGAGGTGCTTGTGGAGAGTGAGTTGGACTATCCGTCTGCTCGAGAATTCACCAACTCAGTTTTTACTCTCAGGATTTGTGTCGACACCGGCCGAGGCTGCTCCCTCCTCCTAACCAGCCCCTTAGCTGCGTCTCAAAACTTTGAGGTATTTTTGTGCTCTCATCTATTTTTATATCTTTGCTCACTGTTTTCGCTTTTTATAGTATAAAATGTCCAATATCCTTGACAAGCCTCTGGAGGTATGTTATGACTCCTTATGATCGATAATTTTTATAACTAACGACCTTTATTAATTCATTAGAGTGTCTTTGGTTACATTTCCGTTCTTCCTGGTGCCTTCAGCGCCTACCGTTACAAGGCTCTCCAGAATGGCCCAGATGGCAAAGGTCCTCTTGCCTCCTACTTCAAGGGAGAGACCATGCACGCTGGTGGTGCAAACGGTGCAGGGCTTTTCGAGAGGAACATGTATCTTGCTGAAGATCGTATTCTTTGCTTTGAGATCGTCACGAAGAAGAGGGAAGGTTGGGTGTAAGTTATGTCCTTGTCAGTGGCAACTCCGTCTGATTTTTTCCCCTCTCTTTTTCCAGACTCAAATACGTCAAGAGTGCCAAAGCCGCTACCGATGTGCCCACTACCGTCCCTGAATTCATTTCCCAACGTCGCCGTTGGCTGAACGGATCCTTGTTTGCATCCGTTCATGCTACTGTCTTTTGGTTCAGAATTTGGACTTCTGGCCAGAACTTCTTCAGGAAAATTATTCTTACTGTGTGTTGGACCGTCACCTCTGTTTTTGACATGTAGATGCTCATCTATCACATACAGTTCGAGTTCATCTACAACGCCGTGCAGCTTTTGTTCACCTGGACCTCTCTCGCCAACTACTACCTTGCTTTCTTCTTCGTATGTCCCTCATGCTCCCTGCTTCGTTGATGTGTTGTTCACTTATTTTTCTTTGGTAGCTGATCTCCTCCGCCACGTCTGACCCCAAGAGCGATGCCTTCAGCTTCATGGCCCAAGGTGCCGGTAAAGACGTCTTTGAAGTATTCTTAAAGCTTTACATCGGTATCATCTTCGTGGTCTTGGTTTGTTCTTTGGGTAACCGACCACAGGTAAGTACCTTTCTTTTCTTCTTTCTCTGTAATCCTCGTCAACCTCAACGTCATCCATTGACAGGGTTCCAAATGGACATACACACTCGCCATCTTTCTCTTCGGTCTATGCAGCATCATTACAGTCTATTGCGCCGCTTATACCGTCTGGCTTGCTGTCCCGCATAGTTCTGCAGGCTGGTCGAATTTCGGACAACTTTTGAAGGATACTCCTGCTCTTCAAGACATCGTCGTCGCTTTGGCAGCTACCTATGGGCTGTACTTTATCTGCTCGTTCATGCATTTCGAGCCTTGGCATATGTTTACGAGTTTCCTCCAGTACACGTTCTTCATGCCTTCTTGTGAGTGTTAATCGTTATTCCTTCACGTTGATGGAGGATAGGATGCTAACGGTTGAATGGTATTGTAGATGTTAACATTCTGAGTACGTCGAATAATCTAGTTTGCACAGGTAATTGGTACTGATCCTGACCTTTCTGTGGTGCATCAGTGATGTACGCCATGTGTAACTTGCACGATGTTACCTGGTGAGTTACACTTCGTTTCTTTTTCTTTCTTTGGATGGCGATCTTGCGCCGCATTGCCTCACCGTGCCCGTAGCCTGCCAACGGGGAACGGACACGGTCGGCTTTGATTCAAAACCATCACGCTAACTTGTGATCTTTTCCCTAGGGGAACCAAAGGTGATAACGGCTCATCAAAAGATCTCGGCGGTGCCAAGAAAGTCAAAGGGGACGATGGCAAAGAGATGATGGAAGTCGAGATACCCACTGCCAAAGAAGATGTTGAACAACTTTGGCAAGCCGCAAAGAGTTCGTTAAAGATCAAACCTCCTGAAGAAAAGGAACATCGTGATGCTGCTACAAAACAAGCGGATCATGATAGGAATAGTAGGACGAATGTGGTTTTGGCTTGGGTTGGGACAAATATGTGCGTATCATTTTTGACACACGTTGATTGGTTTCTGACAGTTTTGATTGATTGATTAGGTTGATGATCCTTGTCTTCACCTCCAAGGCCTTCACGGACTTTGTGCAGAACCATATCATTAACACTTCCAACTCCAACTTTAACCCCTACCTGTCATTCTTGTTCATTGCATTGTGAGTGTTTGAGCGCAGCGCCTTGTAATATTTACAAACTTTTTTTTTTCCTCCGCAGGGCTGGACTCTCCGCGATTCGTTTCGTGGGGTCGGCGCTATACCTGGTCTTCAGACTCTTCGGGTTTTGATCGCTGGTCGATTGATGATACCCATAGCGGAAAGGATTAGAAATGCCGGACGAAGAATGAGATTGAATCAATTTTTAGGATGTGTATACTATTTTTTTGGAAGGAACTCTCTGGGTTTTAGGCCTACGGGTTACAATCTCTCTTTATTTCTAACATCCGTGGATGTGGATGCTTATGCTTGTTTCGTTTCGTTCTTGAATTGAGTATCTAGTTGTGTTTCGTCTTTTTCACCTTTGCCGCTTGCTTGGGTTGTGTCGTGTACGGTATATCATACTCGATGGAATAATGCAGCGGACTATTGTTTTGCATTCCTAACCCCACTCGTCGATCACACATACGCTAGCACGTACGCTATAGCATATATGGGCGGTTTATTGTATGAACTGGTGATGTTTCCCACGGTCTGATTGACAGTTGTGCTGGAAAACTTGGGTGGTTTGAAGAGCACTACGAGGTCTAATGTCTGTCGTAGACTCTTAACTCGAACTGCCTTTCCTCGTATTCTTTTCGTATCAAGACTAGCTTTTGGCGGTGCTCTTTGAGGTCCTGTTTGAACCTGGGGTCATTTCTCTGGTTTCCTAGTGCGTCTGCAAATTTGAGTCTACGTCGGTGCCTCGAACGCTAACTATCTTCTTTGATTGCATTGATGCTATAGCACTTCTCACATTGCCAAAGTTTATCTTGAACGTATACGGGCCTTCCATTGCTAATTACTTCACGACTCCTGCACGGTTGCACCATTCCATTCCTTGACAGTTGAATATCCTATAAACTCCCTTTACAACTCTTCATCATGGCTAAAGATGACCTTACACCCATCCAGACGAGCCCGGAAGGTCTTTCGTCTCCGACGACCGATACGCTGTCCCCAACGTGGGCACCTCCGAAGTCACCGCTACCTCCATACAGGCTAGCCAAACTAGCCAATGCCCTCGGTGTCTCGACACCCATGCCTGCCATTCATGGTTTTGGTTTTGCTTCGCCCTCATCCCCGGCCTTCAATCAATTAGCCACTCCAGATATCCGACGCTCTCCCAGTCCTTCCGGATCCTCCTTCAGTTCATACCAATCGTCTACCTCAAAATTTCTCCTTCACGTCATCCCTCCTGCTCACCTTCCCCATGATTCCAACTCTGTGGACTCTTCCACGCTTACGCCCCCACCTTCCGCGGCATCTGGTTATCACACCCAGTTCCGACGTGGTACACTGGTTCCCGTGCATTCAACGCTACAGTCTCAGCTGCAGGCCATAGCGAAAGAGTATGCACTTCCAAGTACTGCCGGACTCGTCCTCTACCTCGTTTCGAATCCCAATTCCGCATTATCTTCTCCTGATGAACCACCAGAGGAACCTGGACCTAGGTTATCAGAGGATATTTGGAAGCATCTCTGGACGCGCGTTTGGAAGGCCGAAAGAGAGGAAGGAATGCCCGGTGCTTTACTTGGGTTGGGTATAGACATGAGCACACAGTCGACTCCGCCACCGTCGCAAGCTGGAGAGCACTACCAGTCAGCTACGCTCATTCCTATCCCGTGGAACCGACCCATCTCCACCATTTCCCTATCCTTCTCCTTCCTCGCCTTCGCCTTCCTCAGCGTCTGTTTCCCGGTCCAATTCAAAATCAACTGCATTCTCGTCGAGCTCTATTGATACTCCCAATACCTCGGAACCAGATGACATGTCCCGTGCGAATTCACTAGATCTGCCCGGACTCTCAGCACCTGGTATCATACCAATACTGGCAAAGGTCGAGTTCGACATTGACAAGAAGAAGGCGGGATGGTATGTACCTTGGATGAGGAGTCGGACTCTGAACCATGCAAAGAGGATGAGGAGTAGGCAAACCAGTGGAGACGACACGTCGGAGTCTGGTGATGGTTCAGATAGAAAACCACCTGTCATGCTGAAGCTACGAGCACAGACGGCTAGTCCTGTCTCGTTGGTTTCATCCTCTGCAGACTCTACACATCCTGCTGACGAATTAAATGCGGAATATGCTCGGTTGCAGGATGAACAAGCGTCCGAGGAAGATGAAGAAGTAAAAGACGAAGAATATGCTCGGTTGCAGGACGAACAGGCGTCCGAGGAAGATGAAGAAGTAAAAGACGAAGACGAAGACGAAGAGGGTGAAGAAGTAGAAGTAGAAGACGAAGAAGGCTCAAATGATGACGATGACGATGAGACTGCTCGGGTGGCTTCGACAGGCAAGGATCCGTTGGTAGACGTCTTTGGGAGCGACGCTGACACTTGGGCAGATATGCGAGAAATTTCGGGTGCCAAGCGGAAATCTAAAGATCCAAATGTGGTTGAGCTTGCTTTAACTGGTGGAGATTTGGCGAATTTGGAAGAGTCTGATCATGAAGACAATGAGGGCGAGATGCTAGAAGGTGGTGATGTGGAAGAGGTTAAAGGCATAATGGAGCGGATGTCTCTAGAGTCAAGCTCTGGAAAGAATCAGCGTTCGCATGTTCCTACACCTCTGACTCTTCATACACCCAGTCCGGCGGGGACAGAACTCGTCATACCTAATTCTAACTCGGGCTCGCGCGCCAGCACCTACCTACCGTACTTGGAGAAATCTCCTACAGAAGATGAAGATGACCCGAAATCCCACCGCAGTCCTACGGAGTCTGGGAAGAGAGTTGGAGGGGTATTTGATGATCTTGATCTTGGTTTGGAACCTAGTCTTAGCGAAGACGTAGACCTAGACGTGAGTGAATCTCTGTCTGTGTCTTTTAAGGTGTCCTCTCAACCGATCTACGTCATTTCATTTAGTTTGATGGCCTCGAGATACCTAACGACCATCGCCAGAGCCAGTATATCCTCAAGGCACAACTTGATGAGATTGAGAGGGTACGTCACTTCATCTCGCCAGTTTCGTTTTTGGGTTCATGCTGATCACTTGATGAATATATCCATTTTTTGGAAATTAGAATCTCAATCAACTCTCTCCTCGAGCATTGAAAATCGACATTACGGATGAACAGGAGAATGTTGTTTCTCTTCCCTTCCTTGTGCCCGCGAAAACGAATGCCGATGTGTTCCCTCCAACTCCGAAGAATGGTTCATTTGATATTCCTTCGTGAGTTGGATTTTTTCTTCATGTAAGAAGTCATTCCACGTGTAACTGATTCAACTTGGTAAAGGGATGGCCCACCCAAACAGTGGCCTGCAGTACCGTACTCTCAATTGAACGAAGAGGTCATGCCAGGTTCCGCCCCAACATCTTCCATACCTTCTCCTCCCCGTCTGGCTGTCAATGGAGTGACCACATCAGCTCCGAAAGCATTTGTCGCAAATCTCAACGATGACATTTCTTCAGAAACTCAGCAACGGAGAAAAGCTTTAGAAGACGAACTTCATCATTATCCGACCGTTGGATTAAAACGTGGAGAAACCACAGACTCGCCAATTATTCCGCTGTCTCCTGACCCATTCGGCCGCTACCCCTCTACGCCTGAACCTAGCACTAGCAGAAGCGGTTCGAGACAATCAGGGCCTGTTGGCCCTCGCGAACCCCATGTACCGTCTGTAAAAGACGCCGATTCAAAAGGCAGCCGATTCTCAATAGACTCAGTCAGCCAAGAGGTTGAGGACAAAAAGACGAACAACCGTACTACTATATTGAGTACGAAGGGCATCAGAAGATTGTGGAGGAGGAGTAACAATAAGTCTCTGTCCAACATCTCTGTTCATAGCGAAGACAAAGTTGTTCCAACTCCACCTCTATCTTCCAAATCTAAAACCTCCATGGACTCGCTCAACCCGCCTACTCCTGGTCTATCTTCCGGACGTTCCTCACCGACACCATCGCGGCCTCCTCGTCCGTCAGAAGAAGACATGGATATTCCAGATATACCACCCCAAATGGCGATTCCTCTTCATCCCGATTCAGGCCGGCCAGCACCTATGCCTATCATCGCCGCACAGATGCAGCGGGAAAGGTCCAGATCTGCACTGGACAACCTCCACTTTGACCAGGAATCACCGTACCCGATGACGAGAAGATCGCCTGCCCCTCCTCCTCCTACGCCAAAGGAACCTTTCGTGCCTGGTGACGCATCAAGGACGAGTGTCAGAAAGTCTATCTTGAAATGGAAGGCGGGTACCTCAGCTGGAAGTGGCGGCAAGTCTAGTGTCGATTTGAGGAACGATTCGACTAATGGTGGAGCTACACCCGTCACCCGTCCTGAACGGACAACGTCGTCGGCGCCTCGACCCCGTCGGCCTAGCCTGCTAAGCTTTGGTAGTTCCTCACGGCTTTCACAAACTTCTCCACCTCCGAGTATTCCCCCAAGTCCCCGGATACCAGAACAATATCTGAATCAGCAAAATACGAACGGTGCACATTTGCGGAGTGGGTCTTCAGCGACACATTTGACCACGTCGTCTATTGAGACTAGGGTGGATTCACTCACGTCGTCCACGGCTCGGACGCAGTCTTCGAGGACTACGGTGAGGTCACCATCGCCATCTCATTCCATGGCTTCGGGCAAATCGAGAACTTCGGAGGAAGGGTCGGATGCGAGGCCTAGTATAGACGAGTCGCAGTTTGAGATTGTTTCACCGCCAATGGGAGTTTCACAACAGTTGTCGTATCCGTACCATGACCTCGACGCGCCTGCATAGTAAGAATGTGGGTAGACGTAGACTTCCGGCTCTCTTCTGTCATACGTTATTCTTATTCCTTACAGACATTTGTTCATTGCATCCCCTCATCTCTTCCTCTGAACCCTCGTCGTCTCATCTCTTCATTCTTGCATAACCTTAATCACTTTGCTGCATTGTTATTATTGTACCTTACGATCTTTCGTTCGATATCTCGTACATACTGTCGGCCTTTTTTCGCTTTATTGTCACTGCTTCGTGTACCACAACAAACTTGGAAACGACGTCAGCATATAGATTTGGTTGCGTAAAAACCGTATACTTGTCATGGCCAGTCGCCCATTGATCTTCAGAACCCCTATCAACGAGTGGCTCAATCTTTCCCAAATCGTGTAGAGCATATTTTGGCCCTATCCCTGCGGAGCCGCTTACACGATTGTCTGGGGAAACCCGAAGGATTCCATCCAAATCCGTCAGGGGTAACCCTCTTACGACACTAGCCTGCTTTTGGTCTCTTTCCCAACGAACTGAGTGCTCTAATTTCGACTCCTGAATCAAGGGATGCGGCGACACCGGACGGGCGGATGCGATGATGGCCTTCAAGTTTATATACATATTCTGTCAGCTTTGACAGCTACGCAATAAACCGCGTTGTCAATGTGGAACTCGCGTCCTCCTCAGGGCTGACAGAACAGCTCCCTTTCCTCTACTTCGAGGTTCCCCAGAGGTCTATCGTTTGCCAGGACCGCTTTTTTTTTCTCTTCTTACAGTTTTGAGCCCACTATGTGGCCTACGTTCAAAACTGAACAGCCGTTTGTGCCTCCTGATTTTACGAAGCAGGATATTGCGTTGGTCAGCCTGGTCTGGGGTTTTACGGTGAGTGCTTCACTCTAGTCGAGTGCTCTGTGCTTGCTTATATCCTGTTCTGCCAGCTTGGTTTCGGTTACTTCGTTGTGCTTCATGCCGTGCGCCTAACAAGGAGGGCTAGACGATTTTCCATGTTCATTATTCTCATATGGGTGAGTAATAATTCCCATTGGATGCTTTGTCTTGTACTTATCGCCAACCTTAGCTCGAATTGGCAGGGTACAGTCGATCCGCTTGTGCAGTCCATGAACAAGCCCAATAACGAATTTCCCCCTTTCTCAAACGCAGCTCCTCCATCTACGGCATAGTGTCTATGCTCTACGTCAACTCTGTCGTTCCAAGTAGCTTCTGGATATATTTCGCCATTCTCATGTGAGCCGTTTATCCTTCAATCGCAAATTCTGAAATCTCAACCTTATGCGCAGAGGATGGATACTGCAGCTACAGTGCCTCATCCAGATTATTGTCAACCGTATTGGTCTGTTGATGTACGATCCTCGGCAGCGTGTAAGAACATATATCCTATGCTAAGGGATTTTTGCTGATCCAAGCAATGTAGAGGATGTTGAAAATAGGAATGCTCTTGTGGATAGGAGTCTATAACCTTGCTGGTAACGTCGGCGTTTGTTGACCACCGTTGCTAGTGCTTACAATGCCCTCTTCTAGTTGCGATGATCTGGATACCCGCCCAACTCCAAATCAATGAGAGCTACATTCACGTTAACAGTGCGTTTCCTCGTCTCTATCATGTGCCAACATGGGGACACATTTACTCAATGTCACTATATTGTTGGGTTTTCAGGGATCTTTGACCGCCTGGGGAAATGTTTGTATTTACTCACCGACGCCGCCCTGAACTGGTACTTTATACATACTGTCAAGAAGCAACTTGTCACCGCTGGCTTGAGAAAATATGACCGACTTGTCACTTTCAACGTCTTGATACTCGGGGTCAGTCTTGCTATGGATGCCCTAATTATAGGTGAGGTGAAACCACAAGTTTCGATTTGGTTTCTGACCCTGTACTTTTGGTTATGCACAGGTGCAATGTTCTTGCCGAATCCATTCCTTTATACAATCTTCCATCCTCTGGCATACACGGTGAAAGTATGTAGATCTGCACACTCATTTTTTCTACCATTTCTAACCCATACTTGTAGCTTGAAATAGAAATGACAATGTCAAACCTCATAGTCGCAGTCGCAACGGATAGTGGGATTCCTATAGACGTGCGTCTATTTTGCTTTCCACCATTGACTGCCTCCTAAAAACTAAACAGGAATTCGAAACTGGCACCAAGGCCTTCTCCAGTCACGGATTTGGACCTGTTTCCCAACCGGTCCGATTTCGACATACCCTCTCCATCGATTCTCGTGCTCATCGTGTTGACAGTATCGCATTATCTTGTGAGCTTTATTGGCACTCAAGGCGGTCTCTCGACGTTACTCATCTCTTGCGTTCTTACAGATAGGACTTCTCCCAGTGGAGCTATTGACTCTCCTTTGCACGATATTGACGCTCTCAGTCTGAGGTCTGGCAAGTCCGTTGTATCGGCCAAGCCTCGGTCTGCCAGTGTCGATAGCAAGACTGTTGTCAAGTGCAGCTGCAACTGTGGACGCACCTCCTCACCGCACTGTCCTGATCTGCGTACAGAGGTCTGAAAACGATGTCATGTCAACTTTCCGTCCACAAACGTTACATGTGTTGACCCAGGGGCCAGCAGTCCATCATCCCGAAGAAAAAAAAGGACAAGCCGTCGATGGAGAACGAAGGAGACATTTCAAGGGCCAAAACAGGATCAGAAAAAGAAAAAACGCTAATGCCTGGACTCTCAGATTGCTCTCATATCTCAGAGGCTGTGGTAGTGTTTGGTGGATTTTGCATCTTTCTCCCTTGATCTTTCCGTCTGTGGCCTGTAAAGGCTCAACGCTCAGCCTACGGAGCGGAACGGAATATTCCGTTTTGGGCCTAGTACTTGGCTTACACCGTATATGCTGTTTGATCGATATCCGTCGCCTTTCCTGATCATGAGTTAATGAATTCGAAACTGTACTTTAGTAGTCGTGTACTAAGGATCTATAGATGATGTAACTAATAATACAAGTACATACCAATAAGTAGACTCGCGCTGAAGGCGGAGCAATTAGGTCTTCCTTTATGTTTACCACCATGTACGCACTGGCAGTACGCCACAATGTCTCAGGTGTATAGCACCCTTCAAGCATCTTCAAGAGTCTTCAAAACCCGGGCTGCCGCGTCCTAAACATCCTAATCGTTGATGCTGAGTATCTCGAGTCGGCCACAATGACAATCCGATCACTGCCGCTGCGCTGTGATATCCGCACAGGCTACCAAATACGAGTTGTCGAGCAATCGCGAGCGGCGTGAATCTCACAGTAGTTGGAAATCGTTCGAAAAGGAATAGTGAAGGCCTGGTCCACCGTCAGAAAAAAATAAGAGTAAGCTGCTCTAACCATTTTGGCCATTCCCTCTCTTTTCCTAGTCATTTTCTACTATGTGGCCCACATTCCCTACTGAAAAACCTTTTGTACCTCTTGTGTTCAACCATACTGACATCGCTCTCGTGTCGCTGGTAGGCGGGTTCACGGTGCGTATTGGTTGTCCATGCACTCTATGAGTTCTAATTCTTACTTTCCTGACTGAAGCTCGGATTTGGCTATTTTGTAGTCCTCCACGCCGTTCGATTGACTCTGAGACTCAGAAGATGGTCACCGTTCGTTATTCTTGTCTGGGTGAGCATCTAGTTAGTAGTACCTTCCTTCCCCACGTACAAAATGTTTACTTTTTTTTTTATAGCTTGAACTGATAGGGTACTTGATTTCAACTTGTACAATCTGATGACCATTCTGAAGGGAGATACATTTCATTCCAGGTCTATATGCTTAGGCCTTCCCGCAATCCTGTACATCAACTCGATCATTCCTCATAGCTTTTGGCTTTATTTCTTTATGGTGGTGTAAGTGCCATGCTCTCCAAATGCTCTCTGGCTTGTTGACGCCGCCATTCTAATTTCTTTTACTCTTGAATTCCAAACCCAACATCCGATGGTCACAGTGGCTGGATTTTACAAACGCAGTGCCTCATCCAAATCATCGTAAATCGCATTTGCATCTTGATCAGTCATCCCCGCAAACGCGTAAGGATTTGCTCTCTGTCTGTCTGGAATGACCTTCTGAGATCTCGTGCATAGAGGTTGCTAAAACTGAGTATGTTTATCTGGATCGGGATCATTAACGTGACGAGTAAGTCCTCGTCTGAACCGAAGATTGAGTGGCTAATCACTCATTTCTAGTTTCCTGCATTTGGATTCCTGGCCGTCTTCAAATCAGTGAAACATATATACATGTTAACGGTGAGTCTCTTTTATCCAAATCGACTGAGAAGATTCTGAGTCTTCGTTTAGCTATTGCCGATAAAGTCCAAAAAGGGTTGTATCTGATAACGGATGCATCTCTGAACTGGTTTTTTATCTACATCGTCAAAAAATGTCTCGTTGACGCTGGGTTGACGCGCTACAATGAACTGGTCAAATTCAATATGCTCATCATCTGGGTGAGCCTTAGTATGGACGTTTTGCTTATTGGTATGTATATCAGTTTATTCGTCTGAGCTCTATTGACAGTCGTCCTCCCCGTCCTACTCTCTCCATGCCCTCTTCTGTATAGGGATGATGTTCCTCCAGAACACCTTTGTCTACACCATCTTCCACCCGCTTACATACATAGTCAAGGTTCGTCGCCTCTGCATCATGAAACCGCCCTCTGACCCAGTCTTTGCATTGAACCTCTCTAGCTCGAGATAGAAATGACGATGTCAAATCTTATTGTTGCAGTAGCCACTGCCACCAAAGTACATCATGAGGTGAGTCTACTAAATTGAAGGATAGTTCTTCTAATCTCCTTTGCGCTGATCATATGCATAGGACATCCTTTCGGAAACTGGGCCAAGTGTAATTTTTGGTCCAAAATCATCCAAGACGAGCGCTCGCTCACTTCAGGTCACTATCGGCGTGGAGACTTGTACGAACAGTGACGCTGATGATGTGGACAGCAAGATAGGTGCGTCGAAAGCTTATCCTCGACCTCACCCTGTTTTTCATGTCGATCCCAGGCGAACTAGTCAACGGCGATGGCGTCTCATCTATCAGAATGTCCCCTCTGACTCGTCTCACCAACGTTCACAAAAAAGCCAACGGCAGGGTCTCCATCCGCACAAACGACCCGACCGGTGTGGTGAATGAGTTTCAGATTCACTCTGTGGATTTAGAAAGGCTCGAAAACGGACAGTGGTCAAAGTTGGACACTCTCAGTTTGACTTCAAGTTCTCTTCCAACCAAAAAGGGTAAACAGCGACACAGTGCTAGGAATTAAAAGGTTCCCATTGTGGTGAAAGTATTGTTATTACTGAAAAAAGGATTTAGATAAAATGGACACCAGTACGTGTATACTAGAAGAAACAACGGCCGGTGGTCGACAACAAGTGATTGTACAAGCTTCCCTGTAATTATCTAAAGGTCTAACTATATAGAGATAACAACTTTTTCAGATATTTAGAATGAGCTGAGTGAACGGAGAGTACATGTACTTAATAGTACTTCCGGGTTTGGACGTATGTCTCCTGCGCCGCTCTCTAGTATGCAGCTTAATGCGAGCATGTTACGATACCAAGCCACCTGCGCGTTCCCTTGTCCTCGATCAATTATCAGTTTTGAATAGCTCTTCGTGTTGCTCTGCCCTGATGAATGTGGCTCTCATAGACTATTCAGCAACTTGAATCGACTCCAGGACTGGATATCGTTCCCGGTGTATTACTGTTACTAGTCTCCTGTAAGCGGACGTGGTTAGAAGACGTTCTGACCAATTAGACTACCACCAGTTGTTCTGTCCAGTTTCGGGAAATACAATCAAAAGGCGAGAGTAAACCAATCGCAAGAAAACGCAATTTTCCCTATTATCCAAATTTTTTATACTCCCCAGTACAGATAGCCTACCCCTTCCAATAATATGTAAAAGAGACGGAAGGAAGTAAGGCTACATATCAAGGGTAGTAAGGTGTAAAGTAACTAAGACTTGAAAAAGACTACGTCTTACATCCTACACGAGACAAGGTTACGCAGAAAAGGAAAAGGAAGGACTCCTAAGCACCACCACCAGCGACGACAACAATCCAACAGCTTAGAGATCCAATATGCGTAAGGTTACTTTGGTTGAGTATGAATGATAGCAAATTGGACAACAGAAAGAAAGTGAGAAGGGAATAAAAAACGATGTGATACTGATGAGCAGAGAACGGGATAAAAACCAGACAGCACGACATTCATTTTTCTTCCTCTTCAACTCCTTCCCATTCTCGATACCCACTATCCTCCTGAGCTTCTATCCACAGTCCACTAGCCACCATAGCATATATACTTGGAGTACACTTTTAGGTCATCAACGTGGGGAAAGATATTACTTTCCTGCACGCTTCTTGAGGCCGCTCTCGTCCTTCTTATCACCACCTGCAGGAGCCACAGGGGCAGCCTCAGCCTTCTTCTTGTCATCGGCAGTGGGAGCATCGGTCTTCTTTGAGGGCTGCAAGATCAAAAGGACGCAGAGCGTTAGAAATAAAACGGAGCACAACAAACGACGATCTCTTACCTTGGGCGCAGGCTTGGAAGAGCCACCAACGACACCAGTAAGAGCACCGAGCATACCGAACGCAGTGAGGAGGGCTACAGCAAGGGCAGCACCAGTCTCGGGTTGAGTCTGGAAGGCCAAGACGGGGTCAAGCTTGGCAAGGTCGATAAAGTCAAAGACTTTCTCGCGGATGAAGCCAATGGGGTCCTCAGCGAAGGTGCTTGATTCATCCTCGTCATCAGCACCGGCGTCATTGGGCTTGGCAGACTCAAGAGGTTTCTTGATGTCAAAGGATTCAGCAGCGAGAGCCTTGGCGTCATCGAGAGAGTGGCCAATGTAGATGTTGTCGAAGAGGATGTCCTCAGTCATGGTCCAGAGTTCGATACCAACACCACCCTAGATATGATAGTTTAGACAGTATGCAAAAGAAAGAGCGAGCTACAACATACAATCTTGGAGAGAGACTTGACGGGGGTGAGGTCTTCGAAGAAGTCAGGGTTGGGGATCTTGCGAGGTTCCCATTCACCCTTGTACTCAGGGTTGTCGATCATGGGTGCGAACCACTTGCCCTTGTAGTCAGGGTTGGCCTTGTAGGGACTACAGATAGCTTGTGAGCATCTTGACAGGTAAAGGAAAAGGTATAACTCACGCCTTCCATTCACCACATCCAGGAGCTTCAGAGCACTTGGGGTTGGGAACAGTGGGAGCGATCCAGTCACCGTCTTCCTCGTCATCCCATTCCTCAGGTTTCTCGGCGTCTAATGACAACGTAAGCATCATTGATAACAGTAGAATGTATGATACACACCAGGGTCAGGGATGGTCAGAGCTTCGTCATCGAGCCAACCTTCAGGCTTAACGGCGTCCGTGTCAATGATTTCGTAAGGAGCATCTTCATCCCAGTCCTCAGGCTGCATGACATTGAAGATGAGCGTCCATCACGAGATAGAACAGAATAGCAATACCTTCGTGGCTTCAGGGTCAGCAATCCTCTTGGTGTCAACCCAGTCTTCAGGCTTGGAGTCTTCGGGGTCGTCAATCTCGGCAGGTGGGTTCACGGGAGGTTCAAAGTCCTCAAGAAGGGAGCCAGACTTTTCGCTCTCGCCGTTGAAGAAGACCTCGTAGGTGTTGTCAGGGCTGTCGTGACAATTAGAACGACACTAGATAAGTGAAGACATGAAGCGTACTTGATGACAAGAGTGTAGAGGTTGGTGAGTTTCTCAATGGTAGGCCGAGGAGGAAGCTTGAGATGCTTCTCTTCGGCTTCGCCGGTCTTGGGGTTAGTGTGACGGAAGATGAAATGAACCTGCGCGGGTAAAAGCACATTAGATATCGGAATCAAAGCACGATTGCCAACGTGTTCAAGACTCACCTTGGTTCCAGGACATGTCAAGTCGGGACCAAACATGACTACCCAAGGCGTAGTATCCGAAAACTCCTTGCCACTGGTTTGGAAACCATCCTCGAGAAGCTTGAGGTAACCACCACCACAGTTACCGCCCTTCTGGTACTTGACTTCGTACTGAACCACTAAAGGCTCTTTCTTGAAGTCGAGAGGTTTGGAGAAGGGAGCAGAGATAGCATGGTGGGCAGCCTTACTCTTTGCGACGAGACCGAGGTCACCTTCGATGACAGACACCAAAGGCTCCTCGACCTTCCATTCGCCGACGTAACTGAACGTCTCACCACCAACAGGTGTCTTCTTCGTGGCCTCTGAAGGAGTCCACCGTTCAGACCAGTCGTCGGTAAATTGTTCGAGGAAAGGTGCCTTAATCTCAGTAGGCTAAAGCAGAAGAGGAAGTAAATGACCACGTCTTTCGGATGAAAAGCTGAAGACATACTTGGAAAACGGGCTTGTCTTCTGACTGCGCTAGTGCGCCAGTAGCGGCAAGCGCAAGAACAGAGAGCGCAACGCTTCGCATTGTTGTACGAAGGGCGAGAAGATGGAGAGAAGGAGAAGGAGTGAGGGTCAAGTGGGTGTATGAGAAAGAACTTGGACACGTCTAATAAATACCGCCGTATGTTTACTACTGCTTGTTTCGGGAATCACATACGTGGCATGCACGTATGCACATCTCTTCCGCTCATCTTCGGATTTTTATTTACCGCGTTCCTTGACAAATGGTGTCTTGCGAATAACAAAGCGTATTAAATTAGTATTTTACAACTCTACATAATCTATCAACCAAGTAGATCTGCATGTCCAGAGGCAGACAGCGCCAACTGCAACCCAATCGTCAGAAACTCAAACTGGTCAGAAGAAAAGGAAACACTTACAACAAACTCATCATCCAAATACTTGGACACAGCAATCTGATCTCCCAAACCTTTTCGTCGACGAGTCTTGAGCACCAAATCTCTTGCCAATGCTTGTCCCGACGCAGGTTCCAGCGGTCGAAGCTTGATGCTTGTATCCGTGGGATCACCTATTTCATAATCGGTTAGAAACAATCTTGACTGCCTGAATGAAATTGCACTGACCAGGTACAACCGACCAATGATCAAATGTCTGAAGACAAAACGCTTGTCCTTGAGTTGCAGTCCTCAAGTCCGTCTCGAATCCGTTCGCGTCGATTACCGGAATAAGGGCTTTGACAGTATACAGAGGCGACCCGGCCTTGGGTAAATCCTGTGTAACGTGTCCACGACGGCGAGAAAGCACTAGGTAGACAGCCGATATACAATCTGCGGGAGCTTGCACTTCCACGTAGTAGATCGGCTCCATTAGCCTTGGTGTAGCCTGCACAGACGGTCGTCACCGTGTTAAGAGGTTTAGCAGAAAATAGCACCGACCATCAAGAATGAAGAATAGCAGACACGACGTGCGGTGGGTACTATCTGCCCACCTCCTCTGAAGATGGGTTCTTGTGCTAGACTGGCATCCAGCAATCTAAACTTGACGTTCCTCATTGCTGTTGACACCAATAGTCGTCAAAACCAACAACCAACCGAAAATACATATCACTCACGTTCATCACATAAAGGTCCCTCCCTAGCACCCCATCGGAACCCTTGCTTGATATGCTCCTTCACAGTATTCAACATCTTCTTGTCAACCTGTGACGGTAGCGTATCATCGACCAGCACGTTAGGACCATTGTCATCTGGTCCAAAAGCCCATATTGATCGTGAAGCGAGTAAATCCCATTGGTACTTCTCCTGGAAAAACTTGCCACGGTCCTTGACTGACATGTTCATACTGACACGTCCCTTCTCAATATCTTCTGCCACACCCTTCTCCATAGGTTCCGCAATCACAGTGATTTTATTCCTGTGAACAAAGAGGATCATCAATTCAAAAACCCCGGGGCAAGACAAGTAACTCGATCCACGCACTTTTTATTCGGAGTGTCCGCATAACACTTGAGCGCACTCGTCTCAAGCACCGTCTCACAAAACTTGGTCACCGGATCCGAAACCTTGATCTCAATTTCCGAAAACAATCTCCTTAGATCATGCATCACACAATCCAAATACAACTCTCCCGTCCCAATCAACACATGTTCCCCACTTTCCTCTACCTTGGTCGCTACTAATGGGTACGACTTGTTTATCGACCTCAACCCTGACAACATCTTTGGCAACTCGGAAGGTTGGATTGGTTCGATTGCAATCTTCAAGACAGACTCAGTCATATGTTTGATAGGACGGAAAATGTGTAGATCGTCTTGAACATCCACACCGGCCAGTGTAGCGGTTTTAGATATCGAAGCGTCGACACCACCGATGAGAACGAGGTTACCTGCGGGGATTTCGTCGGTAGGGATGAAATAACGAGCTTCGCTGATCCAGAGGTCTTCGACTACGGCTTTCATCATGTCTTCTTCGTCTTCGGGTGAATAGCCTTCTCCGAGGACTTTGATGTCCATGCCTTTGCGTAGAGTTCCGCTTAGGACACGACCGAAAGCTCGGAAGGATTGTGCATCGGTGGTATGATATAGCTTGGCGACCTGAACCATTACGGGACCTGAGGCGTCACACATTTGCATGGATGCAGCTATTTCCGAGGTTTGAGGACCGCTGTAGGTTCCTTGGACCTAGCAGCAAAGGCAACAAAATTAGCTCCGGGACACCAACTAGGACTGAAAGCAAAATCCCCCACCTTGTTAATGGCACCCTCCACTGGACTAGGTATATGTTCCACAATCACATCCACCAGCCCCGTCGAAGGACCGAAGAACTGATCCAACACGGCCTTCAAGAGCGGCCTCACATCCATCTTATACATCACAGGCTTCAATTTGATCCTCAACCCTTCTAGCGTGTCTCGTAAGGAATCCGTCTCTTCACTGAGCACTTGCGAGTAAAGCTTGTAGAGAGGCTCAAGAATAAATTGTACAAAGGACCGGCTGTGTTCGGGATCTGAGGGTTTGCGAGTGAATTTGCGGGTTTCATTGTCGAAATAGATGTCACCCCAGAGACGGTCGGCGAATGCGGATATGTCTACTTTGCCTGGAAAATACGGGCATTGTCAGTGTGTAGTCGAATGAGGGAGAAAGCTTTTCTTTTCCATACCATACGTGTCAGCGTACATCTGCGCAAACGAACGCAGGGTGAAGCACCAGCTCATGTCTGTACTGGCAAAGGCAACATTTCCTCTCTCCGGGCTGAGTCTGAGTTCTGGGTCTGGGTCGATGTTGCTAACGTAGACAAAAATGAACGTCAGTCAGACTTCCCAACATTGCAATCGAAGAAAAACCGACCTAATGAACGTATTTATCTCTTCAATAGTGTGCTTAATCTTGTAATAAGCATCCGTGGGTTTGATCCTCAGCTCAAGAATGAGACGATCAATTTTATTCACCACTAGGGTGATTTTGACGCCTTCCTGGATAGCATGGCGTATAATAGCTTCGGTGCCAACCATCATCTGCGAAAAAAAAGTAGTCAAAACTCAATTTCAAATACAGAGAGTTAGAAAAGCACTTCAACGCACCCCTTCCACAACATCCACTACCAGCAGTATACCATCTACAAGTCTGATTGCTGAAGCAACCTCGTCCACAAGATTGACGTGTCCGGGAGTGTCAATGAGATGGACGAGATGTGACTTTCCGGTCGTTGTTGATAGAATGAGAGACATTGGGGAGGACTTGATAGATATTTCGCGTTCTCGGGACAGAATATGGGTGTCAGTGTAACGCGTCTGTAGTAAAAAATGAATTCCCAGTTTACGACAAAAAATACATCAACACGAACCGGTTTATCCGCATCCCAAGCAAGCTTGTGCGTCTCAAACACCAACATGTCCATCAATGCTGTTTTTCCATGGTGTAGGTGGCCAACTACGGCAACATTGCGTATCATGTCGGGAAATGCGGTCATGTTCAGCAGGAACCTGAACAGACATGGATTAGAAATTTAAACAGTCACAAAACGCCCGCATAACGAAAGAGAAAGATTTACGAAAGAAATAAGGGCCATGTAAAAGCACTCACCCCTTGTCAAACCTCGTCTCCGGCATATCCTTCTCTTCCACAGTCCATTTTCGCACTTTGACAGGCGCAATAATGGGTTCGGACAGTGGTTGAGCATCCTCTTCTTGTACCATCGTTTCGACACCCTCTCCATACACATCCTGAGCCGAAGGGTAATACTGCTTGTCCTCGTGTAAAATGACCGCATTGTGTACCGGTTCTGAGTTAGACGGGTTGCGTATTCAAGATTCATGAATATGAGCATGAAGGGGGTCCGTGATAGGAAGCAATTCCAGAGGCAAAAAAATGAACACAAGACGCTAATTAGAAAGTGTAAGACTTTGACTGTAAGCCCAAAGTACTCACCGTCAACTTCCATCAACGCAGACTCCTCTGGTGCAGGCATAGACTCATCTTCGTCATCGTATCCCTCAAGCCTCGTCGGTCCAACGCCTGCACCAGAAGGTGGAGGCATGAACGGATTTTGTGGCATTTCATCTTCGTCGTCAGAGTCGAGGTCAGCACCAATGTAGTTACCGAATTCGTCGTAGTCATCGAGAGAGGCCATTTTGAGATTTCAAGGGCAAGATGGGGACGTATGTAAAAGGGTTTTGGTACGGGATTGGAGGGGCAAGTTTGAGGGTAAAACTGGAAAGGATATGCTCAAAAGTTTGCCAGAGCTAGTGAGAAAGAGTAGCGAGCTGTTCTAGCTGGCGCTTGCAGTAGTGAGAGCAATAAGTAAAGGGAGCCGGGGAAGCGCAGGACGCGTCAAAACTTCTTCAACTCGATCACGCGGCATTCCGACTCTTTGTACTTGCATATAGATAGCCAATTTGATCTTTTTCATTTACTAACTTGACCTACAATACTACAGAAGTCTTAAAAATCTCAGCCGCATGGGACCATACTATGCAAAAGAAATTCTTTCATGAAGAAAGTTGTAAGGTTACATTTCTTGGTGAGTGCTCAGCGTTTCTTGGTAGTAGTTCAGAACTTCCCCTCCAAGAACTGCAAAATTTCGCTTCCAATGAACTCTCCATGATTCTCCAGCGGGAAGTGTCTACCATCCAAAAATTTGACGACTGCGTTCGGGAGGACCTTCTTGAAAGCCTCAGCACCAGGAGCAACGAAGATCTGATCGTTTTTGCCCCAAATTGCTATGAGAGGAGGCTGGCGAGTACGGAAGTACTCGTGGAAAGCGGGGTAAAGGGTGACGTTGTGTTGGTCTGGGAAGGGTGGTGTGAGTACCAGTGGGTAGAATAGTAAGTCGTCAGGTTGACTCACAATCTAAGAACAAATCCAACTGGATGTCCGCATTGCCTGGACGGTCAAGCAGCGTTTGGTCGAGGTAATAGGTTTCGGGGGGAATCCTCTCGGGATGAGCTTCTCCAGTGACATACTGAGATGTACTTGATCAGTCAATGTCTTTAGCAAGGAAACTAGAGTCTGTACACACCTGCCACTTCGTAGCGTCAAACTGAGTCAAAAATCTGATCTTCTCCCTGTTTTCCTGGGTAGGTTCGGCCCAGTAACGCTGAATGGGAGCCCAGAATTCTCCCAGTCCTTCTTCAAAGGCATTGCCGTTTTGACTAATGATAGCTTTGACAGCAGTTGGGCGAGCTAGAGCAAGCTTCAAGCCAGTAGGAGCACCGTAATCAAAGATGTATACAGCGAAGGAGTCTAGTTTGAGAGCATGGGTAAAGGCTTCGATGGTTTTGGCGATATTGTCAAATGTATATTTGTAGTTGCGCTCCTTGGGGACAGCGGTGAATCCGAACCCAGGCATATCAGGAGCCTAGTAAGCAGAGAAAGGCATAGGTTAGTCAGTTGAAACTTTGGCCAGAAGAGTGAAAAATGCCTATAATAACTCGATATTTGCCACTGGCAGCGAGGATCGTAATCAAATTTCTGAACTGATGGGATGAAGTGGGAAATCCATGCAGCAACAAAATCACCGGGAGGTTTTTGTCCCCTGCTTCGCGATAAAACACTTCGATTCCACCGTCGACTGAGACTTTGGAAACGTTGGTGTGAACAACAGAGGAACTCATGATGGACTTCGGTGTAGGTCGAATGGATCGTTGGGCTGGTTTTAGTTGTAGAAGGAAACTGGAATGCCAGATGGATGGAGACCTAACGACCCAACCTCGAGATTTTATAGGGTACAACGACTCCCCTCTCGCGACCTCGCAAACTCTTGGCCTTCATCGCTTAGCGCGACGCAGAAGCCTAAGAGGTGATGCTTTGTAATTGATCCTCGCTGTTTTAGTGAGGATACGATAGATATCAAGCTGAGGGCTGAATAACGCTGACTGATACAGAGCAGATCTCCAGTGAAAGGTGACTGGCCACGGCAATTTTTGCCTGACGTTGCTTGCTGCTAGTTGCCTTTACTAAATTGTCCGAGCACAGCGGTCACGGTCAGCGAAGGAGAAACGATGGGCATTTTCGCTAGCGATGTGAAGTTGGAACACTTGGAACGTTTGAGTAATTACCCAAAAAGGAAATCTCCTCTTCCGCGGATCGCCTTGCAGCCTCTTGTCTTGCGCCCATTCCAAGAGATTCCAAGCGCATTCTGAATCCGCAGATCCTCTTTACCGGCCAATCAGAGTGGCCAGGTAAACCCATCTAGGATAGTGAACAAAAGTATCGTGCACGCCATTGTAGAGCATTATGTACTTGAAGTTTTGAACCTCAAGCATCTGCATCAAGCTGTGGCTTGAGCAATGAGCACACTATCCTACACTATAACTTGCGTTAGATGATGCTACAATACCCGAAATCTGACAAACGAAGTAACGACTACGATACTGTATACATATTCGACACAAATCCTACTACTGATAGCTAAGTTACATTGGTACTTATGATACAGGTAATTTTGTGTTAACACTATCCAGCCCCAAAGTAGGTACTAGTGTTCTGATTCTCTAAAGACTCAGGATCTCTTTACATAAGAGAGAAAGTCAATGCAAGAGGAATTATGTGTGCTAGACTGTCAATGGTATCTCTAATCAATATCGGATGAAAGATCGAAAACAAAAAAGGCGAGCGTCGAGCTCAAGCTTGAAATCAGGAGAAATATGACCTGGAGATCATATCCGCTCATACATGCAAATGTAAGCCTTAGCCTTGAGCACTTCCTCGAGTGTCGTGAACCTCACAACGGTATCACTGATGTACGCCCACTGTCGTCCGCTCTGGATAGGTAACGGCGCGTTGGGATCAATACCAGCTGGAGGAGTTTTGTCCATGCCGACGTCTTCACTATTAGGAAGAGCGGTGTATGCAATGTAGTGCCCACCGAGCTGTAGCAAACACCAGCGTCAGAGACAAGGAAGGAAGAGTAGACAGTGTGCAAACAAACGCACCATATTCCCGATATGCACCACCACCGCATACAACCGATACATGAACCTCTCCTTCGTCTCCTTCGGCTTCTTCTTTTCCTTCTCCTTCCCCAGTCCCTGGCCCTGACCCTTCTTAACCTCCCTCCCCTTCTTCCCCAACCCAAAATCCTCCTTCTCAGGAGCCATAAACGGCGTCAGATCCAAAAACTCTGGAAATGTAACATAATCATCCAGTTTTTTAAACCCAGAGGAAAATGACATCATCGGCATTTTGGATGATACTTGTTGGAAGCGTTTTAAATGAATAACAAGGATAGGTGGAGGAGTTGAGATGAGATAGCGCTTATACGCAGGTCGCATAATCGTTGGTTTGGGTAGCTTGGATTTTTTTGGTTTACTTGATCGGGAGGAGGAAGCTTGGGAAGCGGCTGAGGTATCGTCGGAACGTGAGATTTGCATGGCTGGGGCTGAGATTCTTTGTTGATTATGAACTGAGGAAGAGGACTGGCTGGTGGTTGACTCCTTCGCAGGAGATACTGATGTCCATGCTGAAGATTCGACAGAACGCACAGAGACAGACGCAGCAGTGCTAATGGATGTGGTGTCACTGTTATCGTCACTGCTATAGTCAGTGGTGCTTGGTGTTGTGCATTCATCGTGTCGCCTGCGATAGTGGTCACCGTCAACGCCAGTGGAAGACGTAGTTGATGAAAGTAAAGAGTCCTTGGATTGTGACACGATGTTGTTCGGGATGTATTCTCCTTTAATCGCAGCGAATCCAATATTACCGGGTCTCGCGGTTAACAGTGTCGGCGAAGGAGGCACAGAATTATCTGCTGAATCTGAGATGCCACCAGAAACTCCATTGACAGCACGAGAAGAAGGTTGGACTGTCAGTACGGGTTTCGATGGAACAGGGATACTATCACCATTGACTTGACCAGTCAATGAAAACCCATCACTGACGTTCTGATGCGCATAGAGCATCGAAGTGGTCATGGGATGGGGAAGGATCGAAGGGGAAGCTGGTGCAGACGAAGTTTGTCTTAACCGTCTCTCATTCCCATCTTCGGTTGTTGTTGATTCCTCCGAAGCTTTGGTAGAAAAGTCTTCGTCATCGCCGTCATCGTCATCAACGCCACTCTCATCTCCGTCTCTGCCGTCTTCATCACTCTCTTCCTCCTCATCATCCTCTTCTTCTGGTTCGTCATCACTTTCTTCATCCATCTGCTCTCTCCGCTTGCGCCGTTCCTCTCGCCTTTCTGCCCTCGCACCTTCCTCATACCAACCATTAGCAATCTTCCAACATCTTCTGCACCCAACCATATTCTCCCCATCCAGCACCTCTACTGAAGTAAACATCTTCAGACACTCCTCAACACCAGGTAGTGGTAACTGCCCCAGTCTCATCCATAGATTATTGGCCAACGCATTCGCATTCGAGTATGTTTGAGAAGAATGTGGTTGGGAGCCAGGACTGTTTGCAGGCACTGCAGATGAAGACGAGCCCAAACTATCCGTGTCAACATGAGTGAAAGATTCATGGTGGAGAAATCCAAAAGGATGACTGTTCGTCACAGGCGCTGCAGTAACATCTGCCATGATAGCCCTGAGATACTCTGTCTCTGCTCTGGATGGTTTGGGAGGTTTTGGTGACCTGCTGCGTTGAAACATGGGTAGAGTGGGAATGGCAGCGGACGATCCAGTGGGTGATAGGGAATGTGGCCGTGACTTCTTTCTTCCTTAAATCAGCTTCACCGTCACCCTCTTTGTTATCTTCAACACCGGAGTGAGAGTGACGTTCTGGCGATATGGAAGGACGAGAAAGCTTAATTTGAGGAGCAGAACTAGAGTTGGGTGATATAGATTCCCTGGTGACTTCGCTGCTTTTGCGTGTACGTGATCGCGAACGCGCCTTGCCCGATTTCTCCTTGTTCGTTATCCCAACAGTAAGACTTATCCGTCTTCCAATACGTGCCCACCCATCACCATTCTTGGATTTGGACTTGTCCTTGTCTTTTTCCAACCTCTCGATTTTCGGCACATCAACAAACTCGATTTTCCTGTCATCGGGTGAAGGAGGCATTGAGCCAGGAGAAGGAGGAAGTGGTTTATCTCGGGAAGACATGAAGACACTTCGGTTGGAGCATCTTGAGAGTCTACAATGACAGCTTCTTCATCTTCGCTTTCGTGGCCATTGGAACTCTTCATCTCATCCAAGCTTCGTCTCCTGGAAATGACAAGTAAAGGATCGTGGTCGTCTAGTCCACTGTGTGCCGGACTGGGAGGAACAGAAGACGGACGGATGGGGATGGGCGTCTCTATCACTCCCAGCTGCTTCTCGCTCGCATCTGAGGGGCGTGCAGGGTCTTCTTCGACCACAACTCCAGGGACAGAATGATCACTATCCGACACCTTCCTCGAATGATCGCCTTTATGCTTCGACCCCCCATACCCATTTTCCTCGCCAACTTCTTTAAACGATCTCTCTTCTTCTCCTTTGCATAGTCTTCCGCCTTCAGACTCAAGCTGAGATCATTAAAATCCTCGAAAGTCTGCGATATATGTTTACATTTCTGGCAAACCAGAATGCTCGTCAGCTTGCCACCAAATAACATGTCGGAGAGCGACATGAGCTGAATCTCTTCGGATTCGCCCTTGTCATCTGTCTCATGATTGCCTTTCCCACCCAAGTTAGTTATAGTCGTCCGTCTCCGCAATGACTTGCGTTTAGATTTGGGGGGCGGAGGCTGCCGCTTTTTAATAACCTGCAAATAGAGTTAGTGCCATCTATAGTCAGTCGCAGTACGTGTCGATCACATACGTCAAACTCCTCCATACGCATAGCATCCAAGAGGATCCGCAGAAATTCGTGAGCATCTTGCTGCGCAAAATCCAGGTACTGGTCGTATTTCTGGCCGAGCGCATTTAGTAGTGCTCTGTATTGAGTCAGACTGAGCAAACCGAATGATCAAAGAACGGATGGGCACGTACCTAGGGCTCATACTCTCTCGCCGCCGATGTCTCTGTGCCTCCCAAGCTCTGTACATGATACCGACAAACACATCTCCGATAGGCATGCCAGCATCCCATTTCTGCTCGTATATCCCACCGAGCTCGTGTCCATTTGTTAATTGTGGCGATCTCTGAGGTGCAATGGTTGTGACTGAATTCCGCTGTACACGTTCTGGTATGGGTTCAAAGTGGACGAGATTGGATAGAAGCCTAGTTGCGATCAACTATGTCAAGGAAATGAGAAAGATGTCAGGCACGAGTCGGTGACACGTACGCCCTGAAGAACCGAGTTCATGAAACAAGTATTTCCATGATTGATGAGACCAGGAGGGAGATAGGCGAGTTTCTCCTGTTCCTCCTGTTGTTTCCGAGCTCGGTACAACTCTTGAGGGGTAGGAGACTTTGCTTTGACCATGATACAGGTTCTTTGAGAGTAAGAATGTGAAAGAGTGGACTGAGTGGTGGTGGAGATAAACAAAGAGGAAAGACTGCGGTAGAAAGAACAAACGATGGTTTGGAACTGCTCATCAAATTACTGCTAACCTTGTCGGCCGGCGCGCCGGTATGCTTCCGGTAAGTCTCTTTGACTGAAAACACCACAATGGCCTCTCTTTCAGACGATACTCTCCGCAGGGTACGTCAATATTTACCTATCTTATGTAGTTTTCCATCTAACCTTTTCTAGATCCTTATCCAAATCCAACAAACTGCAATAACATCTCAAAAAGCATTAAGTCTCTCTACGCAACAAACTGCAGCCAAGGAACGCGAACGACGAATCCTCCAACTTACCATGGAGGAGATTGGTGGCTTGGAAGATGATGTGAATCTGTACAAAGGTGTCGGAAAGATGTACGTTCCTTTTCGACTCCATCCAAACTTATCTCAATTACCAAACAGGTTTATGATGATGCCTCGGAAAGAGATGGAACAAGAACTCAAATCCCAAGAAAAGGAACTGTCGGATGACATTAACAACCTCAACAAGAAAGTAGGGACCGCGTTTTGTCGCGTCTTCGTCTTGGCCTGACCCATCCCTGCAGACAAAATATCTTGAAAAGCAATACAATGAAGCACAAGCCCAACTACGAGACATCGTCAGTTATCCACTACTCCTTATCCTGCTGCTTCCTCACAATACGTTTTGTAGTTCCACCATGCTCCTAAAGCTTCATAATGACCTGTACCCTTTCAATACCGAGATTGTACTCATAGCTGTATTCCACATAGACTCATCGCACATCCATTTGCTGACGGTTTTTATCGGGAGAACGCATATCCCCAGTCCTCCACCTCGCACCTAAGTCAACTTGCTGACGGTTTATCGGGACCGGCAAAAATATAGACATATCCCCAGTTCTCCACCTCAGTTACAGTCAGTCACTCGGTCAACTCGCTGACAGTTCATCGGGAAAAATATATACCTCAAGATTCCGCTCCATCATTCCTCGGATCCTGTGGCCTCGGATCCGATCTTATTCCTCTAACTTACATACCTCTACGGAAATGGCTTCCGGTGGTTCGACATCCGGCCTTACTCGGAACTCTTTACACCCATTAGAAATTTGATAGTACTACACTTTCATAGTTGGTCCACACGATACAAATACAGACGCCTACACTACACATATTTATGGTCATGATAACTTACAAATTACAGGATCCGTTTTCAATCAAAGTTGATGACGACCTTGAGCGCATTGTTCTTGGCAGCAGCACCAAACGTACCGTAGGCACTCTGCACATCGCTGAATTTGAAAGTATGGGTGAGGAGAGCCTGTGGGTCGACACGTCCACCTTCCACAATCTTGATGAGCTGAGGAATGGTGATCGCGTCTACAAGACGAGTGCGGATGGCTGTAAAAACGACCGGAATCAGTACGATAACATACTATAAAAGTAGGACGCAAGTCTCTGCTCGCAGAAATACGCACTCAAATTCATACTCCAAAGCCTCTCCAAGTGAATATCCGCCTTTGTCCCATGCACGCCCACATTCGCAATCGTTCCCCCAACAGCAACGATATCCTGACACAACTCAAACGTCTTTGGAACACCCACTGCTTCAATGACCGTATCAACCCCACGTCCGCCAGTGATGTCCAAAATTTGCTTGACGGTGTCAGGTCCCGATTTGACTGTGTGAGTGGCACCGACGGATTTAGCTGTTGCGAGGCGGTTTTCGTCGAGATCGATCATGATGAGTTGGGATGGGGAGAAGAACTGGGCTGTAAGAAGCGCTGAGAGACCGACGGGACCACCACCTGCAATAGACAAAACCGAAATAATGTCGTGGTTAGGGGGTAAAGAGACGAATACTGATAGGCAGGCATAAGAAGAACGCACCAATGACAGCAACTGACGACCCAGGCTGTACGTTCCCATTAAGCGTACCACATTCATACCCGGTAGGAAGCGCATCACTAATCATCACCAAAGCTTCCTTGCTTACTCCCTTCACATTCGCCGAATGCAGACTCGTATCCGCATAAGGAATCCTAACATACTCGGCTTGAGTTCCATCGATGGTGTTCCCGAGTACCCAGCCACCGTCGGTACAGTGAGAAGGCATACTGCGACGGCAGTATTCGCATGTTGCGCAGGCGGTAATGCAGCGATGATGACGTTGTCACCGGGTTTGAAGGTGTTTACGGCGGCACCAACTGATTCGACGATGCCGATGCCTTCGTGGCCGAGGATACGTCCTTCTGCGCAAGTAGGGACGTCTCCTTTGAGAATGTGGAGGTCAGTGCCTATGGAATAAAGGACAATCATTAGCGATGGGAGAGGTTATTTGAGGCGCTGTTGAGTCTCACCGCAGATAGTTGTCTTCAGCATCTTGACTACAGCATCTGTAGGTTTTTGAATCGTAGGCGTAGGGCGCTGCTCAACGACAGCCTTTCCAGGGCCTCGGTATACGAACGCGTTCATAGACATGTTAACCACAGAAACGAGAAGCCTGTAGAAGGGATTAGCAGGCGTATTGAATGAACTCCATAGAGAAGATGCTCACAAGCTGGAGTAGGATGAGAGAAAAAGGTAGGACAAAGTAAGACAAGGGTCAAATGCTGCTCTTATGGGTTCTCTTTCGGTCTGTAAATCAAATTCTGGGATCCCATGAATGGTCAGCGGCTGGGAGCGACGGTCCTATGACATCTATTCTAGCCATGAGACCTGAAGCTGAAACAGTGCAAGAAGAATCTTCCGAGACTCCGGGAGCCAGTCTGAGTAGATACAGAATCAGGAAATATAAGGCCAACATAGGGCCAGAACCAAGTTCGCGGCTTGACACCGTTGAAGATCGTCTGAGAAATGCGGATTCTGAGAGTTGTTAAATAAGTTGTCAAAGTCAAACCACCATCCTGAGAGTTGGAAGAGTAAGAATGGACCGACTGGCTGCGCGCGGCCAGCGGGACTTCAGGACACGAGTGTTTTGGGATACGATGGGTTGGGTTCCGGCACCGTCAACGGTGAACCCCCAGTTGGAAAGAAGGATGAGTAACGCAACTGAGACCATTCACTGGGAATTCTTTTAAGTGACCTGGTCTCATGGAGTTGGCCTTCGAGAACAGTAAGGCGAATGCCAGAGTGCTTGCTGGACCGGGAGAAGGTGTAGACTTTCTTTGTCAAGCCAATGCCAATGCCTGCCGAGGGATTCGGAGAGTCCCAATGCCTAGTAGGGGTAGTGACATATGTAACCTTGCCTATTTTGATCTGCACCCGCACCCCAATCTAATCTTTCTCTCTCTCTCAAGTGCTCCAGTAATCACAATCAAGTAGGACTGAACACCGTTAGTACAACCAACATACATGTACCCAGCAGCCTCATTGGCTATTCCACAGAGGCAAACGGCAAATTAATGTCAAAAATCGTTTCTTCGGGATATCAACGTATATCAACTCTTTCCTTCGGGTCCACACATCTACTACAGTGAAGCTAGTCTGCTAGCTTGAGTCTGCCTAGGACTCTTCGCACCTTTTTCACGAGGAGATCCTGAAAATTAAATAGATGCCCCGAAATAGCAATGCCATGCGCCTTACTCGTGTTTCTCAATAGCTTTGCTTTCTACTCTCAAGGTGAGTTTGCCAGCGAAAGTTGCTGTGTCGTTGAAGGTACTCAATACATCTTATGGTCTTCGCAGTTTGACGAATCATGCGCCTGCTGAATACTGAAACCTTACAACTTCACGAGTTCTACTCCGATATCCCTACCTATGCCATCCTATCTCATACATGGGGCAGTGAAGAAGTTACATTCCAGGATATGCAGAACCCTCAGGCTGCAGAGAGGAAGGCTGGCTACGCGAAGGTCTTGGGAGCTTGTGGTCATGCTCGAAAGTACAATTTCAAGTGGATTTGGATCGACTCGTGTTGCATCAACAAGGAGAGTAGCGCAGAGCTTTCAGAGGTCATCAACTCGATGTATGGGTACTACGGGGACTCAGAAGTCTGTTACGTGTATTTGTCTGATGCCTCGAGTGTAGAAGATCCCAGGGATGTGCAGTCTGGCTTTAGAAAGAGTAGATGGTTCAAGAGAGGTTGGACGCTTCAGGAGTTGCTTTCTCCTCGCTACGTCGTCTTCTTGGGAAAGGATTGGGAAGAAATTGGAACGAGATGGAGTCTACGGGACGCCATATCCGCGTTGACGCGCATCCCCTCCCGCGTCTTCGAGGACGGTGATATGACGAGGTACAGCATAGCTCAGAAGATGTCATGGGCGGCTTTTAGGGAGACGACGAGGCCGGAGGATCAAGCATATTGCTTGATGGGACTATTTGGAGTCAATATGCCGCCTCTCTACGGTGAAGGTCCTGTCAATGCGTTTATGCGACTTCAGCAGGAGATCATCAAGGTTTCTGATGATCGTAGTATCTTTGCGTGGATCGCACGGATTGGGAGAAAGGATCCAGAGGGCTGTTTGCCAAATCTCCCTTTGAGTTCAGAATGTCCGGAGAAGTTGTGGCGTCGGAGACGGATACCATTGACGAAATTTCATCGTATTCTTTCGCTAATAATGGTTTACACATACACCTCCCTCTCGAGGAAGTCCCATACCTCCCCGCTGACGACGGTGAGGGCCCAGTATTCCTCGCATCGCTCCACTGTCGATCTCAAATAGATGGCTGTTACCTATCCATCTATCTTCGCAAGATAAACGGTCGACGATATGTTCGTTGTCGTGCAGACAAGTTGGCTCTCACTTTTGCACCTCCTGCACCAAACTCTTTACAAGACCTGATTGTGAAGGAGAACAATCATATTCCATCCTTCACTCCGCGTCAAGAGAGGGTTGTCAAGGAGTTAGTGGTTAGTGTCAAGCTTTCAGACACATTGACTCGGAACTGCCTTGTCTTTGATGGTAGCCAGGACATCGAAGGTCCCGTACTTTCTCTGTCGCGAAATTGGGTTCCCAGTCTTTGAAATATGGAGTTCGCAGTCCCAGTGGCGCCTCGCAAACCTCTCTTTTCTTAACGTTACTACACGTTCGGAGTAATATACTAGACTTGGGGTTGCGCATGGAAATTCTAGGCGAAGTTGGACAAGCTACAAACTTGAAGATACAATAATTCTTCCTTTGGAGAATAGGTGATCTGGTATCGTTTCAGATACCGGAACACGGGAGAATATACAGAGAAGATCGTCGAAATCGTCTACCTTTCTCAAGGAGATGCCCTTACTGCTTTGACGAGGGAGCTGACGCCACCAGCTGCGGGTTTTATAGTGCCGGTCAAAGCAGCGGGTTTGAATCAATTCGCCAGTCTTCAACAGATTTCTTCCCTCGATTTCTTTGACGTGGACTGCGGTCCTGACCAGCAATTTCTTTCCTTTCAGGCGTCCACTTTCAGAATCCTTACATACAAATTATTAACCAGCTGAAGAAGACGCAGCGAAATACTCGACGTGGCTCTTGGATTTCGAGGAGTTGTACCGTGGGTGCATATATCTTGGTTTCGGGCAAAAGTTTGAGGTTGACGGTCAGGAATGGGATTTGGCCGCCTATCTAGACGCTCGTGAGTCAGAGAACAGACCACTGGCCAGAGGAGCTCCAAACATCGTCAATGACATTGTATTACCTGACCTATTCTTCATGTATCAAAGTCACTATTGAAGCCAGAACAACCATTCAGCTTGGCTCTCACCTTTTGCGAGTCGACTTTCCATGGACTTAAATTTCCAGGTAGCTATCACTAGTACAACCTTACTTACCGTAAATAAATCTACATGTACAACAAGACAATGAATTTGAGGTTGAGCCGTCAAGTCGTCGATGGTGATTACAGGTACTCCAAACTCTGCCCTGTAGGCAGTTCAACCCAGTTGCAATTACCATACCCACTACCATTCAACAAATAGTAATTAGATGTAAAATAACCCTCGAGTACAACAACTTATACAAGTACTCAGAGATGTGTTGAAACGAAAAACCCAAAAGTGAGTACAGCCCAAGAGTCTGAAAGTGTTAAAAAGTCCAGCCTGGGGACCAAACCGCTCAGCTGCGCGAACCCGTCGACGTCTGCCCATTTCAGACCCGCACCCCAATCCAGTCTTTCAGTGCTTCAGTGACCACAATCAAGTAGGACTGAAGACCGTTATTACAGCCAATATACCTAACAACCTCATTGACTATTCCACAGAGGCAAACGGCAAATTAATGTCAAAAAATCGTTCTTTCGAGTATCAGCTCTTTCCTTGACCGTTGGCCCGCGTCGGGTCTCCACATCTACTACAGTGAAGCTATGCTAGTTTGAGTCTGCCTAGGACTCTTCGCGCCTTTTTCACAAAGAGATCCTGAAATAGACGCCCTGGAATAATAACAAGCGCCTTACCCGTGATTCTCCACAGCTTTGTGTTGGATTTTGTATTTCGATGATGAGCTTGGAAGCTCGTAAATTTTATTTGTAGATACGTAGCCCCTATTTTTGTAGTATTTAGTGCGTTGTTTCGGATGTTTCCGCATCCGATTGTCCTTGCTTCCCTCTAGCAGGACAATACTCGTTCACTTGCTGTATTTCTCTCTCACTCGCTAGGTCTCGCAACGACTGTAAACGACTATTTCAACACTTTGCTTTCTACTCCCAAGGTGAGTTTGCCAGCGATAGTTACTGCATCGTTGAAGGTCAACGCATCTTACGGTCTTTCGCAGTTTGACGAATCATGCGCCTCCTGAACACCGAAACCTTACAACTTCACGAGTTCTACTCTGACATCCCTACCTATGCCATCCTATCTCACGCCTGGGAGAGAGAAGAAGTCACCTTCCAGGATATGCAGAACCCTCAGATCGCAGAGAGGAAAGCTGGCTACGCGAAGCTCCGGGACTCTTGTGCTTATGCTCGAAAGTACAATTTCGAGTGGATCTGGATCGACACATGCTGCATCAACAAGGAGAGTAGTGCAGAGCTTTCAGAGGCCATCAACTCGATGCACGGGTACTACGGGGACTCAGAAGTCTGCTACATATACTTGTCTGATGCCTCGAGCGCAGAAGATTCCAGGGACGTCGAGTCTGGCTTTAGGAAGAGTAGATGGTTTAAGAGAGGTTGGACGCTTCAGGAGTTGCTCGCTCCTCGCTACTGCGTCTTCTTGGGAAAGGATTGGGAGGAAATTGGGACCAGATGGAGTCTACGGGACGCCATATCCGAGTTGACGGGCATCCCCTCCCGTGTCTTCGAGGACGGTGATATGACGAGGTACAGCATAGCTCAGAAGATGTCATGGGCAGCTTTCAGGGAGACGACGAGGCCAGAGGACCAAGCGTATTCCCTGATGGGGCTTTTTGGAGTCAATATGCCACCTCTCTACGGCGAAGGGGCTGTCAAGGCGTTTATGCGGCTTCAGCAGGAGATCATCAAGATCTCTGATGATCGCAGTATCTTTGTATGGATTGCGCGAATTGGAGAGAAAGGACCCAGAGGGCTGTTTGCCAAATCCCCTTCGAGTTCAGGATGTCCGGAGAAGTTGCGGCGTCGGAAACGGATACCTTTGGCGGAAACTCATCGTATACTTTCGCTAATAATGGTTTACACATACACCTCCCTCTCATGCGAGTCCCGCAATACCCCAGTGACCAGCTCACGCGCGACTATGACTCACAGCACCACTTCCTCGCGTCGCTCTATTGTCGATCTCAAAAAGATGACCGATACAAGTACCTATCCGTCTATCTTCGCAGGATAGACGGAACAAGGGTCCACAATTTGTTCGTTGTCGCGCGACGAGTTAGTTCTCACTTCCGCACGTCCTGGAGAGCACCCTTTTCAGGTGCGGGACCTGGTTGTGAAGGAGAACAATCATATTCCATCCTTCGCTCAGCACCAGGAAAGGGATGCCGAGGAGCTAGTGGTTAGTGTCAAGCTTTCAGACACAGTGACTCGAAACTGCCTCGTCTTTGATGGTAGCCAGGACATCGAAGGTCTCAGTACTTTCTCTGTCGCGAAATGCGGTTCCCTGTCTTTGAAATATAGAGTTTGCAGTCCTAGCGGCACCTCGCAAACCTCTCTCGTCTTAAAGTTACTACGTGCTCAGAGCAATCGACTGTCCTTGGAGGTCACGTATGAAAATCCTAGCGGAGGTCTACCCGACTATGTTGGTTCCTCGGACCACGAACTTGCAGATACAATAACTCTTCCTTTGATGAATGGTGGCCTGGTATTGTTTCGATGCCGGAACACAGGAAAATGTATGGAGAAGAACCTCGACATAATCTACCTTCCTCGAGGAGATGCCCTTGCTGCTTTGAAGAGGGAGTTGATGCCACCAGCTGGGGATTTTATAGTGCCATTCGAATCATGGCCTCACGAATATCCCACCAGATCAGCACTTCAAGTTCAGTGGATTTCTTCCTTCGATTTCTTTGACGTCACAGCAGCGGGTTTGAACCACTCCACCAGTCTTCAACGGATTGCTTCCCTCGATTTCTCTAACGTGGACTGCAATCTTGACCAGCAATATGTTTCCTTCCCGACGTCCACTGTCAGAATCCTTACATATATGTTTGCTGGGTGGGCGTTGCCGGTATTTGACGTGGCTCTTGGATCTCGAGGAGGTGTACCGTGGGTGCATATATCTCTCTGTGGGCAAAAGTTCGAGGTTGACAGTCAGAAATTGGATCTGGTTGCCTATCTAAACATTGTGAATCGGAGAACAGACCACTGGCCAGAGGAACTCCAGACTTCGTCAATGACAGTGGTCATCCCTAGGAATTATCATCATTCAATGACAGTCATCCCCTAATGATTCTTCTCCCTTCACGGTCACCGTCTCCATTGAAGCCATTCGGCTTGGCTCTCACCTTTTGCGATTTACATGACTGAAATTTGGGACCATTAGCCTTCCACTCAATGACCATCATCATCTAACCCAAAAAAATGAATCCAGCCCCTTCCCGGCGTCCTTCTCCTCTGAAACTTGGTACACTCACTCTCTCACTCCATCAAGTCTCTCTTACATCTCTTGTAGCGAGATACACGGTCCTTGCTAGTCCTCGCTGTCGACAACGTCGAGCTGCAGCCCCTAACCTTTCCCTCAAATTCCGTGTGACACACCCACCAAAACGTGGCCAGGAGCCAATCAGCCCTCTGCGATTCCTCAGTGTAGGTCGACTCAAACGCGTCGTCCGCCTTCTGCACCGCACGTAAGTCTCATTTCTGGCTACCAGAACACACTACCTCCTCTCTAACTCATCCCACACCCATCCCTCCCATCCCCACACCCCACGCACGCACACACACCCTAAAAAATTCCTCTGCCTACGAGGTGTATAGAAAAGAAACTCTTCTCCCTACGAGGTGCATAGACCCTATCACAAGCTTCTGACGCTCCCTCTGAATCCGTCGTAGCGTTCTCTGACGCGCGTCTAAAATGAAAAACTTTCTTAACCGACTGCGCCCTCTGACGCAAGTCATCCTAAAATAAAAGCCTCTCAATCCGTCGTAGCGTTCTCTGGCGCGCGGCTAAACATACACGCTCTCTCTACTGCACTGCCCTTACGCCTCTTTGAATACAGACGATGATACTGCAACCAACGGTGGAATTTGGATTTCCTTTCTCATGGATACGCTACTAGTACTTAGACTTCCGATTCTGGTTCGTATTCAGATATTTTTACTTGATACATTTACAGCTATTTCAAGTATATTAGGCGCGACCAGTTTTTTTTTCCCGCGTCTGGAAACCCTCCGGCCCAACCTTCCGAGTATTCTAAAATTCTAGATGGCCACGAGAGCAGTTCTTTTTTAATACCAGGACCTACCTATCGATGCACGCTACCCAAATGTCCAAGAATCGTTTAAAAATCTATAGAATTGAGGGCGATAGAGCCTGCGGAAGATTGGCTCGGAAGATTTTGACAGATTTTGACGCGTGAAAAAATTGGGTCGCGCCTTACCTGAAATTATTTGGTGGCTATCTATCTCCTGTGTAGTCTTCGCCGTCCTTGCGGCGGATTGTCGATTATGTAGCTAGTGGTTAGTCCCGGGGAAGATGATGTATTACCTAAGTACATCGGGATGCTTCCCGGAACCCGGCGTTTCAGCACTTGAACCCATGCCGTGGTAATAAAATCCTCCTCCTCCTCCTCCAAGTAGCTATCACTAGTACAACCTTACTTGCTGTAGATAAATCTACATGTACAACAAGGCGACGAATTTGAGGTTGAGTCGTTAAGTGGCAAGTCGTCGACAGTACTACAGAAAACTCTGCCCTGTAGGCAGTTGTAATTGCCATACCCTGCTACGTATACCATTCAAAGAATAGCAATTCAATGTAAAATAACCCTCGAGTACAACTTGAACAAGTACGTCGTCATCGTCTGTCCGTCCATCGTCCGGTGACAGTCCGAGTTGTAAACCAAGTCATCTATTCGCGATCGTCCAACAAGTCCATCCACATTACCAAATTACGAAAAGTCCATCCATCCACAAGTCCCAGACCCAATCCTCTCACTCACCCCTTATCTTCTTCACTCCTCACTCCTCACAAACACCCAACAAAACTCTATCCAATATCACCAAGGCCAAATGGACATTACACGCCTTACTTGATAGGGGTTCTATGGCTGCTTCAAGTGTCGCTGATGGGTCTGGGCCGAGGAGGGGAGGAGTGGTGATGTGGATGTAGGCAACGGTGTCCTCGGTTCGGGGGTCTATGCATCTATGGCCGGAAATATCAAACGGGTATCAGCCATAAAAACCAGAAAGTCATGCCTTCATAACCACCATTGCTTCCCAATTGATCCAAAATCATCTTTTGTATCACATCGTTCGGAAGGATCTTTAGTAGAATTTCACGAACGATGACCCTTTCGGATTGCGGTGCGTATTCTTCGGTGGGTAGACAGACTTTGAGGATCAAGTCTACTATCTGACGGATATATTCAGGGTCTATGACTCCTGCAGATATGGCCATGTGGGGTGGAAGTGATGAAATAACTGAGGAAGAGAGAGCGCCTCCACTAGCGTATGAAGTGGATACTTTGGACTCTGGAGGCAGCGTTTCGGTAATCGCGGTAGTGGGCAGTGATGATGGTGGGTATGTCCCGGAAGATGAGAGTCTTTGTTCGAGGACGCGAAAGACATGGGTAAGTATTCGAGTTATTTCTGGGAAAATTTGTAGTGTACTGAAATGTATGCCCTCAAACTACGAGCACAATGAAAACAAATCCACAAGCGACTGCGAACAAGCAATCATGCTCAACTCTTGCAAGGACGACACAACCCGCCTCTCCGTTACCCCACCAATGCCTCAAAACGAAACCCAGCGGCGAAGAAAACGAGTTGCGTTGCTATTCCACGAACGTAACAGTCCTCGGGTGTAGGAGAGAAACCAACGAGGCCTTGACAATGTTTGTGGGATGGAATCAGGTAGGTCGCAACACAAGAGGACTGAGGCACGCAGACTGAAGACGTTTTGCCAATGAGAGTTATATGCGTACGGAAGCTGTTTGATCGCAGAGATAGAGTACGACGATGCGTTGAAAAAATAAGAAAACAGAAAAGGCTATTTAGGGCAGGTCTATCGCTGATTCCAACCCTATATTAGGGTCAGGCCACTTCACCGACATAAAAAAAAGAGCCACCAGCCAGACTGCTAGACTTGGCTGGTGTGAGGAAAATATTATGACGGTGCATAAGCCGGCGCCTCAGCTTATACAGATCGTAGACACCCTCTGTTATACACAGTGATGGACAAGGTCGCCGTGCAATGAAGGGTCTCTACAGCCCACAAACCCCTACAAGCCTCAGGATGGGACATGAGGCCTCACGAGGCTTGACAGGGTTTGCGCCATCCAGAATTATGAACCATAATGATGTTGAGGAGGAAGTCTTATAGTTCTCATGTCGTGCACGGGCCAGTTGATGGTTATGGACAATGACAGTGCCACATATAATTGAAAGGGACTGCACTGTCTGCAGACTGCATATGTATTCTCCACGAAAGTAGCCATGGACGACGTTGGATTGGGGTTGCACTAATTGACAGGCCAATTCATCAGAATCGAGGACGAACAGCTTTGCGTGTTATCCATTTACGTCTTCTCTCTAAGTGTATTAGCAACTCTATGAAGACAGGTAAAGTATCTTACGGTAGATAAAGGAAAGATACTTTTACACGGAGAAGCTCAACCCATTTACCATGAAACTCATACACTCCTAAAAAACACCGCGCCTCCAGCTGATATCCACATCGTCCTGGGGACAACTCCAGCAAAAAGCGCTCCTGCCCCTTCTGTCGTGTAGATGAGGCGAAAACGCTTCAGGAGGGTTATCCTTGGGGGTGACGGTGAAGCAGAATTGGAATCTGTTGGCTTCTAATGCAATTGCGCAAGAATTGAGCATTGAGGTCGCAAAATATCAAAATTAGAAGAAAAAACACACTTTTAGATCAAGCATGATCCTGGTTTTCAGCACGTCCAAAGGAGTAGTCAATGCTGCAGCTACACCTCCTGCAATACTCCCACAGACAGCTGCTTCATGTGCATATAACTGCTTATGTTCTCGCTTTGGTGACAAGTATAATGCCAGTTTGTATTTGAGGAATTCGTAGAGGGGGAACTGAAGCGATGTGAACGGGATCTGAAAAAAAGAAATGTCAACGTCGGTCTGATACCTGGTAAAAAAAGGAACGGACGCACTTCACGCATGATAGTAATCCCAAATCCTCGATAAAACCCAGACAGTCCTTCGTGCGCCCAAACGAGTTTTGCAGCACCCCAAGAAGACTGGGCAAGAGCTCCGTACGAGGATGTTTGTGTTCGAGTTTTAATGACTTCTGTTGGTACGCGGACGAGACAAGCCGCCTGTGGTGGTGACGGTCGACGTTTCGTGCATTGGCAGAGAACAGAAAACCGATAAAGAGAAGGAGTGTAACGACATGAATCAACGATTTCTCCAGCGGCCGATGGGTGAAAATGGTCGTACGACTTCTCCTATTGACGCGGATATCATATGGTTGAGAGGCCCTTGAAAAGGGAGGGTTTTCTTCATAGTGTCATAGGTTGAGAAGAATGTGGCAGCTGTAATAGAACTTGAGCTTGAGCTTTACGTGGCCGTCAAGGAAGAGTGCAAAGTACCTCCAGGCGCACTTCCAACAACGACACTCCCTACGCCTTTGTAGATTCCAGAGAATCCTCCAGCGCGTGTAAAACCTTGTGCGGATTGTAGTCTCGTTTTGATGGTGTCTATAGGGAAGAAAAGAAGGTCGACGGCGGTTCCTGCTGCACCTCCAGCCTTGAAGACGGGATATGAGCAACATGGTATAGGTTCACCACATAACACCTACTATAAGAGACTGGACGAAAGTAGGCTTGCGTTCATGGGCCATAGATACCTTCTAGACACTGAAAATGGTGGTCAGCGGATGAGAGAGACAGGAAGTGCTCTAGTCGTGACCGCGAAGGTCAAAAATAACGTGAGTCAAAAAAATTTGCCCTCCTTTTCTTCACTTTGACTAGCGAACATGGACGATTTGTTGGAAAAACCTAGCTCTGAGCTCGTCAAGAAACCTTTTGGAGACGACGTGGATGCTGACGGAGATGCCGAATCATCTGGAGACGAGGAAGATGGTGGACTAGACTGGACAAAACTTCTGTATGTGAGTCCGGCGATTGTGTTTGTCGTATCTCAAAATTGGACTATTTTATTTGGATTTTAGGCCTAGCGCTGCCCGTCCTGTGATACCTAAACGAGGCGAGAAAGAATTCGAGCCTTCCGCAGAGGGAGGATCAAATTTGCAGCAGCACATTTTGCAAAAGTCACGAAATGCCATGCTTGAAGCCTTACGAGCTACACGGTCTACCACAGGGTGTGTATTTCTGGATTACTTATTTGTAGTGTTCTTACAGATTTGCTGCAGTAAAAATATGAGTTATGGAATCTGGCATCCTTCCCTTTCTCGAGTATCGGTACCCATTACTCGTGGGCAGATGATGCAGAGCATCGGGCACACGGTTCCACGAGCCTGTACAGAGGGTTTTATAACGAAAACCCAGAAGCGACTGGAACTGCTACCAGAGGAAGCGATATATCTTATAGAACGAGGATCCTTGTTTTGTTGGAAAGAATCTACGTTGGATCTCAGTGCAGTTAAATCTGAGGTCTTCGAGATGGTGGGAGGCAGTCCCATGACTGTGCAGCAGGCATATAGTGAAATGCTAGGGAAAGAGAATCTAACTCTGGAGAGGTATCAGGTTTGTATATTCACCTTTTCATTCTCGGTTGTGATGTTCACCCTTCGAAAGGTGTACTCCTACCTCAAACGACTGGGATATGTGGTCACTCGTACTGACCCACCCGATGAACACTATCCTCGTGCAGCGCCGTATCCGTCCCCTACAATGTCAGCGGTTCCCCCACTACCCGGCTCGTCCTCAACGAGCACAACCCGCTCCATTTTTTCCAGAATACTTGACCGAATATATTCTTTATTCCGCCCTTTTAACTGGTGGAAACCTCTCCGCATCAGTCGATGGCTACACAAGGACAAGAACTACGGTCAGTGGTACCCATGTCGGATTTTACTCTCTTCTGACTTTCGATGCTTGTGAAGGCCACATATTTCGTTCCCTACGGTTCATACCTTCCGGTTTCGGCGTTCCTTTGTTCTCTCCTCTTTGTGCTTCTACCGAGGTCAATCATTCAAAGGGAACCAGTGATCCTCGACTGAAGGACTCACCGTACAAACCCTTCTACAATCTCTACAAGCCTCCGACCCCGTATAAAAAGTCTGCCCCACCACCACCGGATTATCAAGTCGTTGTCATTGAGTGAGTTATCACCGCTTTCCTTGTCAAAAGACAAAAACCTCATCTTTACTCCCCAGTGCACGTAAGACACCTATGCCTTCTCTCTACGAGCTCACCTCACTGTATGCATCTGCGCCCCTACTTCCTCCACCCGAACCGAGAAAACGCAATCCGCCCCAATTGCAGGGCGTTTCTTACAAGAAAACACAAGTGCAGGCTCAAGCTCAGGCCGAAAGGAAAGTCCCTGTGGCTCCACGCACCAAGACCGAGTCTTCCGGATTCTTTCCCTCGTTAGCTATCCTGCGATGGATAACTTCATGGTTCCGGCCCTGGTCAACAAAGGAAGATCAACCAAAGCAGCCAGAACCAAGAAGGCTGAATCCGTTTATGGTTCTTCGTGCTGGAAAAAAGACTGCTATTGTCGCAGCAGTGGATGCTGGGAATGTGAACTTTTATAGGTTTGCGATGGGGGCGTTTGAGGAAGGACCGTGGTTTTAATGCTGTGTCGACGTAAAGAGAGGGTGTATCGATGATGTAACATACAAATGTACCGTATAAAATGCAGACTTCGTCGTCGTCGAACAAGGTCCATCATGAGGACTGGGGACTCGGTATCACCAACAGACAAGGCAGATGCGTGAGGAATACTATAGCATCGTGTAGACTTGCGCGAACTAGACTTGCGCGAAATAACGTCTATCATTGGGTGTTAGAGCAGAATGAGAATCAAAAAGGCATGGGTGTTGCTTAGAGTACAGATGCAGATGCAGAGTAGATATAAGGGTTACAGTGATGTCTAGTAAACAAGAGTCCAAGAGCCTAGCTCTGCATTTGGATATCGTCCTCCTCGTTGAGTATGGAAAAGTCGAATCGGTGTACAGTGCTAACAACGTCTGACCCTTTTCGTGCATAGACGAGCTGTAAAAATACAATGAGATCCTGTAACACTTCGTCAGAATTGGAACTCACAAGATACGGATTAGCTGTGTCGCCTGTTGAGTCTGCAAAAACTTCTTCCTTGCTAATCGTGGTCACCTCGGAGTCATTGTATTTGAACCACTCATCCGGCTTGTCAGGAAGATTTCTGGAGTAGAAGAAGTAATGACCCCAGGAAGGTGATGTACCTCTGTGAATAAATACGGATGTCAATTCGTAGGCAACTCCGTGGTCGTCCTTCCATAGATCTTCGAGTCCTGCTTTGAGGGTTGTTATTCGTGCACGCAGCTCCTCAACCTCCGTTTTGATGACATCCTTCTCAACAGTCATCGCTTGGGAAAGATTGGCATCCAAAGGAATGTTCAGAGAGCGAAGGAGCTCCGCTTTAGAGTCAAGGAATTTACTGGTGTTCTCGAGCGCCATGCTGAATGAGTTGTCCTAGAACCAATGTCAAGACCCGGCAAATAGGCAAGGATATGAGGATACGAACATTCTTTACCAGTAACGCAACACGTTCCCGGCATGAGTTCAGCTCTTCTTGAATGGCTTTCGAGCGTTTCCTTTTGTCTGGATTCGCAGTGTCCATGAAACGGTCCATGTACAGAGTCTCCTCAAACTTGACGTATGCGTTCGACTTCCACGATTGAAGCAGTTCTCGATTGAATTGTACCCTCTGTAAAACCATAAGTTTCACCATCAAGTGTTAAGAATACATCATCGCACCTGCAGTTGGATCTGAAGTAATGACGGAGGTTGCAAGATAGACAACTCAATCGGGACTTTTTGGCCTTCGTACTCGATTGTGTCGTCGAAATACCTCCCCAAACCGTCATATAAATCAAATCCTTCTTCGGAGACATTGATTGGAAGATGTGAGAACAGGTCTTCTTTGACGTGAGCAGTAGGTTGTCCTTTCACATTCTCGATGAAATGCTGCCTCATTTTCCCATAAAAGAGTCTGTTAAACCGTAACAACCTGAGCCAAAGACAAAAAAGGTGACAGGAATGGCAAACCCTTTGACCACACTAGTCTTGTCGCTCTCTTCCGATGAACCGTGCGTAGCGTCTTCAAATTTGAGTAGAGCAATTTCAATTTGGAACATGCAGTTGTCCATGCATTCCGCGACATCATGCTGTTTCCCTGAAGCGACGATTATCGGTACAGAAGAAAAGGTATAACATGAGGATCTAATACTCACCAAACATCATGACTGAATCATTGCTGACAGGCGCCTTCCTCGGTGGTAGCGGTGGCGGTTCCTTCTTTGGAGGAGGATCATTCATGACGACATCAGGATCTGTACTCGATCCAGGAGTTGAGGTAGAAGTAGAAGGTTCAGGAGATTTGGACGTTGAAGGCCCTCTTGCAAACGAGCTAGGTGACGAAGCCGACGACTGTGCAACAGGCGACATCGAACCAGGACGAGCATCAATATCCATATCGCTCGCGCGTCGGTTTAAGCCTCTACTGCGTTTGCCCAAAACAGATCCTGGAGAAGGTGTGGGTGAAGTTGGTGAAGCGGTTACTTGGTATCTTGACGGACCATCTTCAACCAGAGTAGCATCAGTGTCATTCGACGAGTCGGTCCCACCCTTGTCTATTTCGTCGTCCTCCTCGTCCTTTGAAGTGACCAGAGCGAGTTTCGCAAGTTCAATCTCGGGAGTAACGGCAGGAGTGTCAGCGTACTCCATGTTGTAGAATAAACTTGCCAGTTGACTAACGACTGACAGCAGCAGTTGAGCATGGGCCAGTTGAAAAACGGAAATAGAACGGAATTACATTTCTTTGACCTGATAATCTCCCTGCGCGTGACCAGCCTTCCACCTACACGATGTTTCTTCAAATCGTCATCCGAAAATTTTTCATCTTCAATGGACTTCAAGTCCACATTTCCAAGGGGTATGACTGCCTCTCGAAGGTCTTTGATGGTATAAAAATACTGGACAACGTATGTTAACTCGCAATTCCGTTGAAGGAACATCCCCGACATACCTGGAGCAATGAGTTCAGATAACAGGTATTTCCTAGCTGGTTGAGCCCTCTGGGCCAATCAGGACGCGTAGGTGCCACGACATCACCAGCTGAAACCTATCATCAGAAACAGACATCACATAGTGAAGATAATGCTCACGATCTTTGGACGTCTTCACAAACTGTTTTAATCGCTCACTGTTCCGGAAATCTGCAAGCACAGATAGAGCCTCTGTCATCCTTTCAGCCGACCCAGGTTGCTCATCAATCTAATAGGACCATCAGTACTGCAGGATCATCAACCATAGATGTACTTTAACACATACCCGCATCTGATATACGAGAATGATCATTGAATCATCCGTACTATGATCCTTTGGAATCTCCAAAATCTCGCATGCTCGTTCCGGTGATATATAGCCTCCTTTAAGCTGCTTGTCCCAGAGCTCTTTCAACCTCCGGCTTCCTCGTGCCTCTGAAACCATCCGAAGAGCTTCTAGCAGATTCCTCTGTTTGGTTGAACCATCTAGAGACTCCGTCCAAGCAATTTTCTGTTCGCTTTTATACGCATTTTCGATAAACTCGTCGGGAATGTCTTCCTCATAATCAACTCTGAGATGACCCTCTGGACCGAATCCAAGTATGGCTATAGACTTGTGGAGGTCTTCTTCTGTGAAACGCTGGCGAGACTCTTCCGAAACCAAGATATCCTGAAGCGGTTGTGGACAACTAGCGATCTGATCCATAAGCCGGACGATGTTCGAGAACGCGGTGAAGTAATCGATAGTCCTTTTCGGATCACACCGACAATTGGCATAGTACCCAAAGGCAAGGAGTTCTTGAGAAAAATCGACTTAGCATTTGCTGATCAGGAACAATTATAGGCACACCTTGAGAGTAGGTCATGGGTGTCAAACCCAGCCGCCAGAAACTACCCTCAATCGTCTTCATAGCATCCAATACAGTGTCAGTAAGTTCGCCTCTAGGAACTATTCCGATAGATCGTTGAGTATGACGTCGTCAGCCGTAAGAAGATAATGAAACATACTCTGATCAGGATGAGCACCAATAGCGGTCTGATATGACTCTCTAGCGCTGTCAATTTTGACCCATAGTCTTTGTGGTTTATGTTCCTCGGTCAAAAACTTCTTCAAAGCAGAACCTACAATTATAGTTGAAGTAAACGCAATTCAACACATACACAATGTCACTTACTCTGGACACGGCCATAGTCCACCAGCCAAGCAGAGGTTTCCACCCAGGCTCGGAGAAGCTTCCCTCGATTTTGCTTATTTGATAGGTCTGCAGGGGGTGGTTTGAGCAACTGTTCACCTTGTTGGTCATACGACTCAAGCTTGAAACCAAGGGTCTCGAATACTTGCTGGCTGAGAAGGAGAGATCAACTTCAAAGTAGATCAACTGGAGCATTCTACTAACATCACCGGAGACCACCCTATCTTTTTCTGGAATCCACGTCCATTCACCTTCATCCCGCGATTTTCACCCTTCCACAGATAATTCTCGATAGCCCTACCAGCTGATCAGTTCAGCTTGTCAAACTAGTCAGATAAAGGAAGACTCACAGTAGTAGCGTCTCGATGGCGACATAAAGAGCAATTTTCGGCACTACGCCTACTGGAGGGTTTGCCATTTTTTCTGCAATGAACTTGCTCCAAAGATCGCTGGGAATAACTCCGGACAAGGTACCAGACGCCACGCAGTAGAAAGAGCATTGGCAGCACATATACAGGTCCATCAGCATTCCTTCCTCTTCCTGCTTGGTATCGACCGGTTCTGGATCCTCAGCAGCCTTTGCCTTAATGCTCTCGAGATCGACATCATCCGTGATGATAGTACCTGCGCGTCTCTTCTGCTTGATCTGAGTGATCTCCCACTCGTTTAAACGATACGGCGGAGTCAGCTTCAACGCGTCTACAGCTTTCGAGTACTTGTGGAAGTGATGTGTTTTGTTGGAACACGTCCCGAGAGGATTCTCCTCGGTGCAGTTAGTGGTGGTCTTCCTTCTGCTTGGATCTGGAAGGGGAGGATGGTCCTCTGACGATCTAAAAGAACGTGCAAGGGGAGGTACGACGGATGATGACTTCCAGCTCAAGAGAACCCAGCCGTTTTCCTTGGGGCAGTAGTATGCGTTGGGATGAGGAACGGCGTACTGAACTTCTTGTGCTGTAGGAGGTGGAGGTGGAGGTGTCCTCGGTTTTTTAGATGGGGAAGACGAGGATTCAGAGGGAGCTGGTGACGAATTGAGCGCTCCTGTTGCAAGCGGCTCTGATGCGGAGGAATGAGCGGACGGCTGTATATCAGGTAAAGTTGTTACCACCGAAAACAACGAATGGGTTGCGTCATGGAGCTCATCGGCAAGGACTGGTGGTAACATTCCAGGACCTGGACGATTACATCTGGATCGTTCTGTCTCATCCCACCAATTCTCCTCTTCTACTGCTTCTCTACCATCGATAGGTGCGCAAGTCGTCTTTGTGGAGAAAAGGTCGGAGTTCTTGTAACTTGATTGATCCCATAGATGAGAACTCGTATTGGGGCCCCAGCTATCCGATTTCCAGGCCTCTTGATTCAAAGTAGGATATGGAATGACTCCAGATTGCTGGGTCCAAGAATCCCAGCTTTCATTTGTGTAATCGGTTAAGGGAGGAGGACCTTCATCGTCGGTCTGCTCCTCGCGAATCAGTTCAGGTTCGCGAAAATCCGAGGTGGAGCCAAGGTACGACGGGGGTAATTCTGCTGCATTAGCGTATCTGGTAGAGCTGGAACCAACTCCAGCTGGGCGTGATGGCGTTGTGAGGGCTTTTGGGGATTCGGGACGTATAGAGGGGGAGAACTGAGGTGAACTACTGTTGGGAACTGGTGTGTTTGGTCTCTGCACTGGAACTGAGCCAGGAACGGGTAAAGGACGTCGTAGCTTTGAGGAATCGCTGGGATTGTCTGCGGTTTCCATCTTTTGCGGATAAAATTGAGATTCGGAAATGGATACTAGACGTTGTCCACACACACCTGAAGATTGACAAGGTTTCCTACAACTTTGGTCTCAAATCCCACTTGGTTCTAGCTTTCTGGTTCAGGATGAGTGGCAGACTTGCAGAGGTCGTGGTGGCGATGAAAGGACAGTGAGGACCAAGGAGTCAAGGATTTATCATTTATGGCACCTTGACACTTTCGATAGGCAGGGCATCGCATTATGTAAGGGTCGCGTCCGCAGTGGGACCTTCTTGTCTTTTGTCCAGACAGTGGCACTGAGCAAAAGATGCTCTTTGGAATCTTACATTGGAATTTTTAAACATTTATGCCGATCTCTCATTTTGATCTGCCTTTGCTTCCAATCGGGTAATGACGCACCAGTGCAGCAATACGGAAAACTGAGGACGGACTGACTCCACCGCCGTGTCCTATCGGGGAAAACTAAAAAAAAATGTCGTGTCATTCCCGTCTCATGTATACAAAATGTACAGCGTCTGCTTGGCCTCCTTCACATGTCTTCTACGCGTCCTGCACCTTGACAATCAGCTTCCCAGTCGTCTTTCCGCCCGTAAGATCTTTCTGCGCCTGCTGCACTCCTTCAGCAGTAAATGGATACTCTTTGAAGATGTTAATCTTCAGCACGCCAGAGCTAATCAAATCCCAGACTTTGTTGTTGTAGTAGTGGACTTCCTCTGGAGTGACAACGTAGTTGTTCATCCTACGTAACGACTCGGGGTGAGGACACCAGCGAAGGGAATAAGATGGAAACATACGTGGGACGCAACAACTTGAGATTCTTCTCTATCAGCTTGATTGGCGGAGAAGGTGGGACAGCCCCCGACGCGTTACCGACAGACACCAATGTCCCTTTACGCCTCAACAGCTTGAAGTTGTTGTCGAACCTGCAAGGGAACAAAACAAAGAAAAGTCAACCACACAATCTCCAAGCAAAGAAACCATCATACGTATCCTTCCCAACACCATCAAAAACAGCATGCACCCCCTCTCCATTGGTGATTTCCAACACTCTCGCAACGGTATCCTCGACAGGATACAAAATGACATGATCTGCACCATGCGCCTTTGCCAGTTCCGCTTTCTCCTTCGTCGACGTTGTCCCAATTACAGTCGCTCCGATATGCTTAGCAAGTTGCGCCATGAGTAATCCTAAACCACCAGCGACAGTGTGTATGAGGATGATATCACCCTTCTTGACCTCATATGCTTCTTCAAAGAATGTGACAGCGGTAAGAGCTTGGAGGAGTCCTGCAGCGGCAACCCGAGTCGAAACGTCGTGGGCTATGGGGTAGACTTTGAGCCAGGGAATGGAGGCATAGGTTGCGTGACTTCCGAGCCAGTCCTGTAGAAATTGGAGGATGAAGGAAAGAAATCGTCAATAAGCCGGGCACATCTCCTTATCACAGTTACACGAACACAGGCAACTTTCCCTCCAACTTTGTAACCCGCCTTGATATAGTCGGGGTTATTGAGGACGTTTGGATCAGTAGGCAGAGCAACGATAGTTCCTGATGTCTCCTTTCCAAGTACGGCTGGGAATTCCTTGTAGGGATACAATCCTTGCCTACAGTTCCAAAGATATCAGCAATGATAAGATGACTAGATTTGAACGATTTCGCACCTGTAGTAGGTGTCGATGAAGTTTACACCCAGATACTCAACCTGTGCAGAATGAATCGGTTATCCATCAATTCCTTGTCCCAAGGAATCGATAACTCACCTTGACGACAACGTTCCCGGGATCGACCTTGGGAAACGGGAGAGTCTTCTTCTCAATCACCTCAAACCCACCAGTCTACAGTCCAGATCACATCGTCGTTAGTCTAGCTTGCCCAAGTCTCAGAGTGGAATAGAGCACGCGCCACACGCGCAACGGGCACCGACCTTTTCGATGCAGATAGCTTCAATAGTATCAGGTAGTCCGGACATCTTAGTGAAACTACGCGATATGGGGGTAGAATTTGTTGTTGGACTGGAACTGGGTGGAAAGGATGCGCTAGCAAACGGCCTAGCAGAAAGATGGTGCGATATTTGACGTGTTCTGAGATGCGTACGGAAGCTAGCAGAGAGAGATCTCAGTAGCATGTACTCTCGCACGAGAGAATCAGTGTGTAAGATCTAGAACAGTTATGGGTTGCAGACACCCACGTATCTGCGACCTATTGCGCAATATGAGTGCGTCGATGACATCGTGTACTCAGCTGGATGAGATAAAAGGTTGATCAAAGCCTCTCACTGACAGTAAGTCTTACGATAATGGACTAGTGATTCTGTTGAACAATGCGAGCTGTCCTCATGTCATGGGCCGCTGGCGTGCCGGTACAACATCGGAATGCACTAGCAGTGACAAGTACATAGCAGTCACCAAATAATCTCCGGAAAAGAACGATTGCAAGACTACTATCAGATTTACATGGTCACCGACGATAATTGCTTGACGAGATCTCCCGGCTCCGCACTATCCTACGTAAGAGAAGCTGCCCTGAACCTTCCCTAGCTCGAATAATTTTTGAATAATTCCATCCCTGAGCTCGAGCATCGACGGAGTCCGTTTCGTAAATTCTCCGTGTAGTACATATATAGGCGTGTAGGTAACCTTTTGATTGAGAAGGATGCTCCTTGGGGTAAAGGGCCCCATAGAATGCACCAGCGATATAGACGCACGGATTCCTTGACAACGGACATCATGGATGAGTCTTGGAAAAGTTGGAAGCACCTTGGAAGCCGCAGACCGCTCAGGCAGCAGGGGCTTCTGGAAGGTTGGTCTGATAGAGAAAAAGGTATGAGCTTTCTGTGGTATCCATATTGAACCAATTGCAAGAAAACCTCCAGGACCTGATGCCGGGCATCAGTGATATGATCGTCGTGGATTGATAGGTGCATATGCACAACATATGCATGCAATTATATGAACGTGTGCTTTGGGGAGAAAACAAAAGAGATGGAGGTGACAGCTGCCATATTTGGTCTACTGGTTTCATTTTGACCGTCATCATCAACCTTTTGTCTCAACCTCTCACTGCCCAGTTAGTCCCTGAAGCTTGATACCTGGAAGATACTAGCGTGCTACTCACACTGAGCCATTCAGGAAAGGTCGCTCATCATAGCTTCTCGGTACTTTCCTTCTGCTGTTGATGTTTGGGGGGTGTCACAAATCTTTCCGGCCGCCTGACATTCAGACCGCAAAGTTCAAACCTCACCTTGGGCGGCAATGCATATTTGGGAAGATCTTTTGGGCAAACATAAATGACGAATTTATGCTCGGCGCCGGAGCTACTCCATATGGCTGTTCGGCCTCAAATCGGTCCCATATGGAGTAGACCCGGGCAAGCAAAAATGGCACTGAAAAATCCGAAATTTAAGTTTGCACAGAGATCTTTGGAAATATGCAACGCCGCCCAAGGTGCCTGCGTTTCGATTTTGATCATATGATTTCATATCTGAACCAGCCCCATTTTGAGCTTGTATGAGAATAGCAACTACACAGGACGATACCGAACATTCATGAAGCTGTTGATTCAAGGGCAAGAGTTCGACTCATTGACGGGAGATTGACTCATTTCCCAGTCCTGACCGAGCCTGACCGTTACTGTATTGCCTCAACTTCATGCCGTTGCTTGACTTCGGTTGACCGAAGAATTGTCAAAAACACAAGATGGAGCAACCTCACGATATCCATCTGATCAGGCGCGTTTCTGATACGAACAACGCCGGAAACAATAAAAGAAGTGCAGTCACTGAACTATTCCTTGGGGATTCGCCACACCACCACAAGCATTCGCAGCACCTAAGATCGGTCTTATCTGTGTCTTTGAAAACCCCTTCCAGGGCCAATCGTCCACGAATATTATAATTATACAAGTAAGCGTCTTCCTATATACTTGTAATCCCGAACTGAAAGAAAGAACCAACCATGATTAAATATTAAATCTTGGCAGTGTTTTCTTGATAGAGAACTACATCGGGTCAAATCTGGGGTTATAGAATCCGCGGTCCTAATATAAGTATTGGTGTTGTTTCTCTCAGTCTCCCCCTTCTAGATAACTCGCAGTTGACTAGTCTGCAAGTGACCGTCTCAGGCGCGCTGCACCTTTCTGTGACATACTAACCTCGAACACCGATACCTTCCATGAAGCCTATTGACACCAACGACGCCGTCCAATCATCCTCTCCGGAGACATATCTGTATGTACGGTCTCAAAATGAGGAGGAGCGTAAACGGTGAGTGGATCACACACGACAGATGCGATGGCAGATACTCACCTTCTCATCGCAGTCTGAATAAACAATACAACTTTATGAAACACCAGTTCCGAGAAGGACGACTCGTACACGATCCTAGCCTTGTTTTATCCCCAGATGTCAGTATTCTCGATGTGGGGGTGGGGACAGGTACGTGAGATATTTTGGTGTATTTCTAAACCGACTCAAAGAGGATATTTTAAATTAGGTGCTTGGCTGCTTGACATGGCAAAAGTCCTCCCATCGACTGCAAATCTATACGGAGTTGACATTTCCTTGGACCTTGTCCCTGATGTCGTGGGCTATTTCCCAAATCTCCATCTGTCCCAGCATCCCGTCACTTCTCTACCAGCAGAATGGACGAATAAATTCGACTTGGTCAATCAGTCCCTACTTTTCCTGGGCCTCACGAAAGACGCCTGGCCAAAGGCTCTCTCCGAACTCTTTCGAGTCCTGAAGCCAGGCGGCCGTTTACAATTGCTTGAAGCTTCCATAGAACACTGGCACGCGAGACCAGGATCAGCAGATCACAAAATGGAGTGCATGGGTCGAAGACTGTATAAGAAGCATTCTCTCTTCGAGGACTTGAGCTCCAAAATGTCGCCGCTCCTCTCTGCAGTCGGTTTTCGCGAGGTAACAGTGGACTTAAAAGGGATCCCAGTTGGTCCTGAGGCTGGTAATGCTGGGAGAGAAGGATCGGAAACACTGAGTTTAGCGATGAGCCAGCTGAAGGGCATCGTGATGCAATATTCTGGCCTTGGGGTTGTCGGGAGCGAGGAAGAGTTCGACCATATTGTCTGTGAGCAGAAGCGGGAGTGGGACGAGGGCGTCAACACACTGGGTCTTACTTATTTCATCTCTTGTGCGCGCAAGCCCAGATCTTCAAAGTTATGATACAAATCATCAGCATATCATCCAGTACTACTTATATTCTATCGTATTTTATTTTTAAATATTGATTTATTTAGCTCTGCCGGTTGCTAGTGCCGGCCATCGTCGATATCCTAGGCTGGAGCACTCGCCATACGTGGGTAATGCGTCCATAGCATATCATAATCCACCATCGTCGCGTAGTCTCGAGGATCCAGACTGACGATACACGGATAGTCGTGTGTATGTAGTCTGGTTTTTTCTCACAGGGCGGGGCCGCGCCAGGATTTTGATGAGGTAAGCTAGATATTTCCCGCGGTCTCTTTCCTCAAATCCGAATATTATTACACTACTAGTAGTACTTTAAACTAAAGTTACAATGGTACAAATGTTGGAGGAGGTTTGTGGCCGAAAAGTCGAGCTTTGGATGCTCCGAGTTCTAGGCGGCACTATCCGGCATTAATCCGGCAATTCCTCTAAGCGGTAACCGGTCAACGAAAATGAGTGTCTGTGCAGCGAAATTTACTCCAGTTTTCTGCGTATGCTTACACCTAAATGCAAAAATAATGGCAGTGTCGCGCGGAATGTACAAATAGAATACAACGAATAAATTTGGACTTGTGAAATTTTTCTAGCAGCTGCCGCGACACGTCATTGACTCATCATTGTTGACAATGATGGTACCCTCTTCTCTCAAGGCTTTTCCACTCAGATTGATAGTGGGATAGCAGGACAGGGTGTACTCATAGGAAAGGGATGAGTCTCAGTCGATGAGATTGAGACGAGTGGTTGGACAAACTATTGTAAAGCTCAATTTTACTATGTATTTGCCGTTAGATACTTCTTATATCAATGAAAATCATGCAGGCTAGGCCAGGTAGTACGACAACCACATATCCATAGGCAGTATGATGCTTGAGCAACAATGACCTGTCGAGCCAGTGCTTGGAAAATTTTTACAAGTCCAAATTTATTCATTGTATTCTATTTGTACATTCCGCGCGACACTGCCATTATTTTTGCAACTGGCTGTAAAATATCTCATTTACAGTTTTATCACTCAGCTCTAGAGCATTTTCCAAGCTGCGATTCAGTGGCTTAATGAGCGAGCAGAACTGTGGGAGCACAGTTAGCTTATGTAACAACGCGGCCGCCTAACAAAAGAAAACTAGACTAATCGTCGCGACGCGTTTGTTGGGTGCTATTTGGTAGGCCAGGCCAAGGCCAGACTGGACTGGAGACTGAGTTACTGCTCCTTTTACCAGCACCACTTGCGACCCAATTTAGCCTTCAGTTCGAGGCCGTCAACTTTTCAGCATGTTACCAGAATTCCAGACTGTCAACTACATCGAAGTCGCGCCGTAGCACTGGCATTGAACTGACATTATTGGCATTGCTTCATAATGCATGGAACAGGAACACCTGCCATACTGGCATTCCCAAGGCATTCCTCAGTTCCTGAACGCGATAGTGCGCCGCTCATATTGGATATGTGATCATATGGAAGTTGGTGAGCGCAGTATCATTTCGCTCCTTCTCAACGGTATCCTGACGAACATTTCCTGAGTATCCAACCTGTCATGTATGTTAAACTCAAACAAGACTGAACGAGATCATGACGCCCACTTCTGGTATCATGATCCACCCTTCTATCAAAACCAAAACATCATAAGACTCGGCTTCTATTGTTCACTGACGCTATGATTCGGCCTTATTTAAATCGTTGCTGCAACGAGGTGCGCCTTTCAAATCGTCTTCATGTACCCATCTCCTAATTCGCCTCCTGTCAGATGGAATCGACGTCCTCAGTCTGGTGCGGAAAAGACTCCAAAGCATAACGTCATCTCTCCTCCTCATGTTCCCGATACTCGGGTCAACGACTTATCATCGAGGTCTCGGCGAAGCCAGGATCTTTCTTCTACTACCAATCCTCCGTTGAAGCAATCAGAGTCAATGCTTCGACACGCTCGTGTACCTTCACTAGCAGAAAGCAGTCTCTTGTTACTCAATCTACCAGATTCTTCGTCCCCTCCCCGTACACCTAAACGAGATCGCAGTAGGACACCACGCCCACAATCAAAACCACTCCCTGATACTGATGATCACGGTGTCGATGATTTGACCAAAATGTCTGTCGAGTTCATCTGATGCTCCACCTTTGCCAAACGCGTCTCTAACTACAAGTTCTTCTAGGTTTTCGACCAAGATAGGCGATCTCCTCGAATCATTATCTGCTTCGGACGACAACGTGGTGTCGCCAGCGCCTAGACTGAAGAGCTTTGCTAGTCCGGAACCAGTCTTGTCACCTTTGACTCTTTCTCCTCGAAAGGCTGGGAAGAAGGGATTGTTGCAGTACGTTCTTTAGGTCCATTATTAGAAACATGTCGTTGACCGTAAGTCTGCATTTCACTGCAGACCTGTCCCGTTGCCCGATGAAGATGAAGATGATCCGAAAGACCTAGTCATCTGTTCCTCCCCTTCAATGAAGACTCGTGGACTGAGTGACTAACAGTGCAATCACAATTGTCCTCTTTGCCACTCATAACACTCTGAGTCCAATAAGAGTGAACAGGATGGACTTCCAAGACCTATAAGATGAAATCTAGAGCGTGATGGGCTTCGTTCCAGTTTGTTGTCCTTTCAAATTCTTCAGAACATTTTACCGTCGAATTACTTATATATTGCCACAATGTGTACATATTGCTCCTGCTATCTACTACTATATCCTATCCTATCCTATCCTGTGAATCAACGAAGTATCAACCAGTCATCTCTATCTTCACTGCATTCAATGGAAACTAGTTCATCCTTTTCCTCCTTCCTCCGACAACCCTAATCTAGGGTTAGGACAGCAAACCGTCATAAAAAAAAGGGAGCCCACCCAGCCAGAGTGGCCGATGTGGGACAGGAAAATATTGAGACGGTGCATAAGCCGAAGCCTATACAAACCGCAGACACCCTCTGTATGGACAAGGTCGCCGTGCTATGAAGGGTCTCCACGGCCCACAAACCCGGGAACGTGAAGGGATCTGTGCCATCAAGGTAAGTATGAGTTGTTACGATGTTGGCGAGAGGATTTTATACCCAGAGCGTGCGCACGGGCCAGATGGGGCTGTGTTTGTACGAGTGGCACCCACAACCTTCCTAAAGCGGCATACAAGGTCTTAGCAGACGCGAGGTAGGTAAATTTCGGTCCCCTACATATAGTAGACTTCACATGTACAGCTCACCAGGTGAGTATGAATACTGTACAGCTGCAGTTACACAGATCCAGCTAGTGATGTGCGGACTTGGCTCGCCCAAACCAGGCCCAAAAAGCCCAAGCCAGGCCGGACACAGGGCTTGAAGCTTGAAGCTTGAAGGGCCTGGGTTTGCCGAAGCCATAGCCAGGCCTTTAGTAATAGCTACGATACAATGACAGTGGCACATCATCTAGATCTTCAAGTGCTCTGATTGTTTTGCAATATGAGTTTGTCTAACAGTGTCTGGAAGCATTATTCCAAGTAAAAGTTGACCTCATCCCGAGAAAATTCTCCCCCTGGCTCGAGCCCAAGCCCGGGCCTGCGCAACTAGATCCAAAACAGATTTTGAAGAGACTCTGATTGAGAGGAGGTACATATGTATGTATACTTATACACGAAAAATAAGGTACTGTAACTGCACATGCGAAAGGTATCAGAATCGTCCAGAAACAACGAAGGTATCCATATCATAAGAACGAGAACGACCGTCTTGTGGAGAGTCCATATACTACCGTCCGTCAAACATATCCCTCATCAGTCCCTTTTCTACTGCATCCCAGTCTATGTTGCCTCCACTCGCATAAATACTCTCATACGACGACATGCTGACACTGGAGAAGAAGGAACTGAGATCCCTCATGCTGTCGATTTGATGCACCGAGTTGAGGAGCGGTCGCCTCATTGGCCGCTGATTGCCCGTGAAATGGGATTCGCTGGCTGGTAAAGGACCATTTGTGGTCGATTCAGTCTGTGAAGAGGCAACTATGTGAGCACGCAGAACATGAATAAAATGAAGAACGCACCCTTGGTAGACTCCCAACTATCTCAGCAAGTTGATCCATCATAGCTTCCGGGGACCAGCCGTTCGGTCGATAGATAGCATCAACTGTGTCTGTGATAAAGATCCATTGGTGTCTGTGAGACAAAATCAGTCGGCAATCGTCAAGTGTCATGTTGGCGGCATTACGCACATTTGGAATTCCTCAGTCTGAAGCGTCAGGAGCAGGTCCAAGCATTTACTCGCGGCCAAGACGAGGGGAAGATCTTCCGACCCATCTGATGGCATGCTAATCATCGTCTGTTCGAAAACACGATACTTTTTGGATATGAGATACTAAGAGTCAGAAAAAAAGTGTGATCAACTCACCAACTCCGTCAAGACTACAGGCCAGAAACTGGTCAAATTGTGTGGAGACAATCGGCAAAGGAGAACTCTGATACACAGGTAAACCTCGCTCTGTACGATTGGCGCTGTGACATTTCGCAGGACATCTACAAGCTTTTCTTGGATAGAGGGCAACTGCGTGAGATAATGATTCTTGTCTCCGGCAAGTAGCACGAAAGATAGTCGTCGCAAGTTTTGGGATCTGAGCAACATTTCATATTCACGATTGGTAAAGATGTTTGCTGAAGGTGCTGTCGATATTTTGTCTGCAAAATCAAAATTGATTAACAGGTCGAATAAGCTGAAGATTATACATACTCAGAAGTTCAGGGAACGAAGTCTTGTCGGTGTCAAACAAGGCTTTAAAGATAGGTTTCCACACTTCGGCCGTATCCGGAGTACTGCTAAACAGTTTGGCATCATTGAGGAGGTCTGAAACTGGTGAACGCCATGCTTTGAATGATGATGGTATACGAGCCATTTCCTGAACAATGGATACGATAACGGAGTCTACTTCCAGTGGTCTGCACAAAGGTCAGGCTCTATTAGATGCGCTCTCAATATCCACTTACTTAGGTCGTCCTTTCAATGAAGGGCTCACTATGTAGTAAACGATATTTGTGCACACGCTCGTGACTTTGTCGGTGTCCATCAAGAATCGTCTCAAGTTCGGTAAGGCTGTCGAGGAGATGAAGTCATTTATCTGTTCCAAGTTTCAGCACGAAATATCGTAGTCAGACACTCAATGTTCCTACCTGGGTGACGAGTTCATTTGGTGGGTCCTGTTTGAGGATTTGGCGAGGTTACAGCACTTGTCTTCTCATCTACCTTTTCTCCACGAGGAATTGGAGACTCCCTGCCGTTTGTCGTCAGAGTATCCTTGGTAGTACGACGTATCCATCCTCCAGCGTCGTATGAGCGACCAACGAAAGCTACACATGAATCCAAGAGTTTGCCATATATTTCCTGTAAGTTGTGGGACCTCTTCAATCAAACAAAACCTTCACAATGACAGTGTAACTTACTTGGAGATCCTTCCGTATTCGTCTATCTTCCATGGCAGTGGTCTGTGTGATTTTCTCTGCAAGTGCAGAGACGCAACTTGAGAAATGTCAGCATTTTACGATAATGCAACGGAGCAACGACGAATTACCGAAGAGTAGGGAAAGTCTGAGGTTTCATATCCCGAGTATTGCCCGTAACTTCTTTCGTTAGTTGAAGGAATCGGCTCCATACTTGGATCGCAAGGGGGCCCTCCAAGCGTTGGAGGTATCGTTCAAGATATCGGAACAAAATGGCATCCGTCCTAATGCAACAACCATTAGCAATGAATAAGGAAGAAAGAAACTAGCAACACACAGGTCAGGGTTTACCGTCTGCTTCTTTGCTCTTTCAGAAGGAGGAGATATTCGCACAGAGATACTTTCGCAGATCATGTGGACTGCATTCTGAGCATTGGCGATTAAGACATCGATTAGCTCGAAGGGAGCATCCGTAGAGACTTCAAATTCCTGCGGAAATAACCCATCAGAAAGAAGACAAATAAGTATACAATAATGAAATGCACGCACAGAAATGTCCCTATTCCAGCAGTCGACGATACACTCAAAGACCTCTGCAGATTGGACTCGGAACAGATGCTCGAGGACTCGACGACATCGGGTTCTTGAACGGTTGTAAATGAGTGCTAAAGATTCGTCTTTCGACGAGGTCGTCTCAGATTCCGCCCATGATAAAGTACCCCAAATCAGATACAGCACACGAACACCCTCGGTTAATGCACGGTATGCAGGTGACCGAGCCTAGAACAAACCATCAGAAACTTGAATTCTGGTGGGAAAAGTCAACATACCGCAAGCTGATCGTCATTGTTCTGCTGAGCACTGTCGGAACTGAAGACGTTCGACATGATACCAAGAATAGAGCTCCCCTCTGGAGATTTTTCGTGGATACTCGCATCTTCGTCTGGGCCGCGGTCTTCCGAAGAGGTATACGCCAGACTCAACAGAATCAACCGCTCGAGAGCATTGAGTAACATGATAAATTCTGCATCCGTAGCCGTCGAAGAGGCGTCGTCGTCAAACTCGTGGCCCTTGGTTGACGCTTTTTTCACATCTTTTAACGACAACAACAGCTGTCGGCCGATGCAATCGTTCAGAGGTCCCACAACAGTCTGAAGCATGGGCTGGAATTGCGGGACGGTCATCAATACAAAGTCAAGCCAATGTTGCAGGATCGAGCGGTTTGACGGAGTGGCTATGCCATCAAGGAGGGTTTGGGTGAGTAAGGATTGACAGAGTATGATCGCCCTGCAGCATCCAGATTCTCTGAAGAACCTTCAATGGTTGGGCTAGTGAATCTCGATGGTCCAGGCGATGACCGTGTTTCAGCAACTATCGAAGCAGACAAGACGGAATGCAGAAGGTGCAGTAGCTTGTTTTGCAGGTTGAGCCTTCCCGTGTGGACGCAGAAGTACAGCTTTCTAATGACCACGGCCTCCATAGACTCCACAGAGATAGGGTTGATTTCCCCCCGAGAGACAACAGCCTGTAAAAGATCCACTGCCGTAGACTGAATGACAAGATTCTGGGGATGCATTGAGGGTCCCCAGGATGCTTCGGGTTCGGATTGGAGGAAACGTAGTAGCAACTCGACCAAAACATCGAGATAACTGACATCAGGGTCTGGTAACCCTGAAGCTTCAACCCTTTGAGCCAGGCTGGAGTGTTGTGAACGCTTAATGGGTGATGTTCGAGCTGTTTTCGCGAATCCTTGACCACCGAAACGAATGATGGACAGTAACATTTCCAGCAAGTGATTGGTGTAACGCTGATCCAAAGGGCGTTCATACGAGTACCCTGGCAACTCTCTTCCCTTGACCTTCATGGAAACAGCTACGCGTCGTATTGATGGGTCCATCAGATCGAAAAGAATGGGATCTAGGACACTAATGCAACCGTGAATAAGCAAATCTCCCAAGGAAGGGTTTGTTGACGTACCGAATGTACGACTTCAGACTACACCTCATCCAAGTTTCACCTATTCGACGAAGGTTGGGATCATCGTTCTTGAGCGTGTCCAAGACAATCATCATAGGAACTTTGAACCGGAAGCCAGGGAGTAGATTGTCCTCTGAACCACACATGACGACAATCAGATCATTGAAATAAACAGACAGACAATTCACGACGTACCCGTCAGTCTCCAAAGCACACCAAAGGCCTCATAAGCTTCTTGTATATTTCTCGACTCCGGCGACGTCAAAGTCTGCGCCAATATTGATTCCACATGTGGTCTCGGTGTGGAAGCTTCCAGAGACCATATCAAATTGACCACCCGAACGTGATACACAGCGCAGTCCGTAAGCAAGTACTTCAACAGTTTATGTATCATTTTGGACATTATTGCGCGGTCGTCAATGATCACATTGGGTTTGAGATTCTTGTTTTGACGAAGAGAGATAATGAGAGAGATTACTCGATCGACGATGGTGAAGTTGGTAGACTAAGACAAAGGACAATAATCAGCGAGAATTAAGAACCCGACCGCATGTACATACCTCTTGCCTCAAGCTTTCAAGCACAGCTGAGAGCCAAGTTTTAGGATCCCAGATAAACGTCATGGTCGAATCCAGTCGTGAAACAAGTTTATCAATCAAACCGAGGCATCTGGAGAAGTTTTGTCTCCGCAGAGAGACATTATCTGCACTCTTGCAGAGACCCTGAGCAAAGACCATGCAGAAGTTTGTGAGCCCCTCAAACACAGACCCGAAGGGAACAGCGAAAGAACCAGACGGTGGAGTCGCCTCGACGATCGGCCGAATTCCGTAGAATGTACACGCGAAGATGTAAGGACGTTGGGTTGTAATTGCCTCGTGCATTTCACTGGTCAGTTCCGGACGCTGTAGAAGGGCGATATGCGGGATTTGTGCAAGCATCGCTTCGAGGAGGAGCAAGCTCTCTTGCATGGAGAGATAAGAGGCTTTGGCGCTGTCATTCTTGACTTGTATCTGCAAGAGAACATCACTATGGCACCTCAAGTATTCGCATATCAGAACTCACGTCTAGAAGATCAACAATTGCGGAGAAAATTAGAGGAAGGTGAATAGTTTGGATCTCCTCGTCTTGGGAGAAGGTCTTTAGGATGAAAAGGACCATATCAAGGGCCTGTCCGAAACAGAGTCAGAGTCAGTAGGCGAAGGAGACCACAAGCAACCAGAACATACCTCGAAATGCTGTCCATCCCCAGTAATCTCCTCAAACATCGCCGAAAGAAGCTGCTTCCAAATAATCTGAGGTTCCACTGCTTCGTACAACGTACTAGCTGTCATCGTAACGTCGTCATTCCCCTCTGACGACGCTTCATTTAAAAGTTTGAGAGCCTTAAAAGCATCGAAAACGAGTACTTCTGACAGAGCACTGCCGATTTCCCACTTGTCCAGCAGAGAAATGAAAATTTTGAATGGTCGAGACTCTGAATATTCTCCTGATGGCGAAAACATGTCTTCCTGAATAACAATGATCTTCATTAGATGTGCATATGCGCATAGGAGGACGAACACATTACCTTTAAAGTAGCCCTCAGCAATTCCAGTGCATTTGTCTTCAAATACTCAATCTGCTTCTCATTCTTTTCATCTGGTCCTAGCAGCCACGAATAGAGCCTCCTGTTCAGTGACAAATCACGTCGTAACACTACGCTAATGGCAGCACGCATGAGTATGGTGCGATCATCAGGCTGAGCACGATGTATTGCAGCGCTATCCATCCTCATAGACTGAAGCAACAAATCCAACGCTCCTCGACGAACAAGAAGATTGTCATCTTCAAGGGCAGCAGAGAATGCGCGAATCATTAGACCGATGTCACTCCCAACTATTGAGGTTATGTCTGGTGGAAACGACTTTAAACGTATGTGCAGTCACCTAACGACGCGACGCACCTTCAATCCCGTTCAAATTCGGTAATCTCCTCGACAAGAAATTGAGGGCCGTCCCACGAGCAGATGGTGTTGTCAACATGACCAGCCAAATGTTCTGGAAGAAGAACGAGGGAGAAACCGTCCCAGAAAGTCGATCCAGTAGACTGAGAACCTGTGACGAGGCCACTTTAACCTTGATATTTCGGCATAATCCACGTTGCCCTCACCTTCTCGAAGAATTCTCCAGTCTCTTCTTCCAACCCAGGTAGCAACGCCAGGATGAATGACTTCATGACAGGTCGGAGGCTAGCTTGAAGAGGTAGATAATGTGTGTCGTATAGGTTTAGTAAAGTCGGCTGTAATTCCAAAGAGACATTCAGAAACCCTGTAGATAGCGATAGGCAGGACACGCACCTTGACCGACGTCGCAGCATATTCAAAGAATGGAAACAATCCCGATGACCACACAGGCAAATCGCGCTTCAAACCCTCGGACTGTTATGTTTAAGATGAGCGACTTGACACGTATGTTGAGTTCGGTAGACAAGCGTACCCCAAGGACAGCAAGGATATGAGCATACACGTCCAACGCTCGTTGGTGTACTCCTGTAGGCAACGCGGGGTTCAGACATTGAGAAAGCCGTTTCGCAACAATTAGCTTCTTCGGTATTTCCTTGAATTGCATATAAGATTGGAACGTCTAAAGAACTCGAATATTTCAGAATTAGAATGACGAGAAAGATAGATGTGCCAAGTACCTTGAGCAGTTGCTTCAAGAAAGCTATACAATCCGCCCATTCGTGTACATTATCGAAGGAGGTCAGGCATTTTTCGACTTGCTGAGCGTATTTTTTGTACTTTGGATCGGAAGCATAAGCCTGCTGCGCCGCTGCTGTTCTCGTGGAAGCCAGCTTGAATGATGTGGAAAGAAGGGAAGACAAGTGATGGAGGGATACTGACCACGTTCAGACATTCGCTTGTTAGGGATCCACGACGCGGGCCTGTCAGACTTCGACTTCTCGACTGTGGTTGACGACATCAGTTCTTCCTTTCGGCGGCTGTTCAAGGCATGGACAGAGTCAGAGTCATCAATTTGTTTTCCGACAATGGCTGCGCTTTCCGCTGTCAGTACGTGTCTCTTGAGCGCATTACGATAATAATAAATGCAGACTGCTACGATAATTACAGACGGTATGTACACTGCAAAACTAGGTAGAACATAGGAAACTTTTGGGTATCAAACATCCGCTATCATGTCCGAAACCGAATCCCCTGCTTCAGATGACGGCGGAGGAATTTGAGATATCCGCATCTTGGAAGGTGCGCGAACAGCGCTCGCACTAGGTCCCGCACCGGGCTCAGGGCCAACAGACTCTGATCTAGAAGGTGCAGCAGACACTGACAACGAGGATGCTGTCCCTGTCTTTCCCTTTCCCTTTCCCTTGGATCCTGCGGGTGCAGAAGCCGACATGGCAGAGTTCAGTTTTGGAATTGACACCCCAGAGTCTGCGATTGCTTTCCGCATTTCTTGATTCATCTTCATGTCGGACGCAAACTGCGACTGCTTCTCGCCAACCCAAGCACGGGTGAACCACCGGCCACCTGCTATTCCGCGTATTTCTCGCAGCGCAACACGCCATTGCCGAACTTTGTGTCCGCCACGGTCTAAGGGAATGGTTGGAGCAAAGCCAGAGCTGACTTTGGGAGGCGGAAGGACAGGGAAGGGCTTCGTTGGGAGAGGATATACGGGTATAGGAGTGCCTTCTAGATTGATCTCTTCTTGAACTGGAGCAGGAATGGCTGGTGGTGGTAATGGAAGCGATATCCCGGGCTCTGGCGAATGAGAGGCAAGGGAAGCCTCCTCGACAGGGTTGATAGCAGGAGAGGATGCTACTGTAGCCGGAATTGCTGCATGTAAAGTCAGACGGCTGCGGCATTGTAGTCAACTGAGCCATACCTTCGCTGAGCACATCAGGATCTTCACGTTCTAGATGATCTGGAGGAAGTGGCCATGGTGCCGAATCCGAAGCAACCTTAGTAGGCACCAGCTTCACTTTAAGTCTGTAGAAAAGCAAATCAGTTGGCTAGAACAAAGTAATAGCAGATGCGTGGCGCACTTGCGAACGGGAGGCTTCTCCGTCTCCTTGTCTTTCTTCTCCTTCGGCGTCGCAGCTTTCTTCTGTTTCTTTTTGGGTGGCGGCCTAGAGTATGTCGGTAGTTCCTCCTCTTGATAACCCCCATCGCCGGGGGCGCCAAGAGAGCCGGCATCAAATAAAAGCATAGTGGGCGACAAATTAGGTGCAGTACCAGCTGCAGGCTGTTGCTGGACCTTTTCCCGTAATCTGCCCTCTTCGGGGGGTCGCTTGTTTTTGCGTTTCTTCGCAGTGACGGTAGAGCCTTTATTGGTAGCCGACTTCTTTTTGGGCGATGATGAGGAGCCAAGCTCTGCACTCTTCTTCGAACTTGAAGGTAAGTGAGATGGATCGTCGTCGTCTATGAGCTGGTCTTCTTGGTCGTCGTCTTCATCGTCGCCGTCATCGTCATTTCCCTTTTTCTGCTGCGAGGATGACGCAGCAGGCGAAGCGGTTTTGGACTTGTCCTTGACCACCAACCTGACACGAATAGGATTTTTTGGCTGAGGAGCAGTAGGAGGAGGGGATTCTTCTTCACGAAGAGTAGAAATTTGGGGAGCATCCATGTCCATGTCGTCGTCCATGGTGCTGGGAAGATGGTGGTTCAAATTGTGAGAAGCGTTGTAAGACACCCATGGACTGGCCCTAAACTTGCTTGTACTGCCTCCGCTAGGCATTCTATCGTCCCGCAGAAAATGGTTTTGGAGTTCCAAACCCCCACTGCGAGTGCAATCTCTTATATACATGTACAGCCGAGTAACAAACATTCATGACGAAGGAATATTTCCATTTATCAAGACAAAACCAGTCCAAAGAAGTTTAGATGAGATCCACATGATAAGCCCTTCTCGCCCACAAGCCTCTTCTACGAGATTCGTCGCGACTGATTCTCGTAACCTTCCCATTTCTCTAGACCATCATTGATATCAAGCATCCGAGTACCATAGAACATATGAGCCGTGGGCTTCAAGGCGTCCCAATCCTTGATCTTCCCATCCTCGTCTCGCTCAAGTTGACCGCCCCATACACTCCACTTCCCACCGGCCTTCGAGTTACATGATGCCGCGGTAGCCCCGCACGTCTTGCAACGATAACGCGTCTTCCATGGTTTTCCTGCAACCTGATACGTGTCCGTCACGTCCTCAATAGGCTTAACGGAAGTCCATTTGAATGATGAAGCTGGGAAATGTATGGTATGGATGAATGCAGAGGCTGCGCACATCACAAATACAGTGAGATGCAAATGAACGGATTTAAAGGCGAATACGTACCGTTCAGCCTCTGACACAGGGTGCAATGACAGTAGGCGCTGAGAAGAGGGTTGCCTGTGACCTCGTATGACACAGTACCGCAGAAGCAAGAGCCTTTATGAGCAGTATCTGATGGGGGCATTTGGAGGCTAATCTGAGTCGGGAATAATGGTGGTAAGTATGAAAGAAACAGATACTGTTTTAGGGGTGAAGCTCCATATGACCAAGACCAGTTGACATTTTGAGAAAGGTTTGATTGAGTTGCCTCTTGGAGTTTCTTGATAGTGCCACGCTCGAGTAGATATATAAGGACGAAAAACTAGATTTGAGGACGAAGAAAGACGAGACCAAAACGAGACCAAAACGAGACACTGAAATGAGGCGGAGGCGGCTGAGTCAGCATGTCTGCGGGAAAATTCGCGTGTCACTACTTGCAAGTTGCGTCCACTCCACCTTAAAATTCTCCAAGTAAGCTTCCTGTTAATGGTAAAACCAATGGGCCCTCTCATTTTCTTTCTTTCTTAGAACACTCAGGTCTCTGAGGTCTCTCCTTTATCTATTCTTGATCTACACAGTCGGTCAAGTCCTCTTATTCACCTCCATGGTTTCGCCGACAGTCAACGTGAGTTGTCGTGCGCCCAAGTCTTACTACTGCTTCACTGTCTCTGGTGTTCTGCTTTACAGGTCACACGATACACTGCTCTCGCTGTTGGAATCTTCTACGGCTTCTACCACCGTCGGACGCTCCAGGCAGCTCATGACGCACACAAATTAGACCAAGCTGTGCATCAGAGGGAAAACTTGATTGCTGAGGCAAAGGAGGCATGGAAAAGGAAGCAGGAGCAGGCTTCTAGCAAGGATGATGGTGCGTTTGGGCTCTCACATGCAGAAGACACATACACTGACCTCACTGTCTCTCGTTTTGTCGCTGCAGTCATCACAGACCCTGAAGACCCTCGGTTTGATTTCGAGAAGCTCATCGCAAAATGGGAAAAGGAAGCATAACAACGTACACCTGGCCTCATAATACATACTGTACACCCAATCCCTTGCGCTCTTTCATTCATAAATTAGACTCTAAGACGGGCTGTACACACTCTCCACAGTAATTCGAGACTGCACGTCGTTTGCACTGCAGCCTCTGGATTTGGACACCGCGTCGTAGAATTTACCTTTACTGCATTCGATGTTTACTGTCAATCAGACAATTATAATGTTATTCGTATGCATATGCAGTTCGAGAATAAGATATAAGTACCTCGCAGTTTGCTCGCAGTGGTTGACTTCCTCAATCGTGAGAACCAACGCGTCGCGTCCGGCTGTTGTATTTTGTCAACCTCTCCTTCATTCCACCATGAGACCCGAAGTCGAAGAAGTCGAAGATGACTTGCAAGCAGAAGAACTGAACAAACTCATTAACGAGGTGCGTTTTGTGTAGTTGAAACGCGTCAAGCCGCTAAACGTCGGCGTTAGGAATACAAAGTCTGGTCAGTAGTCAGGAAAACCTTCGATTCTCTCGGTCTGAACACCATCTATGTGATATAGGAAGAAAAATGCACCATATCTCTATGACCTGGTTATCACTCATGCTCTGGACTGGCCAACATTAACTTGTCAGTGGTTCCCGGACAAAGAATCGTGCGCTGATCCGTGTTTTTCAACTTTCAACCACTCTCCTCACCCTTCCTTATCCTAGGCCTCCAAACAAGAATCACACCATCCATCGTCTACTCCTTGGAACCCACACCTCCGGGCAAGCTCAAGATTACCTTCAAATCGCCACTGTCTCCATCCCCAAACGCGACGGTCCATCCTCTGACAAACTCGACCGTTCCAACTATGATGACGAACGCGCAGAACTTGGTGGCCATTCCATTCCACCCGCTCCTCGAATTCAGATTACTCAGAAAATCAACCATGATGGTGAAGTCAACAGGGCAAGATACATGCCACAGAATCCGGATTTGATTGCGACGAAGGCGGTCACAGGAGAGGTGTTTGTTTTTGATAGGACGAAGCATTCGAGTGAACCGGAAAGGGATGGAGTTTGTCGGCCGGATATTAGACTTATTGGGCAGAATAAGGAAGGGTCAGTTGGTTTTACTCATTCCAACAGTGTTTGATGCTTCAAGTATTGACAACCTGTTCCTGATGTTAGCTATGGCTTGGCATGGAATCCGAACAACTCCGGCCATATATTGGGTGCGTCGGAGGATATGACGGTTTGTCATTGGTATGTCCGTCAGAGCAGGACAAAAAACAACAGGCATTAATTTCCCTTACTAGGGACATAAACTCGTACTCAAAGACCAACACCACCATCCAACCAACCAATGTCTTCAGAGGCCACACTGCCGTTGTTGGAGTAAGCAAGCTCGTCACTCTTTCCATGCGTACCCTTGTTTAACGCGACTGGTTCTACAGGATGTTGACTGGCACGCCTCCAAAAAGGACATCTTTGCCAGCGTTGGGGATGATAAAATGCTCATGCTGTACGTGCTATTCTACTCTTAAGCCACAAAACAAAAATGACGGGTCACGTAGTTGGGATGCAAGATCACCCCAGGAAGCAGTAACCAAAATTCAAGCACACGAAAGAGAGATACTCGCTGTCTCATTCAGCCCAGCTACAGAGCACTTGCTTGTCACTGGCAGCGCTGACAAGGTATGTTTTCCGTCAAAATATCTCGAATTTGAATGCTGATATCTCTCACTCAGACCGCAGTCCTGCACGACATCCGTTCGCCAGCCAAAAAACTGCACGTATTCGAGGGCCATACTGACGAGGTCCTTCACCTCGTTTGGTCTCCGCACAGCCCTACTATTTTTGCGTCAGCCTCTAGCGATAGGAGAATAAATGTTTGGGATCTATCTCTGATTGGGATGGAGCAGACACCAGATGATCAAGAAGACGGCCCTCCAGAGCTGCTGTTTGTTCATGGAGGTACCGCTCTTTGCTTTTGTCTTTTGTCTACACTTTTTCTGATAAACGATGCCTTTTAGGTCACACTTCTCGTCCCACGGATTTCTGCTGGGCACCAGGCGAAGGAGAGAACTGGACTGCGCTCAGTGCTTCTGAAGATAACATTGTCATGGTTTGGCAACCAACGATGAGAGTTTGGGCTGGTGACGAGGTCAGGGTTGACGCGAAAGAGTTGGAGGAGGATGCAATGGAGGGTATCGAGAGTACTGCAGATGATGGAGAGGCGAAGGAAGGTGAAGAACGTTCTGGGTCTGGGTCTAGATCTGGAGGGAGTATCAAAGTGAAGAGCGAACAAAGCTCAAATGTCAGTGTGTCGGGAGATGACTGAAGGGTAAACTTTGTAGCGTTCTTCTGGCGTGCTAGTAACTTGTGCTTGGGCTCGTCTGTACTTTGCTTTCTGTTAGTCGTTTGTTGTCACTCAACCCTGTAAAGCTTATTTGTGCGTGCAAGGAAAGAAGCGAATTGTTCGTCAAATTGCTCTCTGTGCCCGAACGATGTGTTGGCAAAATGAACTTCAAGGTTGGAGGCATGCTACGAATCAAGCGTCGGAATCCAGAAAATCCAGCTAGACAGATACTTGGAAACACCGGCTTTAGATACGCAGATGCATGGAAATAACCACATTCTTCATCCTACTGTCTCAAGCAAAAGATGTATCGTCCCTTTCTTGGGCTCACTTCACCTGGAGGAGGAGTAGCATGCACCGCCGAGAATGACACTCATAAGGGTAGAGCTTGAAGGAGACCCTTGCTTCTGCATTCTGTTCTCAAGGGTGCCCGGACCGGGAAATCCCACACCGGGGTAGGTAGGTCCATGGCTGAAGGCCGAAATTTTTTTTCTGACCAGCCCTTGGACCCACTCTTCGGACACTCTCAGATAGCTTTCACGAGAGTCTTGACACAAAAAAAGTGTGTTGTACCTACTTATTACTCTAGCCAAGCTTGCAGGCAGCAGGCTGCGCTGTGGTAGTTACATGGTAAATGCAGTGTACTTATATCCACTGGCAATGACCAGATATTGGTTGAATATACTCTTAGGCAGGTGCAAAACCCAATGTGCACTCCAAGGAAAATGTGGTACATTGCTATAATCTCTCTGCAATGATGAGTACCTCAGAACACGAAGAAACAGTACGTACTCTGCTGTGGACTGAAGTAAAAATGGAGGCAAAGCTCGAGAACTGCACAGCATATTACTATATTAGGTATATTACATAATAATAGGTAGGTAGGTTGGTGGCCTGAGGCCGAAATTTTTTTTCTGACCCCTGGTCATTAATTTCTTTTTTCGGACCCCCTTGTCTGTTCTATGACTCATTTCAATACTGAAGTTGTGACTTTTTGTACAGTCAGCTGCATCATTTACATATAGACTAGGTATCTGTACTTTTATATGAGTTTGCAGAAATGAACAGTCACTGTTATGTTACTGATTTTATCCAGAGCCAGTAAGAACCCAATGCAACTGAGATCTGACCTAGTACACGCTGACATCCAATTTCAACTCCAACCCTTCCCTTTCCAGCACACGCAACCCAGGCTCTACATTGTGCACAAACAACATTGCCCATTTGTGTCCTGGCGGAATGCCAAGGGAAGCAGAAAGCTTGAAATGAGCAATTGTTTGTAAGTTGGCATGGCTGTAGGTTGAAAAGGATCTTCGGGAAGCGACCATGGAAAGGATATCTTCTGGAGCTGGTAAGGGCAGAATGGCAGAACTGGTTCACCGTGGGGTTTGAGACGTCGCTCTCGGAAGGATAATCGAAAGAGAGCTCAAATAAGGAAGAAGAATGACAGGAACTGACGTTTCTGGCAAGGAAGGCTGCGAGTCAGATTCAAATGCTAACCTGGATAGAAGGTTACCGGTGAGAACCACGAGGTGCTCCCTCAGGTCCAAGTCAAGGGTTGTGATGGTTGGGTTAAGAGCGAGGACTTCTAGCAGTTCCAGATCCGACATGAACAATGCGCCATCCAGCTCCAGGGTCTGCAATCGGAAGCCTGATTGTTGTATGATGGACTTCAGCCCGGGTAGCAATGGAGATTCTTGCCAGGCTGGCCATTCATCTTCATAGGTGAGATGGAGGGTAGTGATGGAGGGCAAAGTGAGAGAGGATAAGATGCTACTGCAACTAGGCTCAAGTGAGAAGAACCATAGTGAAAACGACTGCAATGTGACATAGGTGAGCAGGGAAGGGAGATGCCCTTTGTCATCTGCCATATGAGGGTCAATGAACAATGTTAATGTCTGCAGAGCTGGGAAATGTTTCAATTAACGGAAAAGATAGGACAATGCAACGAAATCTTTGATCGCCAGATTTTGTAGGTCTTGGTGAAGTGAGAGAATGCTCTCTAGTGAGTTCAAGTAATATCCAATCTCCGAGGATTGTAGGACGGGAGCGTGTTGCCAGATTGGCGTGAAAATACTGTCTGAATCTTCACTGTCATTTTAAATGAAAAAAGATTTCATATTTGGGTACAGATGGTCCGAAGAAAGGAAGCTGTCTGCATGAAAACTTATCTTCGGGCCCAAACGAAAAGAAGTGCTTTCCCAGCGCTGGCCCAGATCGAGCAAAGACTGTAGGATGGACCAAATGCAGCTGTTTTTGGCACCACCATGGAAGGAGCTGTTAAAGCTAATGCCCTGAATGGTGACATCCAGAGTCAACAATGCAGGTTCTGATCTGTCCAGGTAGAGGCCGATCAGAGCAGCAACGTCAGGTGGGTTATAGACCCAGTCGAGCACGACAGTGGACCAGAGCCTCAGTATGCTCAAAGCTATCTTCCTCCATAGCGAACAGGTGTGAGAAATAGCCAACGCGGGCGCATCGACTTCTTTCTCTGTCTCTGCAGGCTGGACCTCAAATTGGGAGATCCAAAGACCTGACCTGCCATCCCAGGAAAATATTTCCCCAAGAACTTCCACAGGTAGCTTTTTGATAGGTGTCAACATTGCAGGCAATGGCCTGCTGATTTCCACTTTACAAAGGTCGATGTTGCGGTCAGCAGCTTCCTTGAGTTGTATATGGGAGGTTTTGGAGGAGGAGAGAATGGACTGCATGTTTGTCATTGGAGATGACGGGGTTCAAGCTCTATCTGAAGATTCCATATGGCAGGTAACAGGTTCGGTCATTCGTATGCAGAAGTAATCAGGAAAGCAATTGAGATGGACCCATACCGTAGATGCTGAAGGTTCCAGAATGGTTATATTCGTAGTTGAATTGGAAGGCGTGGCCAGCAGCTTTGATCAGTGACTCCAGCTGCCAGGTCAACCAATCTGTTGGTTTCTAAATCAAATATCAAACCTTGAGTCAGTGGAAGCGACTCAGGGGAGTCAGGGGGAGTCACGAAGCTGGTCCAGAAATTTCCCACAATCTTTCCTCACAACTTGTCGGACAACTCGTCAGGCAACTGAGTCTGACGAACCTCTTTGTAAGTAGGTACAATTCTCCTTATTATCTATGCTTGTACGTTTGTAGCGATTTCACAAAGCTCTTCACAACTGACCTCCGACTCGACGTGTGCCAGTTCTTTCCTAAATGTGCCCACCGGGACCCTCAGGAGTCAGAATTTAAACATCAATTCCTTACCAGCTCCTCACCAAAACCCTTTGGACATGCATTGCTTAGGGCTTTCTCCTGTAAGTCCTGATAACCCCAATCTATCTTCCCAAGGTACTTCGTCTACACGGCACCGAATGTAGTCAGAAAGAGTACTTCCTCGAAAAACCGTCTGGCCATTGACGTTCCATCTCCTCACATGTGCCGATTTTGGTTCTCCCTCACTAATCCTGTTCTTCTCAAAATAGAGGTAGGCTGCATAGAAAACTCGATTCGAACTGCTATCTATACCTTCTGGAATTGTTAACCAAGTATTGCTCTCTCGTCTTCGTGTAGGCCATGCTGATTGTGCCAGTTTATGACATCAACACGCTGTATGCACGCTGTATGCACATTGCTCTTCGAAAACTGGGACAGTGTCCCAATTGAGAACATAAACTTTACAGCTTTGACGAGGTGCCTATCTCAATGAGGCCGGATTTAAGCAGCACACCTTCAAACCCTCCCCAGAAACCCATCTTCATCTTCTCCTTGCATGCCCTTATCGAATCCACAAGTCGATAAAGTAGCAGGCTCTTCTGGGCTGGACATCGTTGAGGAGCCAAGATGGTGATTCAGGTCAGTATTGATCTTTGTATCTGTCTAGTTGTTTGTGCTGACTACAAACCATAGTTGTCGAAACGTCTAGCGAGATTACGGAGAAATTCAATCCATCAGGACATCCCTGAAGATCTCAAGTCTTTACTTCAATCTTCAGAAGCTTACCCTCTTCTGAAGGGTTTGGTCGAAAATGTCGTTGTGTTGCATCACATAATCCTGGTGACTGCACTGTTCCTTTCTCTCCCAGGTCATCATCCTCAGCTATATGGTTTAGATTGTACCTGATCAGGGAAACCAGAAAATCTTCAAATGTTCTTTTGAAATCCTCAAAGCAGTTGCAGATAATGTAGCTGACCCATCCGATATTCCATCTAATTTGCAAGAGTGGCTTTTGACACTTAATGGGTATGCCTCAACCTTTTCATTGATTCATCCACTCATCCAAATTGTTGGCAAACTCCTCTTAGCCATTAGAAGCTTACTGGAATCGTCAACCCCCCCGAACGAGAAGCCGCAAGACCTGAAGCACCTCAAGAAGCAACTGATGGGTGTACATACATGAGTCTGAGCTTGTAAACCCTGTGTCCAAGGCTTCCTGTCATTCTGTTGGCAGGGTCACTTGAGGTGTATATGGAGATGCCAAAGACATAACATTCACCAATGCTCAGATGTCGTTCCTCAGTTGAAAAGTGCAACTGGCACTGTTTTAGCTGTTTGGGGCATTCTTCAGGTAAATATGGTTTCATTGTCACTTCCCGTATGTCTTGCTGAATGTGGTTAGCGGAAAAACGTTTCTACAGTGAAGGCTCAACAGCTTTGTGATGACATAGCTGGTATCATTGATGCCTCTGCTCACACTTCCTCTGAACATGGTGCTCTTGTTGAGTGAGTGTTTGGTTCAATCTGTGTGCAAACTCATGTGCTGATAACTGCCATAGGCTGCAATCTAGGACGGTCCCACGGTTAAATAACATAGTCGGGCAGTCCTCAATGAAGCGTCTTCGCAATCTCAATCATAATGAAGATATTCTTGACGCCACTGAATCAGACATGGACCAGGCCCTGACACTGAACAGACTGGCTTTCCAGAAACTGGTGTCTGACAAACTTTCTGTAAGTCCTTGAACCTGACTTGAAATAGTGAACAACTAAGCAAAATATTCTAATCAACAGGTACTCAAATATCTATGCGTTGTCATATTGGCCTCTTTTTGATTCCCACCACAGCATAGTGAAGCCCACCTCGCAGTTTCCAGCTCAGGGCTGTTGGATTGATATGACTTTCTTGATCCAGGAAGCACAGGCTGGTCCACGCTCATCAGCGAACTCTGGAGTCCTGACATCGTCTGCAACTATGGTCAGATCGTATGAATCAAACAACCCTTGCTTGCATACTTAGGTCTGGGCTGGAACCATTGACTCTGGACGAGGTCCAATGTAGGGGCAGAGCAATGTTCATTATTGTGCAAGAACTTCGAGATGGGTGTTATCAAATCTGGCTGTTTTTGATTGGGATTGAAAAAGGCAAATACGACGTTGAGTTGTTCGCAGGGATGTGTGCTGGCGCATTTCCAATTCCCACTTTACCGTTTCCTCACTGTCCCCTTTCCCCCCTTTCCCCTGTTCTCCGTTCTCCATCAGTGCTTTTCCCTCTGATTCACTATGCAATTTCTTCGTCAATGAATCTTTTCTGCGCTTCGGTCCGAGGAATGACCAGAATAGTGTTAGTGTAAGCTACTTACCTCGGCTATGCACTGTAAATAGTGAAAGGCCTGTCATCCCAAATCTGAGAATAGTGTAAGCTGTCCGGGGATATGAACATGCCAATGATGCCATCAATCTTTGATTGGAACAGCGGCACACACTTCCAAATGTGGAAGTGCGCGCCTCTTCCCACTCATAGGCCACTTTCAGTGAGCTCTAGCAACAAACAGATCTACCACTAAGCTCTCCGGGAGGTATTTGATAACATATTAAAGTAGGTATATACAAGAAATCAACCAATTCTGATGAAATATGAAGGTATGGCAATGATTTTTGTGACTACTACGTACATACTCGTGAAAGTGTGTAAAGTTCTATGTAGTTTGGTTCTACTATTGTTCTAAGCAAATCATGAAGGCATGAGTGATATCTACGTTGAGAAGCTATCTAAAAAGTTCCATACCTTGGACAGTTCGTATAGTGGCTTCAGAAAGATAATATGGATTGTCTTCTGAGATCATTGGCTCTGCAGCCACATCTGTCAGCCTTTTAAAAGCAAAAAAAGTCATGAATTGAACTCACCTCCCACAAGTGAATATGCATTGAGTGGCTCGATCTGTTGTACATCAGATAGAAATGACTCTATCACAAAAGTTCAAATCACTTTAAATTAGTAGCAACCAACGGGTCTTGTAACACGCACCTGGATGGGTGATATATGTTAACGGCGGGATGGCGGTGAGGGCGGTGGGCTTATAGTATAAGCGGCGGGAGCGGGGGTCGAAGCCTAAACAGGATTATGGTCCGAATTAGCACTTACACTCTTTTGCATGAACTTACACTATTTTGGGGCTCAGGCCCAGTGAAAAGTCGGTTTCCCTAGAGCGAACCAGAGCGAATGTGCACCCGCAAATGATCGGGGAAAAAAGAGTCAGAAAGAGTCCGAGCGAACTAGGTTATACATATGCTAGGTATTGCACTAGATAGCTACTAGATAACTGCTAAAGTATGGCTAATTCTCCTTACTTTGTTGTCAAAGCAACTAGTTCCTATGAAGTTAGGCTAAGTTAGCCAGGTAACTTCACTCTACTTGTCCAACTTATCATTATGTATCCTACATACTGCGTAGTACAATGTTATCTACACTGTACAAAGGCATAGCTTCGTTTCGTCAACGACTTCGGCAGGTCCCGAGCATCTTAGAAACACTCGACGTCATTCAAGGACTTCGCGCCTTTCTCTTCCTTCTACCATCACCATTGCCAGTTGACTTCTTCTCTTTCATGTTCAACGCGCAATCCGCCTGGCCAACGCCGTTACCTTCAAAGCCTTACGCGTCTCTGATGTGAACGATGGATGGAATTGGTTGTACAAGTGGGTTTTGCTGTCCGGTGAGTCCTCTGTTGGTCGCGCTACCATCTTTCTCTAACCCGCCTTTTCCATCAGGTGTGTGCTAGTGGGTATTTGTATTCTGGGTACGTCTCGGACACATTCCTGTACGCTGCCCGCTAACTCCCTGGCCAACATCGTCGTGATCTGCAAAGGCGTTTTCTCATCGTTCAGTGAGTCTTCCGTGTCGCGTTATCTTCTTTCTCTAACCCGCCTTTTGCATTAGGCGAATTTGTATGGATATCTGGGCTCCCGGTGCGTCTTGTATGCGCCACCGTATCGTTGCAGTACTGATGGACTTCTTGTGCAGCTATTTTCCACTTTGCAATTGTCCACGTCGAATTTTTAGGTACCTCTTCGTGGACTTGTACTGAATCCTACTTTCCTCTTCAGGCATTTCCAAGTCATTGTGAGTTCCCTGCAAATGTCCTTCACTTCGTTCACTAACTGGTGCCGTTTCTAAGTCTAGATTTTGTATGCAAGTTCAATTTTTCATTTTACAACCACAAGGAGTGTATAGAGAAAGCAGGGAACGAGAACGAACGAGAACGAATGAGAGCCATTATACAATGTAATATTAAGTAGAATCAGAGTGAATCAGAACGAACGTGTACATTAATTGGATCAGAACCAGAGTGAGCCAGAGAGAACCAGAGCGAGCGCATCAATTAGTGCACCCTATTCAAACCAAACGGACGAGAGCGAATGAGAGCGAATATACTCAAAATCTTCCAAAAAATGCTCGCTCGGACTCAGTTTGACTCAATACAGATAATGAGCGGTGCACAATTTTGTAACGAGAGCGAACACAGGCGAATCAGACTGAGCGTCTTTTGAACATTCGCTGGGGTTCGCTCTGGGCCACTGACTTTTCACTGGGGCTCAGGTACGTACTAGTACTACTTACACTAACACTATACTAGTATATACTCCTTGGGTCCTGTCTGGTATATCACTTTTTAACCACTGCACATGTAGTATGTGTGGATACTCGTAATTTCTTCCATTTTTCTGTGCCTTCAACAGATGCAAAACTTTCCTCTCTGTACATCTTTTCCTCGTACTATGAACATTGTTGTCATTTCCACGCATCTACGTGTCTATAACCAGTGCCTCCAAGTACATATATGTCTTGCTGGACTTCTATTATAACGTCTCAACAATAGCACGTCTCCAACCTTGCTGAACCCATGAAGTCGTTCTTCCGCGATGAAGCTTCATCATTGCGCCTGCCTTCCTTGACATCGTTCAAAAGCACGTGCTTGTAGTATTGCCTTCCAAACCCCTTCTTTCCGTCAACGGTAAGGAATCCAAGACTTGAAAGAGGCGTTCCGCTCGTATCACTGGTCATGGTTCAAGTTGAGAAAAAAATGATGTGACCGCGCTGAAATGAAAGGACTTGGAGTACATATGTAGTCGAATTCAAAGTCCGCTCCCAAACCTCTTCATCCACTACCTTCCTGCAAGCGCTTCCTCCTTGTAGCGAACATCTCAAGGTACTTTCGCCGCCTGTAATCATGCTTCTTACATCCAACGAGCCACAGATATGCCAAGAAACCTGATTAGAATTACATAGTCCTGAGTATAAAGTACATTTGTAAAAAAAGTCCGTGCTAGTTGGGCGCTAGTGGAAAACTAATTCGGCCACAGTCAAATGTCTAAACCGGAGATGGAGGGTTGGAGTTGGCGTCGAAAACGAGGTGAAGCCAATCGTTGAAGTTATGGTAAGGAATAGTGTCTCCAGTCTTTGTCCAGCTCGTGATGGCATTCCACCAATTGGTCACTTGGTCTGTAGAACTAGAACCAAAAGATCAGAACTCCCACAAGCTGTAAGCAACTTTTCAAAACTCACTTCGGCCAGACATTGCTGTTAATAGCGGAAAGAGAACCGTAGAAAAAGTCGATGTAATTTTGGTGCGACATGGAACAGCTCTTTTTGGAACTACAGCCTGCGGTCATCTCTTCGAAGACCTAGGGGCGTCATGGATGATGTCAAACTGATGAGATCCTAAAAACTAGAGTACGGCTAAAGCACTCACAGCGGTACTCAAATTGGCTAATCTGACCTGCCCCGGAACGGCCGTATTATCGCATTGAGCAATGGTCGAGACAAGATTGACCTAAGGTTCCAATGAAGTTTGCAGTAAGACTGATGCAAAAAGCCGACTTACACCAGAACAAGTCGCTCCCGCTACACAACTACGGTGGGCCCACACATCAATGGATTTCGTGTTATTCAGGGTTCGGTGACAGTCATTCACCTAAGGGGTCAAAAAGTTTAGTACCGAATCGGTTCCAATGAGTGATTCTCCACATACCAAACGGACACAAGCTTGACTAAAATCCCCATTATATTGGCCTATCTTTGCACGGTCTCCGTCGCAAGAAATCTGGGCGTCGCCGGGGGCTCCAGCGCGTACGGCTAGTGCAGACGCAGACGAGATCTCGGAAGCGGCGAGGGTAAGAACAAAGGCAGCAATGGAGAACTTCATCTTGGTCGGAAGCTGAGACTCGGGTAAGTTTTGCAAGGATGAAGTGTGCTGGTCCGTCAACTTTTTGACGTCCCTCTTATATGCGAATTCGGATATGTAGTTGATGATCAATGAAACGACATCCGTCATCAATGTACATAGACCCGATGGGTTAGGGCCGATCACCTGGGGAAGTCTAAGTTCCACAAACTCAAGGCGGTGAAAGAAGACCCTCTGGGAAATTGTGTCTGTCAAAAAAGCACTGTATGTAGGCCTGTCCAGGAGCAAATCGAGGTTTGGTCTAGGCAAGCAAAACATAGCCGCGGAGTCGAAGATCTTCGAAGATGCAGAGAAGCACCAGATAGGGGTTTGTCGACATTCTTCTTTCTGAGTAAGTAGGAACAGGGAAATCAGAAAGGTTGATGTAGGGTTCAAAATCTTCTAGACACTTTCGAAACGAATGGACGGCAGCTCCCGTTGGAACTTGGGAATGCGTTAGACGCGTGTAACCTAGTTGCAGGGGATCCGTCCCTCGTCGGAGGACGCTTTGCTCCAAGGTATGACGCATAAATGGTCACTCCTCGCAATCTTTAGGGTTCGCGTGTTTACCATGACCGATCGGGAAGGCTCCTAGGTGAGAGCTTGAGAGACTAGCCGTTCCTGCTTGCAGGCATACGGGAGCAGACGTCATATTCATCCTGGTCTCGAAAGGTCAAAAGGCCGTGTCCAGATATCGGGGCCATATGCTACTAGGCAATGCAATGGTGAACAAAGAAAGATTTGAAGCCTAAAGGAGATTACCATATGGTGGTAAGTAAAGAGCAAGAGAACACACGAGACGCGTCTACGTGTCACTTTACTACCAATCTCTCACCCATACCCTCAACTTGCCCACTCCTTAGCCCATCTTTTCGTTCCATATCATCAATATGGTATGGCTGCACTTCAAATTTCCCTTTCACAAAAGCTGACTCTGTGCCGACCGCTCTCAAACAGCCTACACAATTCGAGATGCGTCAAAAGAACGCCAAGTTCGCCAAAGATGCTAGGTCAGGGAAAAAGCCTACGAATCCCTCACGGCAGGAACAGCTAGCAAAACGGAGCCCTATAAATACGTGGGCATTGGGGATTGTTGTATTCGTCGTTATTGGAGGAGGTACGTCTGATTTCGCGAGCTACTCCTATTCAGCATGCTGATTTTCTTGCACTTGGACAGTGCTATTTGAGCTGGCAAGATTACTCTTCTTGTAGTGCATCCTCAAAAGCCATACTTTATTCGCATCACTCTTACACGTATATACATGGCACCTCGCTTTCACTGGGTTGGATCGACTTATTTAATGGAGCCATTGGCACATGTAACATCACTCTGATTCCTTCAATTTCACTCCTTCCTGGCCAAACGAGACTCAAAGTGTACTCCAAGTGTACACAGCAGGCCAAGGGGCTCTGCCTAGGCAAAACCTTACGATAGCGGAAAAACATCGGTGCATAGCGTCCTACGTGTCGACGATACGTGTAAGGTGACTGCGAAGGATTTCGGCACTCCGCTGTATACAACGAAAGCAGGATAAGCCGGCTAATCGGTCGTACGAGACCGAGCATCTACTTGTAAACCGCGTCCCGCCGGCTCTTAGGCCAAGGAATAGCAGAAGCGTGCCCCATGCCTCAAACTCAACTGCCTTCGATCTTGATTGAAGTATTGGTGGTTCCAATCAATCAAATGCATCTAGACATAGAACACTAATACAAGTTCCCTGTCTGAGGTCTGCACGTCTCGTAGGGCTAGGATGGCCATCATGAGAGTAAGGGACAATCTGAGAGAAGAGAGGAAGATGAGAAGAGCGCCACTCTGAACCCTGAAAGATCATCTGACAGAGCGCATTACGCTCTGAAGTGGTAAAGGGTTTTTTCAATCTTGAGGAAGTTTGAGGATGATAGAAATGGTTATGGAACACGGCCAAAACCTGCCCGTCTGGATCGCTATTAATTTGGCGTATCTGAAGTAATTGTAGCATTGAGTTTACCGTGTGTCAAAGATATCCAGGGCAATGAAGTGAGTCGAGAGAAACTGTTTCAAGATCTTGGCAGGACTTGCACCGGACTGAAGTAAGTTGAGACTAGAAAAAAATGCGCGACGCGACGCATCCAAGTTCTCCTACAAAAAACCACCATCCCAAAATGGGCAAGTCTTCAAAATCCCTCAAATCCGCTCTCCAATCCCAACAATCTCGGCTGAAACTCAAAGAAAAGGAAAAAGCTGCCCAGGCCGCGAAAGCCGCTCTACAGAAGGGTAAGAAACTTGCCCAGGGGAACCCCAATGCAAAAGGGAAGAGAAAAGCCAAAGCAGACTCTGTCGATGACTTTACCTCTGCATCATCGATATCGTCTCGACCTGTAGCTGGTACCTCTACATCGACGTCTGCGTCACCATTGGACAGACACGGATCACATGCACAAGCTACTCGTCGACCTACGATCCCCTTCCGCCCAACAGATACTATCCTTCTAATCGGTGAAGGAAACTTTTCATTTACGCGTGCTCTCGTTTTACACCCACCTGCCAGTGTAAACTCGGGTTTGGATCATCTTCCACCTAGGAATGTGACAGCGACTGCGTTTGATTCTGAAGAGGAGTGTTATGAAAAGTATCCCGGTGCAGAGGAGATTGTCCGGGGATTGAAGGAAAAGGGTGTGGAAGTGCGGTTTGGGGTAGATGCGACAAAGTTGGAGAGGGTCAGTGGGTTTAAAGGACGCAAGTGGGATAGGATAGTATGGAATTTCCCTCATGCGGGTGAGTACTATGTGCTTGTGCGACATCGCGTTTTATTTCACTAACTTTACATCGAGATGCCAGGTAAAGGAATCACAGACCAGGATAGAAATATTCTATCGAATCAAATGCTTATACTGGGCTTTTTGCGTTCTGCAGCCAAGTTTCTGAAATCTGGTACTGTGCCTGTAGTCAACCGTTCCGGGAAGAAGAAAAGAAAGCCAGATGACGACGAGGACGATGAAGCAGAGGAGGATAGAGAAATGGATGTCGACGAGCCTGCACCACATACAAACAGCAGCGAACGTGGAACCATACTCATAACGTTGAGGAATGTGTCTCCGTACACTCTATGGTACTTCGTTCTTTTTTGTTCTCGACATTCTCCGCCTGACTTTGCTCCTCAGGGACGTACCAAAGCTGGCTAAGAATCCACCACCGCCTACGCAAGGAAGTAATCCACCAAATCCCCGTTATACGCTCCTACGTTCCTTCGCTTTTCACAGGCGAATATGGCAGGGTTACGTGCATCGAATGACCAAGGGAGAACGAGCTCACGGGACTGGAAAAACTGGTGAAGGTGGAGAAGATCGGACTTGGGAGTTTTGTTTGCGAGATGTATAGGATTAGCGTCCTTTGTGTAATGAAATGCTTGTTCTACGTGTAGAATACAAAAGTCGACGCGTCGGACCGCACTTTTGGTGAAGTTTTGTTATCCCCGTGTCTCGTTATGCTTCCTCACCCCCTGGTGTAGTGGAAGCTAGAAATGTCCTGGATGTCCTGGCTTGCAATGCTATGTTTTCCGTTGGCGTGATGCTAAAACCAAAAACCGTTCAAAATTTGCGGTAAGAAAGCTCAATTGGATACTCCTGAATTTGGGAATAATGTAGGCTCAATTACTATGGGCGATACGTGTAATAAAATCCATGCTCTATATCTATGGTGGAGTACCAGCACTTCCTTCTCCTTCCTCCAAAGCCTTTTTGAAACCTTCCAGCGTCCTAGCAAGCTTGCCTCCACTTGCCTCGCTGAGCACTGCTGCAAGCTGAGTTGCCGGTGAGCTCAACAGACCAACAATCTGGGCTCGAAGAGTATCCAGCGTAGGCAGCTGGGTCACTTCCTTCATCCTATCCGGCAGCAGAATCTTCCCCTCGATTAACGCGCCCATGACCTTTAGATCCGGAACTAACGTCTTTCTTTGCCTTTTAACCCTCCTTCCAGGCTGGTCAGGGTCAGCCTTCTTCTCTTCCTCCTCTTTTGCAATCTGCTCCGGGGTTTTCGGTGGTCGAGGTGGGACACTACGGTCCATGGCGCGTAGAATCGCGTTAAGATGAGGTGGGTCGAGAATAGGTAGAGAGAGGACAGCATAGCCTCCAGGTAGATCGTGGAGCATAGCTTGGGCTTCCTCTAGCTTTACATGCGGAAAGTTGCGTAAGGCTGCACCGAAAATGCTTGTCCGCACAACAGTGAGCGTAGGTGCCGGAAGAGGTTCTGCATCGGGGTCTTTCTTCACTGCTGGGTCAAATTTAAGTGCAGCTGTCTGGATATCCTTCCGTAGCTTCTTGAGTCTGTTTGCAGAGAAGTCGTCGCGATGGAGGAAAGATGAGGGGAGCGGAATCGGTGGTTTCGAGGATACGGGTGTACCAGTTGTACTGGAATAGTTTTTTGTCGTGGAAGACACGTGGATATTTTTTGCCTGGAAGGACTTTGCCTGGCCTTACGGAGATGGCATAGCTGCGGGCTGTTGAACACGTCGGCGAGCACGTCTTTGACGTTGCACGGAGTGCTGTCCTCGACGAAAGCATTGGCCAATTTCCGATTTCAGACTCCGAAGGATTGGAAAAAGTGACAGTCACAACTGCAGAGTCACAACCTCCAACAAAGCAATTAGAGCGTTTCTTTCCCCGCTACCATGATGTACTGTACCTTTTTCCTTTTGTTTTACTGCTAACTGACCGTCTGCAACAGTGAGGACGATGATGATTTTCTTTACGGCCCATCTGCAAAGTCAGAGCCAGCACCTGGTGAGGTTCTTCATGTCGGATTTCGGAGAGGGATGATTAGTCGTCTTTACTTGTATTCTCATTTGCCAAATGACATTGCATTTTGACTCTTTTCACCTCTGTTTTCTCTGCGTGAAGACCCAACCCTAGTTTCTCAACCGTAAGTGTCTGATTACACAGCGTCGGAAAGCCCTTTTTGACGTTGCTTAGAAAACCGGTAGACAATGACGCCCTAGCAGCAAACGGGCTCGGCATTGTCTCTCAACTCGAAAAGGCTGCCGAAGCTGCAAGAGCACAAGTGGAACTGCAATTACAAGAACAAGCTCAAGCAGAACGGGAACAAGACGCGTCTGCCCAAAACGCGGCTAATGGCAGCGAGAAAGAGGAGCAGGATGATGATGAAGAAGAAGGCGTCGAGCTCGGCGAGGAGAGCGACGATGACGATGTATGTCCTACATTCATGTATACCCTATGCCAGCTGAAATCCAGAAAAAGCTCGAAATTATCATGGAACCGACAGCGTCGCGCTCACTGGACCTAAGGTACTAAGACTTCTCTGGAACTGTCCCGTTTTCTGAGCAAGCTATTCCAGGGGAAAGAACCAACCGCGGCCGTCAACCTCGTCAAGTGCTCCACCAAAACAATGTGAGCGCCCTCGTTAGGCTCGTCGTTCTAATAAACCTAACTTCTTAATCTCCAGCTGCACCTCCGCCCTCATTAACAACCGAATACACACCCATACAGCGTGGTGGCTCGACAGCATCTCTCTTGTCTTTATCCCAATCCCAATCCCAATCCCAGCTTTCCCAGTCCCAGTCTCATTCTCAAAATTCATTATCCCAATCTCAGTCTCAGCAGCCTCCAATATACGGCCAAACGTCCTCATCCACTCTTCAAAGCGAACAAACGCAACCAGACGATGGCATCGACACCTCTACGCTCCCACCTGCACAAGCACCACCTTCCCATCCAGTTATCGACCCTAATGAAACCGGTGTATTCGATGGGCGCTCGATATTCGAAGTGGATATCAATGCGATGGCAGATAAACCTTGGAGACGTCCTGGTTCAGATATCAGTGACTGGTTTAATTATGGTTTCGACGAAATCAGTTGGGAGGCGTACTGTTACAGACGCAGGGATTTGGGAGATTTGGCGAATGTGTTGAAAGGGAATGTCTTGGTATGGCCATTTATCTCATGGTGTTACAGTCCTTTGACGCCTCTCTCGTCCTTTCTTTTCTGAACCAGAACTTCTCCGGAATGCAAGAAGACCAACTCACCGTCCTACCGCCTGAAGTCAGACAAATGGTCATGACAGGAACTTCCGCCATGATGAACGGTGGAGGAAACCAGGGATGATGGGTCCAGGCGTAATGATGGATATGTCTAGTATGAACGGGATGAACGGTATGAACGCTGGTATGAACGGAGGTATGAACGGTATGATGGGTCCTATGGGGATGGGTATGAACGGGGGTATGAACGGAGAGATGCAGATGATGCCTGGGATGATGCAGGATGGGCCAGTACCACAGGCTCAAGGAAGTGTTGGACCTGGGAGTGGAACGCCGGAACAGGTCCAGGTGGGGAACATGGGTGGAGTTGGTGGACCGGTGGGTATGATGCAGGAAGGCTTTCCTGGGGGGTACACCGATGCAGAATGGGGATGGGTGGGGAGTTTGGGATGCAGGTATGCTTGGATGATGCTGCAATGGATATGAGTCTCAATATGTATGATTGTTAGGACCAAGCCCAGATGTCTCAGCAGATGTATCCCGGGTATGGATTCTCAGGGAAGCGTTACACCTGTTCAAGGCGTACAAGGTGGTATGCAACCTGGAATGCAAGGTGTTCAAGGTCCTATGCAAGGCGTACAAAGGTGTTCAGCCTGGGATGCAAGGTCAATCAGGAAGAGTGGTCCTCCAGCAAACTCAGAGGTAGAGGTGCATCCTCTAATATTCGTGGAGGCAGAGGATATGCCCCCAGAGGAAGGGTGGAGGAATGTATGCGAGAGATAGTGGTGCGTTTGATTTTTCTGCTCTTTTAGATTTTTTGCTTACTTTTGGTCCTTAGCGCCTCCTGCACCACCCAGACCAGCATCACCGCTACCTCCAGGCGTCCCGACGGGTCCTCGCAACCAGAACAAGTACAAAGATCGAGATGGTAATGCCCCTGCGGTAGACGGGTTGGACTATGGTGGTGATCGTGGAGGTTCGGGTGATAGAGAACGAGGAAGTAGTGAGAGGCCTGAGCGAGATAGGAGAACACCGAGTAGGGAGCCCGAGGAACGGGAGAAGGAGAGGTCTCGGTGAGTCCCATCATTCTTTTTGTTGTTGTTTTGAGGGTGTGTGTATGTTTGCTGATGGGATGTACACGTAGAAAACGTCGAGTTTCTCCTAGCCTGGATGAGAGGAGTTCCAAGAGACGGTGAATCTGATTCTGAAGTTGGATCGAGTTGGACGCGCGTTTATTCTTCGTGTTATCTTTGCTGTATGCTGATTGCTACTTAGTCGTACGTATCTTACTACCGCTGAATGAAGTATTCTTCGCCTTCTTTCGGACAGCATTATCACGTCTTTTGTCTTTGACGCTCCAAGAACACCTTCATCTCCGTAGCGCTGAGTTCTTCATCCAGGCACCAATAATTTACTGCTACA